>CM067109.1:39731384-40018884 GCA_034008185.1 Gorsachius magnificus | reverse complement strand
AAAAGACAGAGTTACTCATTAAAACTGCTGGCCATGAGGCTGTGGCAGACACCCTTACCCTTTCTGGAGCTTGCCTGGGAGGCTAGAGCTGAGCACGGCATTCACTCAGCACCTCGCATTGCTCTGGAAAGCATAGAGCCAGGCTCACCATATTCCTTTAAAATGCAGGTTCCCGTCTTTAACCACAAGCTGCTTCTGCTGTTGAGAGTGCTCTAACTCCCTAGCTACGGGCTGTTCTGGGACACTTTCATACAGACATGGGAAAGAGGATGCTAAAGAAAGACCAGAAAAGAATAAATCTTTTGCTACAAGCATCTGCCCTTTGGACAGGAGGCACGTGGGTGCCAAGTGTTGCTGATGGTTGGGCTGTGCTGTCTGCACTATACAGCCCCTGGGCAAAAGTCAGAATAAAGCCTTTGGCAAAGCACCTAATTCCCCTGGCTTTCTCATGTATCTGGGTAACCTTCTGATAGTACCCAATGTGCCCAGTATTTTATAAGCACTTGCAAAGGGTGTGGATGGTGTTTTCAGGACTATAGTTTTGGATATACAAGTACCCAGCCTGCAGGCAGGGCCCCTGACTCATCTTTACAATGTGGTCCAGAGAAGTTGTTACTGGATACAAATGGATAGGAAAGGTGAAAATAGCATCACAGCAGTCAGCATAACTATCTCGTGGTTGGTAGGAATGGGATGAAAAGCAGGAATACCTTTTCTTTTGAATTATGATGTACTCTTTACCTCCACCAACCATCCTTTCCTATCCTGCCATAGTAGAATAACCACGGCAATGACCTGTGTCTATGAGACTGGTGAGCATGTGCGTCCATGATTTTATGTGCATAGTTCCATACCACACACCACACGTTTAAAGTTGTGTTGGGAGGTTGAATAGTAGCCAAAACAGTCAGAAGGGAAAAAGAGTCCATCCCTCCTGCAACCACTCACAAAGTAAGCACGGGGCTGGGCCCAAGCCTGGCTATTAGACATACACCTAATTTTTGGTTAAGCCTCAAGTGTAGATACAAGTATTGGCAATAATGATACCTATTCACTAAGAGACCATTTAATTTCCACTTAAGTCATCTCATGGCATTTGAGAGCAATTTAAACAGCCCCTGACATGATACAGAACCAAAAAAGCCATTTAAATCAGATGTCACCAGTGAAAACTGGGCCCATGTTATCTTTTTTTACAATGTGTGTGTGCCTTCATTTTAATTGTAAGGAGCAATGTTGTATTGCGACATTCAACCTCATCAAACACAAGACTTCATTCTACCACTGTGTGATTTGCTTTGGGGGGGGTGGTAAACAAAATGGATCTTAAATTCACAAACAACATTCGATTCATATTTCTAAGATACTGGGTTTTCTGTGTTTGGTTAGATAGCCCTCATTGTCACTGGTCTGCTTGTTTGCTTCACAGTGCTTTCAAAACACTGGCATTGAGGATTATAGACAGGACTGTTTTAATTCCCAAGTTTATGCCAAGCTCTGTGAAAGGCTTTGGGTGAAAAAATGCTGAAGGTCTATTTCAGGAAAAAAATCTTCATTTGATATTTTCAAAATATACACTTTAAGATTTCATTCAGGAACCGCATTTAACACTAGATTTTAAAATAATTTGAAAGGATTTAAAAAAAAAAAAAAAGAAAACCAGGACAAAGCTGAGATGTCCATATTCAATCTGAAATTAATGTTCCCTAGTTTTGCATTTCAGTAAGAAACAATGAAAAACACCTGGATTATCCCAATCTGAGAGAATCTTTCCTTTCGTTCTTTCTGATTGACTCCTGAATATTAGATGTTTGCATAACCCTGATTCTGCAGGCAGGTCCTTTAGCTAATCTTTAATTTTGCTGAAATGGAAGAGAGACCGGGGGGGAAGAATTTAGGAAAACAGAGGTGGCCAATAATTTTCCTTTTTCTCCTACCTTTTAATTCACTTAAGAGCTTTGTTCCCAGACTAACAGCCATAGTGGAGACTTCAGCAAGATAAGAATATACAAAAACTTTACAGTGGTGAGGCTGACTTGATAGCTTGTGATGACGTGAAAAGAAATCCCTTCTAACTGGACCTGCAGTCCAGGCAATGCAGCTAAAGCTTTGACTACAGATAACCTCACTTAGCATTGTTATCTGTAAGGAAAAGCAAATAGAACAGTCTTCCACCATACATCCAAAGTTACCTAGGACCTGCAAAGAAAGTGCCTTCCCACAGAAAAAGCTTTTTAACCAATCACAGACTTCCTCTTAAATAAAAATTAATTTGAAATATTTTAAAATATTGTCACTCTATGTTCACCTTTTTTAAACCACCTTCTGAAAATAATACGCATACAAACATACACTTAGTGTTTGACATTGCCTGCTTAATCCATGCACACTGTAATTTGTTCAAATACCACTTACAAACATAACTGCCTTACTGCATTAGAAATAGTGAGATTACATTCACAGTAGATGCAAGTTAACTGTCCATTTGACTACCTATTTTGACTTATGAAATTGAACTTGATAATACCTTTAAAATTATGCCTGTTATTTTCAAAATACATTAGCTAGAATTTAAGTAATTTGGTGCTATCTGTGCATAGTTGTTCTTGCTAATAGTAAAAATATTGTTCAACAGAAGTATGTACATTACCACAAATACAGACTTTTTTGAGGTACAGAAACCCTATCTCAATGGACTTTTCTATTTTGCACTTTTTTTTTTTTTGTAAGAGTGCACTCAAAGTCCCTTTGTAAACAAACATTTAAAACCTAAATTGCATGATCAAGAGACAGAAATCTTGCTTGTCCCAATTATGGTTCTTGTTTACTAGAATTTGTTAAGGTTTTTTGCTAAGCTTACTTAATACCAGGTCTTGGATCCTTCCTTTTCAAAGGAGGATCTAAATGGTGATGAGACATCATGATGAGCTGCAGCTATCTCTTTTTCCTCCAGCAGAGAGGGCAGACCGATTTCTGGGTAAGTTTTTCTGACCCTCCTCTCTCAAATGCAAGCAGTCCTGCATGGAAGGCAAATCTGCCCTTGTGAACAGCTTGCAGGACCAGGGCGTATGCGTCCCCTTATCTGACTAGCAGGGATGGGAAGATCGGCAGCTCCAGTTTTAGCTTCATGTGAAATTAGTAGTCTGCTGACTGCAAATGCTTCAACAAGTCTTCCAGACTGGTACTGCTGTTTCTTGAGTTTAAGGAAGAAACTAAATAAAAATCTTACAAGAATTAAATTATGCCATACATCATAGACAAGCAGTACAAAGCATCCACATTTTTTCTTCCTCTGCCCTGCACCTTTAAGAATGGGCAAATATATCCAGGAATACTTAAATACTTCAGCATAGGCAGGGCAAAATAAAGAAATCCCAGACAACTGGTTAATTGTAGTACATAGATTAATCCCTTTCAGAAATGAAATTGTGCCATACTCAAGACCATTTTGGAAAAGGGGAAAAAATTACTAAACCAAGGGGGAAAAATAATGACTCTAAATGGGGCAAAATAGCAGATCTATTGGAAACATGACAAAAACAGAATGTTAAGGAAAAAAATTAAGTGGAGTCAACAAGGTTACACATAAGTAACACCTTAACATTAAAAGAAATCTATTTTCCATTTTGACCCGGAAACCTCTTCCATTAATTACTAAAATCTATTTACACAGCAACTAGATAAAATCAATCTGATTGCTCACACTATTTTTGGCTCACTTTCTGTGGGCTCTGAGCATTCAACAGACTGCCTCTAGAAGAGTCAATGTTTAGATGCCCTGAGTTTGCCACCTACAACACTATCCTAGCCATAATTTCTGGTATGCAAGCTCTTCTGTACTGGATATGCAGTATTTGGTTCCTGGCCCTGTCCCCTTGCCCCCAGCAGAGACATGTATGAAGGCCATGCTTCCTTTCAACCATATATGGAGGCAAAGCATCTCTACTGGTATCTCTACTGAGCTTGTTATGAGGGGTTCTGACAGGCCCTATGGCTGAGCTCTCTTACATTAACCAGACCAAGAGCACAGTACAGCAGAAGTAGAAAACAAGACAAATGGAGAGAAGTAGATGGAAGACAGTCCTTGGAGAACTGGGAGAGGCACACACCTCCTTCTACACTTATTCCTATTCCTCCTAGGAACGTCAGGTAGCTTCCAAAAGAAGCAATATCAACAGATTATACATGGATATCAATACATAATTTTTCATCCAAAGTAGGATTGTTCCAGGTACAATATCCATAAAATTTGTGCCTGTCAGTTCAGCAAAGATGCAGACACACATATGGAAAATTTCGTATTCTGTCTTGGAGAACACCTCCTGTTATGTAGGCAGAGTCTCGCACAACAGAAGGTAAAATCCAGCTGGATCAGCTGTGCTATGGCTGGAGGTGAATGCAGAGGGAAAATTTCTGAGAGTCCCATGTGTGCTTGGCTTTAATTTCAGTAAGCAGAAACTGCAGAAATAAACACAGTGTGCTTAATTAATAACTATCTTGACCAGGTGACTTCTTTTTTTCTTATATCTTGGACAGCTGAACACAATCGATTTATTGTTATGATCTTACCAAACTTATGCCACAAGCCAGAGCTGCAGTTTTTATGCAGTGATTCTGAGACTGAAAAAAGATGCGTGTTTCTCCCCCGTATTTAACCAGATCAAAATTAGCTTTTATGTGACATTCCATCTACCTCGGTGTATAGACATCAAAGAATCATATTAATGCTCTTACAGCACAGCGTGTCCCCATCTTGAGGTTATTTCCAGCTATGGTTCCCTGGCAGCGGCTCGTCATTTAATTAAAACCATCAAGCTCTCATCAGAGGACAGAAAATTGCTCAGGCAGCCAAAATCAAGCTTGGTTTAATCCTGATTTTAGCCACACCACTTTATCTGGAGGTCTGACCTTGGCTTTCAAGGGAACCTCTGCCGTGTGTGCTGGTACGGACCTGTGATGCTAGTGAGTAGCAGCGATGCATGACCCTCCCTAATCTCAGCTGGCAAAGGCTGCTGGCTTCAAGTACTTACTTGAAGGGCTTTTCCCCAGTGTGCGTCCGGATGTGGTTGTTGAGTGTTGTGGCACCAGCAAAGGCACGACCGCAGTAGCCACACTTGAAAGGCCTGTCACTGGAGTGCGTAACTACATGGTTCCTCAGCTCCGAAGGTTGGGAGAAAGACTGGGAGCAGTGACCACACTGGTATGGCCTGCAAGGGGAGAGAGAAACACCATGCCGTTAGTGCTTTCTACTGCCGTGAACAGGAAACCGTATGGGCAGGAACATCCAGTCTTCCCAGTAATTTCCAAAAAGAACTGCAGGTGCACTTTTCTGGGGCTTTCTTGGTACACATGTACCCAACATTTCAAGACCACTTTAGCAAATGTGAAATGCTTTGCAGGAATTGGCTGAGAGTCCATGGGCATCACGCCACGCAAAACATAATTCAGCAAGCTAGTGAGCCTGCACTACACATCATATGCCTGCCTGATTTCTCCCGTACTCAACATGGTACTCCTTAGACACAAAGAACTCCTCATACATCAGAGCTAAGAGACTGATGAAATCCTCTGTTGGTGCCAGCTACAGTCTTATCTACAAATGTGTGTCTGATTGTTACACCTATAACCTAGGTGGATTCTGTGACTGTTTGCAATTAGATTGCTCATATTGCTTTGGAGGAATCTAGGGGGTTTGAGATCACCTTTTTCAGTAAGAGACAGTGGAAAAAATAACCACCATGTTATAATTACCTTTCTATTTTCTTACTGCTCTTGAAAATATTTGCATTTAATTAACACGTTTCTCCCATCCAGACTGAAAATGCCTTTTTTGTGATCCTGAAGTGAAACACAGGACTTAGGTTTTCAATACCACATTTTGTTAAAAACAAGCGTAACAAACAAAGCCGACTGAGATGTTACAAATTCAGAATCATAACAAACAGACTGCAAACATAGAAAGGAAAGGATACAAGACTGTAAGGTGAGACAGGACTTTTGAAATGCAAATACCATTGCTAACTAAAATTAAATGTGAAGAAACAATGCCTTTGTATTTCTGTTTGGTAAAAGTGATTTAATATCAACATCTTATAGGTGCTTTTTCCTTTTCACATTTGATTCAAGTTAGTCACAGAGTCCTACATGCTCATCAGACTTTTTGTTAAGAAAATTAAGATTTTTTTCTAGAGGGATATTAATGATCCTTACCCTGCACGTTTTAAGGCACAGCTCTTGATGTCTGCATTTCTAGGGCCAATGGCCAACACCAACTTAATTGCTCTCTCTTTAATAAATCTGTATGTTTAAATAGCTAGAAACCAAAACTAAAGGGAAGGAGACAATGGTGACCAAGCATGTACAATTCAATTAAGTGCAAAATAAAGTGAACTATCTCATTTGTCAAGTGAACTGCTTAATTGTGGCTACTTGCATCACTGAACACAAATACTATTATTTTACAGTGCTTCAGAGCACTGAACCCTGATTGTAGAATTTTTTAGCTTGATTAATAGCTCAGTATTGGTCAATAACTCAATAGCTTACAATTTTAATTACTAACATTTGAAAATCTAACTGCTCTCCAACAAGCTTGAAAGAAATATATAAAAGCTGTGGAAAGGTTACTTAACTTAGATGATATGGCCCTTAAAAATTACATTAATATACATGAAATAAAATTTTAAGAAAAAAGTAGGTGCCAAATATCTATTTCACTTATTGGAAGACAAGTAGTAACATGCCCAGTCTTCTCCTTTCTTGAAGTGCACAGTTAATTTGCACAGAAAATATTTATCAAACCTGAAAACAAAGATGATTTGTGAATCAGACTTATTTGTTGGGTATTTTCAAATCAAACACTTTTAAGCAAAAATAACATATTAAGATATTTTGTATCCAAGAAACATTGATTTTTTAATAGTGAAAGGGACCATTAACATCTATTAGCCTCTGGTTATCTATTTTTAACAGCTACCACAATGAATGATACAACACTACATAAAACTAATTAATCTTTTATTTTTTTAACAGTCAGTGTGATTAATTTCATACTGTGAAAAGTCACACCATAACTTGTCTGTAAATAGTCAAAATTCCAAACCAGTTATAACTGAACATTGTGATGCCAAGTAAAATGGTTTTTACCCCCTGCATTGGCTCAAAACAAATTTCTTGTTTACAAAGGATATTAATATATGTACTCAGAATACATTTCACTGGCTGCTGCTCAAGAAAAAGAGCCCTGTAAAAAACTACCTATTGTTAGATCACTTTGACTGTATTTTTTCCATTCATCCATACCTTGGGAGAACAACTATTAAAGAAGTTACCTTCCTTTTTGCAGGGGATGCCTTTCACCTGTTTATACACAGGCGATTCTGATTAATACTAAAATGGGCAGAATAAGTAAATTTTTCAAGCTAGATACATGGCACACATTAAACAAAGCTCATTTTAAAAGAAAGCCTATAAATGCAATGAAGTACAATAAAAAATTAAAAATGCTGTATCTAATTTGCACAACTGCAGATGCAAATATGCCACATCTTGACTTTTGGATACTACTATTTTTTCCAAGAGCAAAAAAGGTCATTCAATAAAAAATTATTTTGTTCTCTGGTAACCATTTTACTGTGTTCAGAATTTTTTCTTGGCAGAAAATAAAATCAATATGTTGTTTTTAAAAAAAATGAAAGTGGTACAGAAGGACTGAACATGAGCAATGCTCGGTTCAGTGAGTGCATTGACACGGGCAGAGCAGGGCTGTCTTTGATGTAGCAGTTATGTCTTCTGCCATCACTTTGGTCTGCACTGGGACAATGAATTAAGATAGTGATCTCTTCATAGCAGAGGTTTGCAGACAGAAGGACAAGGGACGTAGTAACAAAAACGGTGGTCTTCATCAGCTGTGTTTTCAAAGTTGTGCTGCTAGACTGAATGCAGTCCCAGCCCAGAAAAACTCATTTCCATTGGAATAACTGAGATCATACTGTACCTTCTTCAGCTTCAAGGTATCCATGTGAATAGAAGCCTAGCTGTGTCACAGCCCAGACACGTGTCGATGCTCCAGAAAATTAATGTTCAAACAAAATGGATGTCAGCCACTTCATACCTGAAAGCCTACATAACTAAAATATTCCCTTACCGAGGTAGAGTCAGATTTGCAAACATCAAAACCAATCAGTTTGATGGAACAGGGTACCAGGGCCTCAAAGTACATTCTGACTATTTGAATACATCCTTTTTTTCTATAAAAATCTGTTCTCCAGCTATCATGTACCAGAAACAACATAGTTTTGAATGTCTTCATTGTTGCATTTTCTACAAGGATCTTGTAGGCATTTCCAGATGTAAATCAAGCCTGATCAAAATCTTCTCACATAGTGTTTCTAAGTCACATTTAAGAATAGCTAAACTGATGTATCACAATGTGCAGATGAGAATGGTGTGCTGACAACCATCAAAAGCAGTTCTAATGTTTTTCATTAAACACCTAGCTACATATTTGTCTAGTTCTCTGTCTTCCTCTCTGAGCTTAAAGGAAGGAAATCTACTTACCTAGAAGCAAATTCTCCTGTTAGAAAAATTACACTGTTGTCATTAACCCCATGAACCACTAATCAGCTATCTAGCTTTACTATCAAGTAGAGTCCACCAGCTTTTCCCAGAGACCCTAATCTTACAGACCCTGACTATATGATGGCCCACTATAGGGCCACAGGCCATTTAAAGTGAAATTCAGGAAAGAGTAACTGTAATGTAACAGTTTTGAGGTTTTGTAGTTATTCAGCTTTTGAGCTTTTCCAGCTTTTTCAAGTTACATTTTCAAAATTAAACCAGTCAAGAATACTTTTTGTTTCCTAATTTAGACAATCTCTTGAATGATTTTGCCATTTCATGATGTCTTTTCCTTATAATTTTCTCACATTTGCAGCTGATTTTTTTCTGGGTGAAACTGTGTCACGTATAGGACCAGTACATGTTCCCCTACAAGGCTTATTGAACTTCACCAAAGTTCATGCTTTGTACAGGGGATGGGATCCCTAAGCATGCACAAAGCATGTTAAGGGATAAAAATAGAAAAATCTGTATCTTTGCACTTGGAATAGATTCTGAGAGACAACTGTACATTTAGAATGATTCTTTCTAGATTTTCATTTAGCAAAAGTGACGTAGCCTCTGATTATTTGTCTTGTACTATTCCTCTGCTAGAGCAATATACTTTCCGACCCCTGACTCCTAAGTACATCCAACCAATACAAACTTAATTTCTACATCACAGATAATTCGTGGTCTGAATTATTAGAACCCTGAAAAATCTTATCATTATTTTCCACTCACTTTTCAAATTCTTTCCCTTATGATGAACAGGTTTCTACTGAGGCCCCTTCAGAAGTGAATTTGCTGTTTTCAAGGGACATGTGGAATCCCAGTGCAATCCTTATAAGAGGAATTGCTTGTAATGGCGAGTTCCTGAATACCTGTAACTCTCTCACTGAAACACCATCAGATCAGGGAGACAAAATAGCACATTGCTGTCATTTTTCCCCTTAGAGAAAGCTAGAAAAGCACCAGCTGAAAGAATAGAGACTGACATGCAGTTGAAAGTGCTTTTCTCCTTGTTGAGGACTAAGAAGAAGTAAAAAACCAACGCGATTGATATCAGGGTCTCAAAGAGTGGGATGCAGGGCTCCACTGAACCCAGGGCAGGGTTTCATGACATGATGGGGAAAAGGCTGTCACACCACAGCCTCTGCAAAAAAAAGAAAGCAGGGCATGTTGAAATGGGGCCAGCATCAGCTTCCAGGGACAGGCCTTCGTACCACACACAGCATTAAGAGCACAGCTGCAGTCAGAGGAGTTAGGTCCCAGTTGTCCTAATGGAAAGGTATTTTGGATGGATGCCTTCTTCCAGCAAGCTGAACTAAAGAGGCTGGAGAACAAAGTGACACCTAAGGATAGATTGCACACAGAAGCATCCCTAGCACCACTGTGGCCATGGGTGGGTTACATTCACTGCCTCTGGACTCTACATCCCCTACTGCCTTGGTGTTCCCCTTAGGCAGCACAGTTACTGCCCCAAGCACTTCAGGCACCACGCAGCAAGGGGGATGGCAGAGCTGGACCCACTGGGAGTTCTGGGATCATTTCTTACAAATGTTTGTGGAGGAACTAGCAAAAGCAGCAAGTTAGTGCACATGGAGTGTTTTCAAACTTCTGAAGCTGTCAGGGAGACGTGCTGCTCTGTACACGCTTTGTTGTTATTAACTACGAGTACTGGGAGTTTGCAAACATTTCTGAAAAGATTATGCAAAAACAACCATTAAATTCAGCATGATGTTTACTTTAATTGAGCAATATTCCATAGCCATTCTATAAACAGAAATAGACAACCCTTTCTCACAGCATTCACCTTTTTTAGGTCTGTTTTGGGAGATGTTTAAATTAATTAATGGACTTGGGGAGAACATCAAGGTCAAAGACAGAGAATCTATAAAGAAAAAGATAAACACAAAATGGGCTGAGCCACAATCTTAGAGAAAAAGGATCTATTAAATTGGCAACTTCAAATTTCACGCTCCTGTTTTTTAAAAAAACTCACAATTTAACATTGAAGTGCTACAGCAAAACATGAGTACAATAATATCTTTTGAGTAAACAAGAATTGCAATGGCCAGATAACATTCACAGTCTGTCAGCCATGGACACACTTACAGAGTGGGGTTTCCCTCAGATTGTCACCTTAAATACATGGCAATCAAGGACAATATGTACCACACAAATGTACATATTGTATATGAAAATGTGCCACAGACAGCTCTTGGGAACTGCAGCCATCTGCCTCCCCTCAACACCAATACATCTGGAATCTGGTGATCATAGTGAGAAAGAAGAAAGATGTCATTAAAAAAGTCTGTGTCGTTATCAGAAAAGTAGTTGCTGTTAAAATAAATAAATACATTAATTAATTAAAAATATTGCTCTAAAAATTATCCACAGTGATCAGAGGCTTTTGCTTACCCCTTTCTGGAGATTGCCCCAAACAGGATTGTTAGGTATTTCTTCAGCAGGGGAAAATAAAAAACCAAAACAGAAACAAACAAAAAAAGAAACAGAAGAGAAAATAGATTTCTGACTCCTGCTTCAAGAAAGGAGTTGCTCAAACTGCTTCTGTATGGGCAATGCTTAAAAAAGTCCCAAAGTCTCAGGAAGTCCCAGAACTCAAATCTTGGGGGATTTAAATGTTCACCTCCAACACGCAATCCAACCCGAATTACCATTAAGTTCAAAGAGAAGCCCTACAAAATATAACAAGCTAAAAAAATCTCAGTGGAAGGGGAGAATTAAATTATAAGTAAACCAGTAAATAATTTATAGTTAATTTTAATTTCAATTAAAATCCTAATCTTAATCTAAAACAACAAACACAGCAGATTATTTTAATAATTCTCCCTATTTTGGATTAATCACATTTTAAAATTATTTTTATTTATTAAATCATCTGCCCGTTAAGGAGGGCCGTTTCTTTCTTACTGCCTAACAGAATTAAGTATATTTTGGTCTTCTTTTGCATCTGCTGTCATTCAGATGTTTTCTGACTCTAAGTGACTTTAATGTAAATTCTTTTTTTGAATTTCTCAATCCCAAGTAGCCTGCTTTTCTCAAATTTCAGCCCATGAATTGGAATCCTGTACAGATTCAAAGATGTTTTCCCTGCACCTCATACTGTAGGTAATCAGCATTGTTGAAAAACAAATACAAAGCCAGAACAGATAGCCTAAAGTCATTTCCTAGAGAAGGCAGCCCCTGCTGCTTCAGTCACATCAAAGATATAGTGGCTGGTGTGCTCACAAATTGCTGACAATAAATGGGGAGCTGTTTATCAGCCGGAGTGGTGCTGCAGATATCGTTGAGAAAATACAAACCAGAGAGTTGCACCCAGTACTTCAGGATGGCAGGCAGGTATTCTTTCACAAATCATACCTTATTTTCTTGTCTCCAGGAAATTTTGTACAGCACTTTAGGAATTTTTCATCTGGAGAAATGCAGTATGTTCAAGAAACCAGAGACAACTCTCTTCCAGCCACTCTATTGCTAAATAGCTGATCTACTGGTACCTGCTAAAAGACAAAAGGCTGCCCACGATGTAAGCTCAACCTGTAATGATTTCTAACCAGGGGTATGAGAATGCAGATCCTAGGGCAGTTATGACCTGCAGTAACTATTATTCTGGTAATTTCAAACACTGAACAAACTGCAGTGAGCTTAAACAGATTCACTGACATCACACACAATGCTCTGAAGAAGACCTATTGGGAAATGCCTTTACTGCAGTTATGCTGACGGCACACCTCACAGGAACAAAGAAAGCATTACAAAACTGGCCTCCACAAGGAGCCCGCACAATTTATTTAATTAAAACATAGAGACGTAAGCCATTTTTCAGTACAGAGGGAACACAAGTGTCACAGAACAGAGCACTGCAGTATCTACTACTTATGCAGCAGATTGATTCTAGTTGTATCTTGCAACCTCAGTTAAGGTTTTGTGCTCTCTATGTAACACAAGGGGAAAGTTTCTTAAGAACAGCATTCATAAAATCCAACAAGCCCAAGAGGAAATCAGCTAAATTAGCCAGTATCAATATTGAGAAAAAGGCGTTAGCTATTATGTTTTGAATCTTCCTGAAAGCTTCTGGGATTCAATACTTACAACTCAGAGTTTTTACTTACCTCCCTTCCATCCCCATCCTCCCCAAATCTGTTGAGCCCTTTCTCTAATCACCCTTTGCTCTCCTTGCTCCTGGGGGAGCCAACTTGTCTTCTGATCTAGATTATTTTCCTACTATGCTGTATCATATTCTGAGCCAAAAATGCTCTACACTTTCTTGTTGAAGCTGTTCTGCATGGACAAACTAGGTAGGCATGGAAGAGACAAAACAGTAAGATGTCATGAATCAATAACCTGCTAATGAGGGTGTTTGCCTCTAAGGGGCAACACGTAAAATCCAGCCTGTGTTTCTGGCAATATTTGACACAAGATACTTAGGAGAAAAGAAATTAAAAAATAAATAAATTAAAAAATCAAATATCTCACCTCCAAGTTGACAGACCTAATTGTAGGATAGCCTTACCCTCATTTTCTCTCTCTGGCAAAATGAATATTTAACTACCCTTAGAATGCAGAACAGCCCTATTAGGAGAGACTCTTCTTGCATTAACTATTATCTGCATCTTGGTTCTTCATTAAGGAAGACACAGGTTCAAGTGAAGGAAGTGGTGAAATGTAGGCATCTCACCTGGTTGGAAGAATCACTGAAAAAGTGGGGGGGGGAGCCTCACAGCATATCTCTTCTAGACACCCTAATGCAGCATTTTGTGCTTTACAATATGCTTAGGATACTTTAATACTGGAAACATAGGAGTCCATAAAACTTAGGAAAGCAGACCTTTTGGGACCTATATTCTACACTGGGGCACTTAAATTGGCAGTTGTGTCCTACAGCTTCCTTAGCATGGCATTTGTTTCTGCTAAGGCCAGCATAACATTCAGAAAATATTCAGAAAGGGCTTGTTTGCATTCACAATTTTATCAACTCTTCAAATTCTATGAAGATTTGCATGGAATCTAGTTTGCCCCTAGCATGCTTGACATTTCGTCCTGGAAAACTCAACTTATGCTCCAGTATCTCCACAAACACATATGTGTACACGTAGATAATCACGTACACAGAGAGACATAGACATGCACACAAACACACACACAGACTCACTGTTGACTATTTTTTATAGTGTTTTGGTTAAATGTAATTCACAATTAAATGCTGCTTTTAGAACAACCTTCCAGGGATTCAGCTGTTCTGCTCAAACCTTCTTCACAGCTGAAGAAGAAACAAAACATGGGCAGCCTTTTTTATTGAATTAATTTTATTTTTGTCTTTTGTCCTGCCAGCTATCAAAATTGTCAAATAAACCAGCTTTGATTAATAAATAATGGTTCCATTATATTTACTGTGCCACCGGTCAGAGTACCTGAAATTTTAATTCACTTGTTCAGCTAAATTTCATCCTCAGTTCACGGCCATAAAATTCTGTATTGACAAACTTTCAAACCAACTTTGACTCTGAGGTATCTAGTCAACATTTTTCTTCTGTGTGGATATTAGTTTATTGAATAAGTGGCATCTGTTTTCCTCCACATCACTAGTGGAGTAGGTATTTCCTTTTGACAGCTTTGCACGATTTATGGGTTTGCATGCTCTGAAGAAAAATAGTACTAAGCAAAAAATTCCAATTCATTACCTCTTAGTACTTAATTAAGTTCATACACATTGCACACTATAGGTGAACCCTGAAATGACTGTGACAGCCACTGAGCAGCAAGTTAGATTATCTCTGGAAGACAGAGAGACTTTTAATTATCTTGACCTCATTTTTCCATCTATGATATTCATAAATTTTACTTCTATTTTGTTGCCTCCATCAGATGTACCAAACCATTCTGAAAACAAGATTATATTCTTAGCTATTTTCTTTTTATCTGCACATTTAGGCACCAAATGTTTTTACAAATAGTGAAGTCAAGCAATGGTTTTTATCGGCTTACTTCACACAGCTGCAGATGAATTATGTCGTACAGGCTCCTCCTAATAATGGTTTGGTTTTGGAAATGATAACAGCTTGATAAAAGAAGAAAGCAGTGGATCTGGCTATCAGTAGATACAGAAATAAAGAGAGCCTGGGCTTTACCTGTCAGGGTTCTGCGTACACACATGCATCTGTAAGAGGATCCGCTGGGTGAAAGTCTTAAAGCATTGCCCACATTTCCAAAGGTGCCAGTCACTGAACTCAGAATTTAGTTGGCTTGTTGAAGTTGGGCTTGCAAGAACTCGTTGGTTTTTGACACTGATCTGGTTAAATCCTGACTCGATGGACCCAGACTTATCCAGGAGAGAAAAATTTCTGCTACACGGAGTCTGTGGAAATACTATGGATCGCTGTGGAGTGGCAGGGGATAGTTTGCTACTTTTATTAAATGGCTGTAGGGTGTCTTGTCTGGACATGGCCTCCATTACAGTCGAAGGGACATTCACTGGGAGAAAACAAGAAAAGTAAATAAGATCCTTTTTATGCCTTTTTAAAACTAACACAGTGTGGGAGACACCAAAAAAATACCAACATCCATTTTCTTGACACTAGAATTAAACAACTTTATTTTAACAATGCACAAAAAGATGGGCTTGAATGAGACGGTGATCTCAATGGGTGATGCTGAATCCATGACACTGAAATGGAAACTCATGCAAAGGGGTGTCTGAGACTGAAAGGACTCAGAGAAGGCTGACTGTGACACACATTTATTGCACAATGGGATTCCCATCTGAAAGAAAATGCTGCTGTGCTTGTGATACACTGACTCTGCATGTCACAGTCAGCATGCCCAATTGCTGTATCACAGAGAAGCATGAATTTTGAGGTTATGTGGAGAAAAAATCCTTGCTCAGACAATCCTTGAGATACAACAGGGCTTAAATATCTACTGCAGCAATAGTTCCCTTATCCTCTTAAAGGGCAGCCATGAAGGGTATTACATTATTACATCTCACAAATAGTCACCCAGCCAATACAATACAAAGCCATTTCCCACCTACAAAATAGGAACAAAAATGGTTTCTAGTCCCATGAAGGACTTATGATCATCAATTAGCTAAGCCCTCAGATATTTCAGCAATAAATACAAACACTGTTTCACAAAAAATTTAATTTAGAAGGATAACATAAGAACGTTGAACTCACTCCTTGAGTACCACCTAGATCATGCAGTGAATGAAGCAAGAATTCTACAGAAAAATGGGGCCAGCTAACAAAAGATTGTAGCACAATGCAAAAAGATGCATAATTTAGGCCACCTGGGCCCAGTACCTTCTCATGCTTTCTAATTTTGGCACACTCAACCTCACGAGATAAAATTTTAATGGAGATTTTTAAATTAAATATGTTGCATGCATATGTCTATAGCTACATATGTTCACACATTTTGTTACTGTCACAAAGTGTTTATACCTAAATATCCACAAGTAGGTACATAGCACCTACTAAACAGGTGATTAGAAACTGCAACTCTGTTTAAGTAAGTCACAATGATAAATTTGTATGAGCAAATACCAGAATTAAATTTCAGTTGTGAGCTGGAATCAGCCAACATTATTTAATACACAATAAAAATGTAATACAAACTAATGCTTTGGTAACACCTTAAATAATGCCAGTTACTTCACAGAGTTATGTTCTAACATCTTCTGTCAATCATAATAATTCCAGAATTATAATATTACATGGTAATTAATTTACTTAAGTTGAGGTCTTTCCTGGCCTATTCATTTCTGGAGTATCTGAGGACCTGATTTCTAAGTAGAGTTGCACCCATGGGGCTGTCTATCAGAAGTTTCCAGACATATAATGTATCTTCTATGCCTCTCTTCAGTATAAGGGGCAGTTTGTATACTTTCATTTTGCACCAAGATTCTCACACAAGAAGCAGATCGCTTCTTTTTTTTTTTTTTTTTAATTGTATTCATTCCACAGAATGTCCACAGAAGCAAAATGATCAGGATATTAGAGACCTAAAGAATATAGGCAGAGTTTGTACTGGTTAAAAATACCCCTGTGCAGAAGATAAGCAGAAGGTCTGCACTGAGGGCTTAAGTGGCACTTAAGTCATATACCACCCTGCAGCTGTCTTCATGCTCAGGGATGAATTTCATCTACTCATGTCAGTCTCTCTGTGGATGAAACTGGTTTATCTCACGGCAAAACAGCAAGTGACAATATTTAGAGATTTTAACCATAATGCTTTGCTTTTCAAATAAAGTTTTTGTAAACTTCAGCTCATGAAAGAAAAAATAATATTTCTATATTGTACTCTGCAGAGCATGAGTTTTATCAGCAAACATTGCTGCCAGTAATTAAATTTCTTTTAAACTTTTCTCAAGCCCAACAGATTTGAAAACTCAAGATGAAAAAGGATGTTTATTTTTGACAGTTTAATCCCTGCTATCTTGCTGTTTTATTGCCACATGATTCAGTATTTAAGTCTCTATGAGACACGAGTTCACCCTAGCATTGCTGTTTAAGTATCCAAGTACTTGACCAAAAAAATACATCTTGTATGTAATTGATTAAGCGTGGCCAGCCACAGGGTTACTTTAGACCAAAGTCAATCAGGCATCCATTATCGGTTTCTTCCACCACGGAGATACACATAGCTGTCAAAACGGAAAAGAGGTCTTTGATCCAAGCCCTAATCAAGTTCCATGCACAAACAGTGAAACTGCAAGGTGTGCTTGGATCACCCATTCACATTATAGAAAAAGGTATCCAGCATTAGGTTGCACCGGGTCTGCATTATAAGTTACATGCTTAATTTTGTGATGATCCCTAGCAAACTAAAAATAAAATATTGAGAAGGGGTAGAAGAATGTATGGAAATGGAGATGGCCAGGATGGAATGGAGGCTCATTGTCATTTCAGGCTACTTACACTCAGTCTGTATTTAGAGAAGCTAGCTTTTTTATTTTAACCACAAGGATCTTATCTCTACAATGAGTCAGAAAAAGCTTTTCTCAACATACTCAGTGGTAATAGAATGAAGAACTAACAGGCCTCGTGGACCTGCAATGCATTACTGTTTTGGCAAGACAGTCTCCTGTGATAGGTCTGATAACAACGGAGAGGGCCAAGCAAATCCATTAAGAATAGACCAGGAATGAATCACTTACAGGGAAGAGTGATTCTACACACTACCAAGCTATGTGGGGCTGCCATGGTGGGCAATCTGCTGTTTAATTGCACATACCTGCACACTTCCAAACACCTCCATTTATTTAGGTAACCATACCATGATTTTGCACAGCTTAAGTGTATCAGCTTCAGGGTTTTATTTTGTACACAACAAGCTTACCTTAAATATATAAACACTTTCATTTAACATGTCTTAAAACATTCTAGGAATATAGCTGACTAGGCATGAAACGGGAATTCTGGCTTACACACGTAGAGATGCAAGGAAGAACTTACAATTTTCATCTTGTGCAATGCACTGGAGAGGGATTCCAAAGAAAGATGTGTAGCTGTCATTGTACCACACCAACAGCTCGGTGCCCCTGGGGATATCTATACAAGCCCGGTAGAATATATTTGACCTGATCAGGAGAAATAGAAAAAAAAATGCCTACTTTAGGAACAGAGCATTCTCCTCTTACCATACACAGTATTACAGCATTGTTTTGGAAGCATTTCTGCAGATAACTAAATTAATAACTTGCTGATTATTATAAAACCGAATCTATCTTCAGGGAAAGACTTTGTTCCTGTAGCACAGACTAACAATGAGCTTACAGGCACTTTGTACCTAGCATAGTTTAAACACTAAGATTTTAAAAGCACTAAGATTTTATGAAAAGACTGGTATTTTCTTGCAATGTCCCTTTGAAAGTGATTTGAGAAATGCTGTGTTTTGCTAACACAATACGAGCATCAGAGTGGTACACGCAGTTCAGTAAGGTCAGCCATTTAAATAGCTTTGCATTTGTCATCTAAGCTGAAGATAACATATTTTAGGGGTAAATAGACAACAATTCTTTCATTTGAATAAGTGCTTTTTTTTTTTAGTTGTGTGATGTGTCCTTGCATTACAGCAATACACCACCAAGAAGAGAGATCTTAGAATGTGCGAGTAAAATAGACAGGGAAATAAAAAAATGGTGTTAATCTGAATATACAACCACAAAAATCTTCCCCTGTATGGAAGATGAGGGTAACGCCAATGATCCTTCAGTAAGTACAAATTAGTGTTACTGTAAATATGATATCTTATCACACTGCTCTGTGGAAAATGACTGTGGATATTCCTAGACTATTGAACTGGGAGTTGAGGGGAAAAAAAGGAAAAATCCTAGAATCTTCACCATAGAGCCTTATCCTGATCTTGCACTGATGTAAATAGGTTCAGAGTGATACTTCTACAGTTAACAGATTTACATGGGGGCAAAAACTGTGCAAGACTAGAATCAGGCATGAGATAAAATAAAAATGTTATCAGTTTGTAGTGGCTTTTCCCTTAGGCTTCATATGGAACTGTAAAAAACACTCCTGTGAGACGGATAGAAATTCAATATATACAAGAATAACACTCTACTCTCACTGAAGGATTACATACCAAAATGATACAGTCAAAGTACCAAGAAATGACCATTTTTTATAACAGCTTATGTAAGGCAGAAAAACATCTATAGACCGAAAAAAAAAAAATGTTAGGCCTCAACCGGTTTTCTGAGTGAAGAATTGCTACAAACGTTAGCCTGAAGTTCAAGATAAAAGTGTTTAAGGTTGGTAGGCCTTAAATTTAGACTTTCTGTAAAGAATTGGCTGTAGCGATGCAATTTGTTCCTTGTATAACACTGCAGACATAAGGAGAATCCTTTACCACATTTTTCATGGCAGTGAGATATGCACTTGTCAACATATTTTGTCACCGCAAAGTGGCTCTTGGCAACAGGATCATAAAGATCAATAAAAAAGTGCAGATTCTCAATATTTTACTAGCAGCTGCAAAAATTTCATTTATCTTGTTATTTTCCTCGCTTACTGCCACCCTGTCTCAGGAGGGCACTGCTAGCTAAGCAGAACGGTTTTCCTACCCTTCTATGAATATCTGACAAAAACTCTCCCCTTTGTGTCTCCCCCTCTCCTCCTCCTTTCCTCTTCTCCCACTCTTTCTTCCCAGAGCTGTGCCTTTAGTTAATTCTTTCCACTGTTACATTAAAATGAAAATCGGAGCCACGCTATAAATTACCAGCATCCCCTAACTTGAGAAAAATTGAGTCTACTTTGTACTTCACCCTTGTAACATTTCATCTCTCAGTTTGGCTTCCCTTAACATAAACACAGCAGCCCAGCAAATGAATGTGCTAAAACCAAATGACACACTTTGCCGCTGAAAGAGCAGAACTGTTTTTGAGCAATGGGTGGTCTGTGAGGCTTGGAGTAGGCAGGGAAAAAAAAGTGTAAGCGTACACCGTCCCTTACAAGCGTGCAGAGCTTCCAAAACTCGCAGAAATCTCTGCATGCTGAAGTACATCAAAGGGATTTTTCCCTTTTTGGATAATATTTCCTTTGCTGACATGTATTTAGTATTGTGGTTGGATGACTCATAAAGATAGCTTCATGGCGTCCCAACGCAGTTGAAGCAGAACACATGCCAACAAACATTATTGTCAGCCTCAAAATAAAAACAAAACGTTCAGCTAAGGGTCAATCAATCAAGAGCACTTTGAAGAAAATTCCATTTAGATATTACAAATCATAACAGAATGAATTTAAACCAGCTGACTTTCTGTGAGGAGGACGTCCATGTACAATAAAAATTAGGCCGGTTTTTCAGTGTCCAACTTTTCTATTTTCTTACACTTGGATGCAGTCACTGGTGATGGATGCCAGTTTTTTAAATTGTGTTTTTGTAGTTCATTTTATAAAGATCTGAAGTAATCGAAAACAGATCAACAGAGGGAACTCTAAGTAAAAACTCCATCATGAAAGGAGAGTTGTAAAATACACTTAATATTGACAGATGTGTAATGACTTTCTCATGTTCACTTTTCATTTAGGTTTGTCATCTATATATATATGTATGCATGTATTTTTTTCTTATTTTTTATATACATATGTGTGCGCACACCCCACCACACTGAGAAATAGTTCACAAGATACCTACAAAAATGCTCTTTCATCACAGCAATCTTTATTCATTATCCAATGTGTTTATTTAAAATCTGATGGGATTTTAGCTATAGATGTCAGATATTTAAGGGTATAATAAAAGATTTGTAATATATAAATAAGATTGCTATTTTTTTAACTGTGGCATTATTTAGTCAACTGGCCAGAGAATAAAAAAGCTGAAAATGGAATTGAACAATTTTACCATTGTTAAATTGGAACCCTATGGGATAATCAAACTTTATATATATTTCATTTTAGCTTGCTTTTGTATGTTTTATTTTTAATTTTAAAGGTACTTTAAATAAGTTTAAGATTCTTCCTAAAGAAAAGAAACTCCACTCTCTAAAGCAACTAGCCAAAATCAGGATTGCTCACTGCAACTGGCAAGCCCAGGGCATTCTTTGATGTGCTTCCTGCCACATTTAATAAGGCCAAGCAGTTGCTTCTGATTCTGAGGCAAAAGGTTTGTTTATAGTTGAGATCATGTATTTATGTAATGTGTCTGGGTTTTCTGGATCTGTTTGCGAATAAGAAGTAAAATGCACCATAATTTCTTTACATTTTTCTTCACATTTGACCTTCTCTAGCCAGCAACATAAGAGGCACAAGCACCAGCAATCTGGGCTAGCAGGTGCACTCAACCTACAAGCTTTAGGCGTATACATGCCTCGTGACTGACTCTCAGAAAGCCTTTGGGTTCAAATCTCCTCTCCTGCCATTCTTCCCCTTCCTCTGGCACATGCATGTTTATCAAGGGCAGAAGATTGCTTGTGCTGGCTTGCTTCTGATCAGACCATTTGAAACTGTGCAGAGGGCTCTGTGCAGCGTGGTGGTCACAAGAGTGCCACAGGGCTGTACACGTCCCCAGGAGCTCCAGGCCTAGCACGTCTACTACGATGGTCTCAGCTCAGGGCAACCAAAGGTAAACCCACCCTCACTACACTCTTTTGTAGTTTTTGTATTTGTAAACTGCTTTTTTATTGCACATTCACAAAGGCCCTGCTACCGCCTTTGTGATCAAAGGCAATAGTACTGGTGGCAGTTACAGCCTGGCTTTTCACTGAAAACATTTTCATTTAGTTGCATTGAGTAAATCAAAACGTACTTTACCTGTACTGAACCACTGTTAAGTTCTGTTCCCCGCAGTGCCTTGCACATCGGATATACCTCATCCAGCTTGACTTACTGGGTTCTCCACCATCAATAAAGTGCTGCAGTGTCCCATCTTGATCATATATCTGGGGGAGATGTCACAAGGTCAAGCAGTTAGAACAAATCATCAGCAATCATTTTCACTGTTTTGCTGGTGTCTCTCTGTGCCTTTTCCAGGAATTTATTGCCATGAGATTTGTCATTGAGTACTGATGCTCTTAGAAATCTACATGGAACAGCAGAAAAGTATTTTAGAGGATGCAAGTTTATCGTGCTTCTTATATCAAGCCAATCTTTTTGTATTAAACATATTTGTGGTGTCTCAAAGATGTGACCCTGTTTCCCAAAGAATATTTAACCTATTTTGACAGGCTGGCCTTAAACAATGAACTGCCAGATAAACAAGAAAATCTGGACATAAAGCCTTCATTGAAACGGCTGGAACATCTGAGCAAGGGGCAGTAGTAATCCCTAAACAAGTATCCCTTCCTTCACGTCTCAGCTGCAGCAAGAGCATGTACTTCAGCAACCTCACATGATACATTAGGGATTTGTAGGATTCATAATACCAAAACAAATGAGACTAGAAGGAAAAAGAGTTGAAGATGCCTTTAGAAGCTCCCTTGAGACATATAATTTTTTGAAGTAGTAAATGAGAAATCAGCCCTGAGGGAATCATGGTTTTCCTAAACATGACATCCCTGCTAAGGACATGAGAACGAGTTAGGGCAATTTTTTAAAAAGGCAGTATTATGTCTCTATTTGGCACTGGATGCTCCCTCTGAAGTCAAAGAATAGAATTGCTCTGGAGGCTCTGAATTGAAAAGATATGTTTCATGCACACCTCCCCTTCTGACTGCTTAAAAAATGTTCTTTAGGAAGTGCTAATCCTAGTAAAAGCACGCGGTCTCACACATTTTTTACCTGTTATGCAATTACTTTGTTAAACTTCAGAACTGCATCTGAACAATAAGGTGCTTACATGAAGCAAACCTGATCTTTAGATCTTTTGTCCCTTCACAGACACCATCTGCTTTAATAATCTTACCCCAAAAATGTCATCCATTTTGAAATTGCATGAGCCTAAATTGATGTTTTCTTGAAAGTACTAGCTCTGCTAATTAAAGAGGAAGCACATTTATTACATTGAATCGAACATTCCTAGAGCAAGCAAATTAACAATCTTGCATTTCTATTTCAATATCAAGAGAGTACTCTCAGAATTTACGTGACTATAATGAATATTTCTGATTTATTAAAAGAGTGTTTCCTACAATGCACACAAAAACATACATAGGAATCAGAATCTAGTTCTTTACCACATGAGACCCTCAGACTCAGGAGCCATCCTTGCTTTTGCTTTTGACCAGGAGGGACTGGAAGTAATCAGGAGCAATATATCCATTGCTAGAGCATGAGAGACAGGGAAATCTAGTGTCCGCAGAGATCCTTATAATTTGTTCCTGAGTGCCTGCAAGATGCTACTCCAACATGCACTGAGCAGTGGAATGAAGTCAAAGAAATCAGGAGTCCCAAGAGACAAACAGATATTCCAATATCAGGGATTTGGGGTTTTTTTTCAGTATATGGTAGCTTATTGATTATCAGCAAGGACCTATTTGTATGTCAACATGTTAATGTATGTTGAATATATGAGCAAGATATGCTACACAATAAAATTCTGTAATGGAAATGGGAAAGTTTTACAGGAAATCAGCCTACAAAAAGGAATAGAAGGAAAAATTAATGACTAACAGTGCTTGGCTGGGACCATTTTGGCAGTATCTATCCAGTCTCAGCACAGTGTTTATTATCTATTCATTTACATGGTGCTTACTAACATCATAATATAGGGCTTAACATGAGGCAAAAACAATTCCCATAAATAAAGAGCTGATAGCTTCCTAATCCCCAGATGATATGAAACAGGAAAGACAAAGACGACTGCCGTAATCGGTACTGACAGCCGTATCTGGACACACAGGGACCTACTCAGAACTTTGTGTGTACGGACAGTAATGAGCTGACATGAGAAATTAAAACCTGCCATGGAAATGTAGGACTGGAGCTTTCTCAGGCTGTGGCCTGGAATAGGAAGGACTGCTCTACAAGCAAGACTAAATATTTTCAAATGCTTTATTCTTGCAAGTACTGATGCATCAGTGACACTATGCTCTCCTTTCCTAGGGGGATATTACTGACATTGCAAATAAAGCTGCAGAGTCAGAATCCATCCCTCAGCATTCTTACCCCTGTTCTTACAGGAATGAAAACCCAGCTGTAAGGAAGCAGAAACCCTAACCTTAGAAGGGGAATAGCAACACTGCATTGTATCTATTTGTCAAATTGCATAATAGAGGTTAAAATCTGGAAAAACTTAACTGATATGGTTGTTATTATTATTCATATCACCACCGTGCACCAATTCTTTTACAATTGCCTAATCCGACAACCACTATATAATTGCCTGAAGAAACCATCATGAGGGACCAAACTGTGACCTGCCATAACAGGGGAGAAGCGAACCTGTAGCGTAAGTTGTGAATCCAGACATTATAGCAAACTAGATGGACATATTTGCTTGCTTCTGTATTACACATCCACATGTACATAAACACTCATAGTATCTATTAAAAAAACTACTGCAGAAACCTGTGATAAACTGATTTTACTGAAAATCTCTGACTACCTCACTAGATCACTACATCCATTTATGCTGGCATGACTTTTAATAAATTGCAAGATCCTCAAGGCAAAATAAAATATCATCTCCAACTCCCTATGGAGAATGCATGCATTTTTTTCTGTATCTCACAACAGTCATTGATCTAAGTGGTGGAAACAAAATTAGTTATTTCATTTTTCTACTTTGATTATAATTAGAAGTGTTGCCTAAACTGATTATTGGATCTTTTCTGTCTTCTTACCCAAAGTACTTGTTAACTGTTGGTTTTGTTGAGTTTTAAGGGTTTTTTTGCTCTTGCTTTAAATGTTTCAAAGCTTTAAGATTTCTTTTTTATGGTCTATTCCAATTTTTAGGAATACACCAGACTACTAGCAGAGACTGTAGTATGACAGAAGAGGACTGCACTCATCTTCTCGTTTGACATGCCTTGTGTTCGTCCTTACTAGTTCACGTATAATTAATTAACTTCTTAATAGGCTCTTGACTATTTATTGATAGTTTACTGGTATGTTACATATCAAGAGACTCAGAATGTGAAGCATATTATTATTCTACAAATTTTATCCTCTGACTTCAGAATACTACAGGAACAGCTTAATTTTCCAAGAAAGTAAGTTCAAAGTGTAACCAAGTACAGTTCAAGTCTTCCCTTTCCCTCTTTTTTTAATTCCTTTCCTTATAACACCAGTTTATTCAGTAATCAAGACATAAATACAGAAAAGTATAAAGTATATGATGAAGTTTCTTACAGGGTGCCACTGATACTCCTAGTGACCTACACATGCATTCCATGTGGGACATATGGGGAAAAGCAGGTAGGGTGCCAGTGTACCGCTACTGGTCAGGTTCATCTTGTAATGGTGTGCAAATATAAATTAAACATGAAGGACTGGATTTATTACTTGTTGGATTGGTTATTGATAATTATTTGGAGGTAGATACTGAAACTTATAATGACAATGATGCTAGCAACACATAATGGCCATAATATAATTTCTAAAGCACATAGCGTCTCATGTGAGTGATGCTCTAAAAGCCATGAACAACCATTACTAAGTAAAATAAACAGCAGTTGCTAGAATATCTGTCACTCTGGAGACAAACCAAGTCTAGGTAGGACCATGTAGGATTTAAGTAATATAACAGATAAGGCAGAGCATTGAAGAGCCTTCTGAGAACTCTCAATTACTTCAATATGGACATAGCCAGTATTTCTCTCTTGGATAGATGGGTAAATGTAATTCCAGTGCTGAAGACTGTTGTGCCAGTTTCTGGTATAGATGCCACAGAATTTTAGAATAAGGGGCCCACAGCTGCAGAGAAACCCAAGCTATGAAGCAATTAAAAACAATTCTGCAGAAGAGACAGGGAGAGCAAAAATGGTTAGTTCATTGGAGATCTTTCCTCTGTATCTGTTGCTTTCCTTTGTTCTCTTTCCATGGCCTGCTAAAGGATTGTTTCTTTTGAAATTCTGCCTGCATTTTATTTTTCTATTTAGCCAAATAAAAAAGGTATTAGCATTCAATTTAATTGACCTCTCATTTTCCTTGCAGGCAGAGGGAGAAAAGACTGGTCCCAAAAGTGGAATTTTTCTTCGCATATACATTTGTATTGTAAAAGTAGCTAGCAGAATAATTTTTTACATTGCAAGACATCAAAAGAGTTGTGAATAAAACCACAAAACATGCAAGAATAAATTCTTACCATTAGTAGAGAATCTTGCTTTTTGCTGTTCACTGCTATTCTCATTGACATCACATGCACAAGGTCATAGGATTTTCAAATCACTCAGCATTAGTCTTCCCCTCCCACAAGAAGTTCTACGCTTGACTTCAGTGGGAAGAGTCAAGATACCAAGAAGTACTTTTGATGAGTACATACATTTCATAAATCACCAGCCGTGCAGTTAAAAACCATGGATGTACTCTAAACTACTGGAAATACAGAGAAAAATGTGGTAACAGTCTGATGAAGAGACTGACATGTCAGATACGGTAGCATCCATACAAGCTACATTCTTTCTATAACAACGTATGCACCTACAAGCCACGGCAACACTGAAAGCTTCTTCCTTCATTGGCTTGGACATCAAAACTGAATAATCTCTACGCTAGGAAAATCTCACTACTGTGAGACCTTGCTTTTGACATAAAACCACTACAACATCCTCTGCAGGTGACTGCATCCTAAACAGAAGTTGAAAAGAATGCCAAAAAGAGCAATGTTTGACAAGCCCGGGTACTTCGCTGACAGTCTGTAAAAGGTGTGCAGTTATGGAAAGATTACATGCTGAGACTGCACCTATAAAGCCTGTGCTTGACACTAGAGAGAGCAGCCCTGCTTGCATCCCATTGTCAGACCCAGTGCCTGACACATAATCTTTCTGATGCATCCTAGACCTCAGGAGCCCAGTTTCCTCCCTAGGGCACGTAACTCATCAGCCACTCAGGCCATTTTTCTGTGTCCATTTGTTCATTTGGATGTTTGGAGAAGAAAGCTACAGCCAAAAAGGCTCAGGATTTGTGTGTCTGCTATGGTCCTTTTTGGACTGGTTCCACTATTTGATTATTTCCTTTGAAGGAAACTGCAATTTCTCTCTTTTATTTATTTATTTATTTATTAAATTTGCTTTGCAGCATTGTATTCATTCCCTGGAATAAACTAGTACCGTAAGTGAAATTGAATACCTGTATGCTTTGATAGATTGGGGGAGAGTGTTCAGTGACATTACTGGTAGAACAGAGCTCTACAGCCTTCCTAACAAATGACAAGGAATGTTAGTTCTTCTGTAAAGCAGATGAAATAGTGAACAGTCACTTTTCTGAAAAGCTCCGAGACTCACACAGGTAAGTGCACAGTAAAATTCAGTGATTTAACTTGCCTAAGGCAGTGACTGTTGAGCAAAATGCCAATGGGCATGTTTATTATGACATTTATACATTATTTATTTCTTAGCGTTTCTAATCACGTCAAACTAAAAGCAAACTGGATTGTATGCATGACTTGATAACTTACTCATTTTGATTGGATTCTGTGTAGTACATTAGTGCCTAGCTCTCTTTGAAATCAACACGCTGCCAAAGGACCTCGTTACCTAGAAAGTCTGAAATGTTCAGAAGAAGATGCTGCAGGAACTGAAAGAGAGGAGACAACTGACAAAATTCCCTGAATAGATTACATTTGAGGAGCATAGTTTAAGCTGAAAATAAAACTACAGCCGGGTTCATGTTTGATGATAACAACCATTTGAAGAAAGAATGTTTTTAGACTTTAGATGCCTCTAATATTAGGAGCTAGGCATCTGACTCAGAGGAGGAGGGCCCTTCTGAATATGCATCTTCTCCCTGTTACACACTGAATGAGAAAGCTGTGTAGAAGCAATCATGCATTTAGCCATCACATCTTTCTCCTTTCATTCACTAGCTTGGTGACCAAGTCAGGTCATTCAGCAAACATCTTAAGAACAACTCTTAGTCTCTCTATATAAAAGAAAACATGAGATACGATGAAACTCAGAAGCAAACTTCAATGTATGGAAAAGTCTCCAAATACAGCTTGACTAAAAAGAAACGCTTATGTTGATGGATAATAAGAACATTATACAGTCACATCCTTTACAAAGACCACATCTCAAATGGTGAAATACTTTGTAAATTACATACTGTTATATTACCTATACCATAGACAGGCAAATTATTCTTAGCCAGTATAAAGAAATGTCTATTCATCATGTTGTGATAACTCTAACTTTGATGCCTCATAAATATTATTGAATCTGTAATAAGCAACTATATACATAAAACTGGTATGAAAAAATAGTAGCACACATGTCAGCAACCTCATTTTACTATAAGTGGAAACATTTGGACAGGTTCCCTATTCATCTGTATGGACATTATTTCAGAAAGATGTTAGTTAAAATGTTTCTCATATATTCTGCTGTTGCTTGATAAGATTGATTTGTTTTGCCACTTAAAATATGCCTTCAGATTCTTTATGGACAGATATCAGAATTAAAAATATAAATATGCTAGAGATAACATCTAAGCTTGTTGGCTTATGACAGAATACGGAGGCTTTGTTTTTATTATTATATAGATAGTGAAAGCTAGTTCCTACAGTCTTTACGTGTATGTGAAATAAATCTATGTCAGTAACTAGATATTTGCTTCAAAGTGCTTCTATTTTTTAAATAATTGGAGAATATTTTGTTGCCATGTAGAAAATGCAACAGTTCATTTAAAGAATGATTTTTGCTTTTGCAAGTTTTGTATTACATGCAAAATGGTGTCAATTTCTTTACACTTTTAATTAGCATGAAGATGTCCAAATGTTTTTAACTGCATTGAAGCATTCTGAACTGCTATAAAACCGAATAGAAATCTGAAATAAGTGAGCAAGGAGGAAATATCAGAAGGCCTCACTGGTTAAAATCAGACTAGAATGTTCTCCAACATTTGTTGGCAATAATCTCCCTGGGATGCAACACCTCTGTGAAAATGCACAGAAATATATCCTGACAGCCAATGGTCTTTAACTGCTCACACTATTCAAAGCAATTTTCTACAATTAGCCATATCTGATACGGAGTGTACATCTAGTAATATCTGCTTTATGTTTTTTCTCTTTAATCTAGCAGGCATCATCTAGCAAATTTTATAAAAGAGAATACTTGCCAACTAATATTAAAAGCTATTTAGTTTTAATGTTTCTCAAAGGATTATAGCATATGAAACTATAAACATTGTTTTGAACTGTCTGTGCTAGGTGAAAGGCTTCATGTCTCACTTAGACCCCAGTCCAGCAAACACTTACACACATGTTGTAGTCCCATTGATCTCAATGGGACTACTCGTGTGTGAAACCAAGCATCTGTGTAAGCGGCTGGAGGACTGGGGCCTTGTTCCAGTAAGTGTCACGAGAGCAATGCCCTGCTGATTATGTGGACTTCATTAAATTATTTTTTTTTAAGTCAAGTCTCAGTGGTGTGTTTTGACGCTGGCCCATGGAGGTCCTGGAACAGGGAAGAATTACATGTAACACAAACCAGTGTTACTCCACAACAGGACAAAAAAGGGAGGACACAGAGCAGAAAAATACACACATGAAGTTGGAAACTTGCACACATGCAAAGAGATCTGTAAAGGACCTTGCAGTATCCACTGGTGTAACATGGCCTCCTCAGTGTGTGCTTTTCCACTCTTCTGACAGGTCCAGTGGTAGGAGAGAAAAACCAGTGGCTCTCCAGCCAGGGGTCATTCTGTGATGGAGACATTTTTGCTTGGCATTGTTTGTTCCACCCTGCTCACTGAATGGTGCTCCAGTGCCTCCCTGGCAGCAGAAGACCATGGGGAGACAACAGACTGAAGTTTACATGGGACACAGAGCATGAAGAGAAAAAGTATTGCCAATCTGGGCTCGGTATCCAAAGAGACCAGGAAAAAAAACAGACTAAAAAGGAAAAAAAAGATTTAAAAACAGGGAGGCAAATGATCAAAGATGAAATAAACCAAACAGAAGATTGTCACAACAGTTGGCTGGTATGATGCACATCCAAATACATGTATCAGGGATGGAGTTACAAGACTGTAAGGGCCTGATGATGAAACCCCTCACTCATCTGAGAAGCCTCACTGAACTTACTCAGTAATAAAGCTCCTAAGATGGTATTCTGAGCCAGGGGATCAAGATGGTTATGGTGATCTTTGCTGCCCCTGGTGCCTCTGAAAACGAGTGGTTCCTTTGCAAGGTAATGACAGGGCTTTGGCCATTTTCTTGAAGCTTCTTATAACCTTCAGGCATTGCAAAGTGAAATTAAAAAGTGTTTGTTTCATATTTTTTCATTCTTTTACAAGCAACCAAGTATTCCAGAGGGGTCCTCTGTCATTCAGCTGAGATGTTCTTTCAGCCTATTTCCATATAGTCAATACACCCATCCAGTTGCACAAAGAATTAAAAGGGCAAATAGATAACCACAAACATAATGTGACAGAGGACAGCACTCCAAAGCAGCATGTACAAAACCAAGTTTTGGCAGATTTCATCACTCAGCATCAAGCTAGGCAATGCAGCTGAAACAAGTGAGTGGGTACACAGCTCCTAAGGTGACTTACTGATAACTCGGTGACCTTGGAGAGATCACTCAGGACCAGAAGACACTCATAAATGGAAATCATTCTAAATTGCCCTGATTCTAATATATGAGAAGGAAGGAAGTTGCAGGGGAGAGCAAGGGAGGTCTGTTGTTCAAATATGACCCAGGCCTTACCTTACTACTGACCAAGAAGAAGCTGATGGCACAAGGAGAGAACAGTTTTTGATCCTTCACTCCTGTAATTTTTGTCAAGTATATTTTCAAAACATGGTTCCAAACCATTTCTGTGTGTGAATTGGCATTTCCAGGAAGGTAGCAGATTTCAGATTTACAAATCACAGCCTCAGTGCTTAGTGATACTTTCAGAGGTATTAAAATATGGTACACAGAATTTATGGCACAGCTATCACACTGTAAACGAAGCGTGCTAGATTAGGGATTTTGTTTGTTTTCAGTTTGAAGCACTTGAGGCTTCTCATTCTTTTCTTTACTTTTAGGATTTTTTAAAGCTCCAACACCATATCCCCCCAGGCATTTTAAGAACCAGTTTAGAAAGGCACTTATCTTCTGAAGCACAGAGCTCCTAGAGTCACTCTCAATCCTGTACTGAAACTGGCAAAAATCCTCTAGCTAGTCAGACTTAAAATTCCCACTGAAGTCAATGGGACTCAAGTTCCTACTTACTTGGACACTTTGGAAACCTACATGCCTGTCTGCTTTTCAGGCAGCTAAAAGCAGCTATAATTTGCTCTAACTTTCAAAGCAAGACTTCTTGCCTTGAGACAGGGAATTGCCATGAGAGGCTATAGTATCATTTGAAGTCAGGGGCATTTCATGGAATCATGGAATCACTGATGTTGGAAGGGATGTCTGGAGATCATCTCGTCATCTCACAAGCTAGTGATGACCTCCACCACCTTCACTCTGAAATTCCTGACTCATGGTTCATGGGCATTCTACGAGAAAAAAGGAACTGGAAAAAAACCCCTTAATTCAGAAATTACTTACATGTAAAAAACTTCTGAAATGAAAGTCTGTCCACAAGTAACCTCACTTTCAAGCAATGTCAAGACCATTACTTTGTTCTGACAAAAGCATTGCTGCTTAGTGTAATGATCGTGACCGACTGATAAGGGTTTGGCACTGGACTAGGGAAGAAAGTGTTGTATTCAGGTGTCTAAACTTAAGTTTCCACTAGTATTTCTGATGGCCCCAAGTATCCTGCTAAGCTTTTCAGTGACTGCTCCAGAAGGCAGGCAGACCTCCCTAAGTTCTGTGCCTTACCTGGCAGCCCTGTAGGCATGTCTTAGACACTTTCCAGGATTTAAAATGGCATTAAGCGTCTCTGTTCAGACGATGGAATTGCTCTGCAGATGCCTGGGTTCAACTCCTGCTCCGAAAAAGGTTTGTCACATGACTTACAGCAAGTACTTAAACCCTGTGTCTTGATCCTGTGGCCATAGAAAAAGGGGTTTTGATACTTTTTTTTGTGCACCATTTGTTTATCTTCACTCTGAGTTTTTAAGTAAATATGGGTAGGAACTGTCTTTGCAGTGTATGTGTAAAACATCCATCCCAGCAGAGCACCCATTTACTACTACAGTACAGACTCCACAGATAATTTTTTCAATCCTCTTTTAAATGTATCAGTAAAGTTTATCATAAATGAGTAATTTCAGTAAAAAATTACATATTTTAGAAAATGTACTTAATTCCTTTGTGAGTTTTAAATAATGAGGCATACTGATATTTTTAGTTTGGAATATTTTGGAATGTCTGGAATGCTAAGTTCCCCAGATGATGATTAAAAGGTCAAGTAATAAAGTATACGATAAACTATGCCTGAGATTCCTCATAAAACAAATGAGTAATGGCTGTACAAACTGTGTCACCATGTTTTTATATTGAAAAAAATGCCTTTGCTGTATTATCCCTTAAAATTTGTTAGACTGTAGGATTGTCAGAAAATCAGCATGGTGATGGTTAGTTTGCAACTGCTTTGGGGCTGAAGTCAGAGTCAAGAAGCAGATGAAAAGAGTGCCTTAAGGAGTAGTGCTGTTGGACACACGGTGGAGAATGTGAAATGGGTTTTTTTCTTGCCAGAGTGCAGGTCTGGTATTGGTAAGTATCATGTTAAGTTTCTTTGGAAGAGAGTTTGTTTCTGTGAGGATTATAACATAAGATTAGAACATTGCTTGAGTCACAATCACAGGAGCCCTCCAGACCTGTTAAGCATTTGGCATATCTTACTTATCTCTAAGGGTGGCAGGGGCCATCAATACAAAGTGGACTATCAATCAATCTGGGGTCTTCTTCAGACATTGCCTGTCAGCTGATCAGAGGAAGACTTTAGGGAATCAGCTTTCCATTATCAAGATTTGGTCTGTGATCAGAACAAGCCACTGAACCTTTTACTTTTCACTTGGCAAAAACATACACACTGGAAAAAAGTCCTGACAGTTCATTCATTTTGCTCCATCACTGGAGCCAGATGATGTTTGACTGCGGAGACCCACCCTCTTTGATGTTGTGCTCTTTTGAGAGTGCCCTGCTGTGAAAAAAATTTTCTCCTTCCAAATTAAAGAGAAATATTTCTGCGTCCAGCTGTTAAATGTGACGTTTGCCATTTTTCAGTGCCTTGGCCTTGTGCCATCTCGTAGGCTGTGTTTCAAGCCTATCTTTTTCCCTTCTCCTTCTCAGCAGCAATATCCACAATGTGGTAGTGTCTCCAACTTCTACATAAGATCAACACCAAAAGGGAAAATACAAGTAATACTTCATTGCTCTGAACTACAGCAGCAATATTTACACGTTTCTTCTGATTTTTTTAATTAAAGCCAGCATTCATTTTATTACATGAAATGAAGGATAAAACCCTTAAATACAATCTACCTATGAAAAGTTGACTTCAGTTTCATTCTGATTGCAGTAGGCAAACCATGATGAAGCAAAGCCTCTGTAGAATACATTTACCAGTTAAATGAGTGTGGATGTTATTAAAACTTGTTTCATGTGTACTGAGTCCACATCAAAAAAATGGCACCCGTTCAGCAGCCCTAGCTCTGTTTAAATTAAGACAAACTTCTCATGAAAGCTTGAATAAACATTTAGGTTTAAGTAATCAAGAAAACCTGTATCTTCTCATATTTGTTAAGTGTAATTTTTAGAGTTATAAAACCCACTGTCACGAATTGTGTATATGCTAAATAGAGGGTGGACTCAGTATTACAATGTTTTGCCTACCTATTGAGGTGGATGAAACACAATAGGTTCCAACTGCTCTTCAGCTCAAGCCTTCCTTCATCCTTCTCATTTCTATATTTGCTGACATGGAAAAGGATCAATGTTTGATAGATTTTGGCAAACTAGCTGGTGCAAACCTATGTTTCATAATTAGTCTCAGACTATGACCAGCAAATCTGAGTAACTGCTCATGTACTCATCACATTTTCACACTGAAAATTAAAACCTGACTGAGAGCTTCAATGGATGAGAACGGGAGCACTTATTGTCGAAAATTATGTGGATGATAATAAAAATTAAGCATTTCCCCTTTAGGTATCCACATTCTAGACTCATACCAAGAAAAAAGAATAGCCCAGAAAGATTTGAACTGGAAATAAGTCGTAAGGCTGTAGCCTGCTCTTCATTTGCACTACATATAACTCAGAAACTCAGTTTTTAAAAGCACAGAATGATATGGATTTACAAAATAAATACAAATTAGCCTCTCTCCAAGAGGCTAGCATGGAGCCAAGCTACATTCTGCAGGGCTTCAGTCAGTTCTCAGAAACTATCTGGTATCTAACAAAGACAGTACTGGGACTGGAGATGTCCAAGCAACACAGAGATGCTGACAGAAACAGTGCTGGCAATTCAACAAGAGGCATATTTCCTTGTTCCTGGAATGAATCAAACACTGCCATTCCTAAAATTACATACAACACAGATATATGCTCTTTAGAATCTATGTGTCATGCTGCTCCATGACTGTATAGCTCCTTGTTACAAGAAAATAATTTATGCTGTTATGGGTGTTCTCTGTCTTTATTTCTAATTACATTAAGGAACACTTTTCTTACTATTAATTCCAACTTTCTCTTCTATATCTAACCAATGTTATTCAAAATTGTCTTTACTTCCCTCTATTCTCCCATCAGCCACTGCCTCATCATGGTCCTTTTTTCTGTCCTTCATTTTACCAAGGCAGTATAAAACCACCCAAGAATGCCTCATTAGAGTGAAAACCAAGGACTGATTGCAAAGGTTTGTGTTCATCTTTCTCTATTCCATTCTGCATTTTTCCTTTTGTCTTTAACACTATGCAGCTTACCTTTATCCTTCCAGCCTTTCTCAAGTCTTCTCTCTGTGCCAAAATAATTATAGATAAACCAGTATTTTTTTGGTCCCAAACAGTTTTAAGTGAAAATATTTAGAGGGCTTATGTAGGTTAACACAGATGCAGCAGGTATATTTCAGAAATAAGAAAGTTGTTTGAGCAGCAAGTATACTGGCCTTAAATATTGACTTTACAAAGGAACTCAAAGCAGATGAATTAATTAGACTCCAACAGAAACAGTGATTGTAATCCATGACGAAAATTTTAACAGTAAAATGATTCATCCAAAATGTTTTTTTTCCCCAAATCTAAATTCTAAGAACAAAGCAAAATAAACCCGTTCTTATTCTGATTATTTTCCCACCACCCTCAACGTTTAACACAAAGGAGAAATTAATCACTATTGAGCAGAGCCGTATGCAAATGTATTTTACTGAATATAGCCAAAACATCATAATGTTTGTAAAGCAATAACAGTAACAAAATGTTTTGGAGCAAGATTTTTTTTTTAAGTCATTTGGATTATTTCAAGATTTTATAAACCATAATAAAACGTTTGATTATAAGCTTGCTGAGCTTTAAAACTGAAAGGAATTCTGAACTGAGAAATGAACCTTCTGTTTAGAAAATGTAAGAACATGTTTAGATGATTTCAAACCATTTTCCCCAAAGTTTTATTCATCAGAAGTTTCCCTGTGACTGACATTTTTATGCAAACAGTTTTAGTTTCTCAGCATTCTCTGGAAAGAAAAATTGGTTTCCTTGGAAAACCCCAACAATTTGTAACTAGTTATCTGTTGTACACCAGTGATAGGCTATTAAAGGCATACATAAAAACAGTCACGGCACCTAAGAGCTTGTAATCTAAAAGACACAGATAAGGCTAAATTAATTGGGAGACCCAGAACACATGATGAAAGTGTAACCTTTCCCCACTCCTTTCCTGTCTCTTTCTGCCTCGTGCATAATCACAAAAATTCCCTGCTTAAATACAAAGAGATTAATAGGGAATGCAACTTCACAGTTTTCCCAAGTTAAGCAGGAATTGCCCCACTTCCCCTCTCGCAGAAGAGAAAAGCCTTGGGTTCCCCAATAGGGTACAGAGCTCTACCACCTCCCTCCCATTCATGGAGAAAATAAACCCTGAATCTACATGCAGACAAGTTAAAATCTAATCCCCTTCTTGGCCAGCAAGTATCCCCTGGCTGCCAGTCCATCGGGAAGATAGGTAACTTTAAGTCATGTACATATATTAGCCCGTGCATTTGATGGCAAAGGGAAAGGGAAGACATACTAAAGAAAGGGTGGGAGAAGCTAAGCAATGTGGGAAATGAAAGAGTGTGTATGTGTATTTTTTGTAGGGGGCTCCTCAAGAGGAACATGTTCCTGCTAATAGCAAGCAAATGAGCCCTTGTTCAGCTTCTTTTTTATGCCTCACAGACTGCATACTTACTGTATGGTGCTGACTTTCCCTACTGGCTTGACCGCTACACTTATAGGAGGAAAGAATATTAAAAATAGCTGTGTGCTGACTCTTAGCCATACATTCAGATTAACTATTTTCAAAGAATTTGATGAAGCTGTAATAAAAATCAATTTATCCATAGAAAGAAGCACTTCTTATTCTCAAATGGCAGATTTATGATTTCAAGCAAACATGAATGTCCTAGAGCTCACCCTTTTTAATAAGGAGTCTTTTAAAAGACACAAAATATTTGTCCTAATGAAGTAATGGTTTCCTAAGGTTTTGCTTCTTTTCTGTACTGCCTACAGTTTTATGTCTTTGTTGAAATGTGTCACTTCTTAAATTATGATGTTTTCCTAAGTCTACTATATTCTTTTTCTAACCCACACTAAGAAAGCACAATTGTCAGACATTAAGTTTTGAGGGCGAACTGACCTCCAACATATTGTGGATAACATAAATTTCATATTTTATAGTTATTTTGAAAACATTCCTAAACTCAAACCCCTTGGTTGCTTAGTATCTTGAACTTACTCCACCTAACAACAGTAAACTAAAGAGGCCAATGTTTTCAGCCAAAAATCAAAGTAAAAGGTGAGTGGAGAAGATGAAAAAGTACTTTAGCATTAGGGAGTCACTGCTATTGCAGAGTCACGGCCAACTTTAGATAAGACACTGTACTAAGGCAGCCCAAACAGCTGCTGCAGTCCCAGGACTGTCATCTTAGTCTGTTCAAATTTGTCTAAAAACTCTCCAAGAAACTGGGAGTATGGGATGAGTGAGATGGGAGAGGTTAATGCACTATGATTCTAGCCTCTGCTGACTCATTCTGTCAAAAAATACCAAGGATCATCCAGCAGAATGGAGAATACGATAGTATGTCACTGTAGAAGATTCTGCTTCTTTTTCTCAAAAACTTTTCATTCTCCAGTAGAGAGCAGAGAAGGATGTGAGTTACTCCAGGCTTCAAAGGAAAGACATTTATTTTGTCCAGATAAGTAAATTGTCTCGTAATCCCATGTGGCATCTGGATAGGAAATATATTATACTTCCTAGAAAATTGAGCAAATCCTTGGAATCAAGGATGAATAAACAAACTGACTGAGAGGAAAAGACACTTACCAGAGGCTTAATAATGAGGTGCATTCAGGAGCATTCCATAATTTAAAGGCTAGTTGCACTGTGACCAGGACTAATGAAGCTTGGTTTTAGTATGCGTGTCCTTTCTCCCTAAAACTTTCACTGCTGTAATAATCTCCACTTTTACACCGATTCCAGTATATAACACTGATATCTAAATATTTTTCAGTTACTATGTACTTAGCACCGTCACTGATATCACTGGAAGTTCAGCGCAAGGAAGAATAAAATGTACAGTGGAGCCCCTTGTGATGTGTAAGCAGAGAAGAGGTATGGTGGTGACAATAAATGCTCACAAAAAAATAGTACCTTTTGATCGACAGTGAGATATAGATTGGGTCAGTGACCTTTGCTGATCCCCATTAATACCCATCTGCATCTTCGATAATCTTCTCGACAGGATCCCAAAAATGTATAACTACTTTTAGAAGTCACACCATGAAATGTGAAGTAGCAAGAAGATGAAATCTGGAACAGTGCTGGACAGAAAAGTCAGGGTGCACAGTTTCTACACACTGAACAAATCTCATGTGTCTCAGATGCAGTTGCTGTTTTCCTGAATCTCTGGAAATTTAAGCTGCTGCATGTTTGGAAAGGCATCAGTTTCCATGACAATACAGAAAAGAGTGTGCCCTTTATGCTTTTCATATTTGACTTCACTATATATACAGGATATCCTGTATTATACAGAATGTCTGGCAGTCCTGGAAGAAGAGAGTGACATTTCCTGTTGTCATTTATTTTTTTGCTACTTTTTCCATATTTCAGGAGATTTAACTTATATACCTATTGTAACAAATTTAGTGTAAGTGAAGGAGGGATTACAGTCCTCCTAGCATATTTCTGACTATGAAACAATCAGTTGCAATCACGACAGGTAAGCCATTAGCAATAACATAGTTCAACTGTAGATACATTTCATATTCGTCAAATTTAAATCTAATTTTTGTGACATATTTTCTCAATCTAAAATGTGATTTATCTAAAAATGTTCAAAATCAACGAACACTGAAAAAAACCCCTCAGCTTCTAGTAAAGTTTTTAACATTGTAAATAGGATCTGAATCAGACCGAAAATCATACTGACACGAGCAACTCCTAACACACAAAACTCCATGCAAGGACTACAAATAGTGTCAAAAGGCATCTTGCTCCACAATGCAGAGATCATCTATGCTTCAGTCTCTTAAATATGGTGTAAGTCCTCCCAAAGTCAGCGCAATAATAACCAGCAGCAAGCAGATAGCTGGCAGATTTTTAAGTGGTGATGGGAGAGAAAGAGCAAGAAGACGTTTCGTCATTTTTAACAAAAAATTGTAGCACTTTTCACCTGTAATATTACAACAGCTATGTATTGTAATGCCCATTTTTACACCTGAGGTAAACCATGCCATTAACATTGCAACCCTGCTTAAACACTCTGTCAACTTTAATGGTACATCTACATATACTACGCACATAAATGAGAAAAAAATCCAGACCTCATCACATACACCATTCACATACTGCACAAAGTCAGTCCTGAGATTTGTATTGATTTAATATCTTTGAGAGCAGAAATGAACAGGACTCAAAAGATCCATCATCAAGCAATTATCCAAAGTTTTTCTTTTGAAATGCATCTATGTTTTGTCCCTGCCAAAATAATTTTAACCGTAAATTTGCAAATGCACCGATCTGAACTATAATGGTCAAAGCTCAACTGTTTTATTAATTAATTTAAAATATGGCATTGATATACACATCCTATATCATACAACCAAAACAATTTAATATAACTTGCTATGGCAATAACCAGATCATTTTTCCAAACAAACAGATAAACTCCATCATGTCTTTTTGAACTTCTTCTGACCTTCTGATGGCTACAACTGGGAACAAATGTTATCCAGGAAAAATATGGGTGGCTCTGCACTTCCGAAACAGAGAATGCTTAAATTAAGCAGCCTTTGCTTTAGTAGATGTATCGGTTGCATTGCATAGGAAAAGATACCAGCCCAGTTCTGCTTTCATAGAGAGAGAGAGAGAGTGTAATCACAGTTTAAAAATCCTACTGATTTAGAGCATGTCTATAATGCAATCAAAGTGACTGGGACTGGTGCAGACAAATCTGTTCTCTAGGTGTAAATTAGCTATCTGGGTCACCACAGCAGGGCAAATCACAGCAACATAGGATGTACTTAAAGCTGTTTACTATGCTTTACTGTGAGTTTTGCATCCCACTGTAAGCTCAGTATTGCTGGAATTACATTAGTTACAAGGCTGAAATGATCACCTCAGTTAGAGCTAGTTGGCTTGTATCTGCCCAGAGGTGCAGACACATCTTTGGCTGCAACGTAACATGCCCTTAGTGAATTTACAGTAGGGGAAACTGATAATAAATATCGGGGCACTACTGATCATTTCCTTTGTTCACATGCAGTGTAAAATGAAGTTTGTTAGTGACTTGAAGGTAGGATTCATTTCACATAACACTAACCAACTAAGGCTAAGTATACAACCTAACCCCATTACCCAAAGTCCTTGTAGAGACAATGGAGAGAAACAGGCACCATCAGAGGGCAATACATCATCAGCAAGGTTAACTGACTTAGACCAGATACTTGTTGATATTGAATGTTAGTGACTGAGAGTGTAAATATAACCTGCTATAAATTGCCACACCCTGGATGGAGTTCACTGAGACCAGTGCTCAAAAAAGCCAGCCATTTTTGTACTGCTTTTACATTCATTGCTTTCTCATGCTCTTTAGGAAAATAAATCATATAAAGAACACTTTATAGTCACTTTTGAGTACGACTATTGTGAATTTTTGACTAGCAAAACAAGAACAGCCTCTTTATATAAATACATTTGTAAATAAATGTATAGCATCGTATCAGTCTTAAAAGTTCTTAGCCTCCATTATGACTGGACTATGAAAGCATGCTGCCAACCAATGAGGAGAAAAGATGCAAGGAATATCATTCTTTTTTCCTTTTTTTTTTTTTTATTTCAGCTTTCTTTCCAAAATATACTTCTTGCTTTTTTGGTTTTGGTTTGTGTTTTTTTTTTAGTACTGTGAACAGCAGCAACAGCAGCTTTTAGGAGAGCTGTGGTTGTAATGCTGCTGAAAGCTGCTTCCCTAAAATGACCTTTCCTACCCAGTAAATGATTCCAGCAGGGCAACTCAAAAGCAAAAGTAAAAAAAAATCACTTTTTGTCATATTGCTCACAAAACTACTGTGTTGGGAAAGCTTTTCAGACACATGATTAAAAGAAGAAAAAAAAACCCTAAAAGCGTGCCACTTCCACTCAACTTTAATTTCAAGACTTGACTGGCTGGGAGACCTCAAGTCATTCTCTGGAAGCCTTGAGATAATATGCGAGTGGCAAGAATATGAGTATGTCTGGAGGCTGACAATAATTGCATACCACTGCTTGCATTGCAGCAAAATCTTGACGTTGCAAATGACAACATAAAATAATAGAGCCTGGTGAGCGTAACTATTTCAACCTTATCAGATGGAGGAGAAAAAAGGCTTTACTCAAGACCAGACACTCTTATCCCTCCACCAGGAGAAGGGCCAAGGGAAAATGGCTTCCATGAAAGGTGACAGTGGCTCCAAACAGTCCATTACTCCACAGCAGAACCAGGTTGAACTGGGCGATCAGGTGGGCTTCCAGTAAAGCAGCTGTGGCTCCCCTTGCTGACCTGCTCTCTCCAAAGGCACCACACCAGACCACCCAGCAGTCCCTGTGCCACCACAGCCTTGTCCCATGGTGGACATAAATACCTTCTGAGTTCTGCAAAGGCAGAGGTCTTGGTAGATCTCTTTCTTAACAGAGGAGAAATCATTGTTGTCAAAACTGGGTGTTCGGGATGCAAACTGTATCTGGTCTTGCCCAAAATGAAGGACCATCTTTGCCCTCCAGCAGAGTCTAGTCAGAAAGATTTAATCAGACAGAAAATCGTCCTGGTGTTTGCAGCAGTATAAACTAACAGGAACTGAAACACAGGAGACAGTACAGCACATCTTCAAAGACTGAACACAGGCACTAAGGAAAAAGATTGTGAGAAACTATGTAACAGTGTCATCTAGTGACTCTTGCCGTAATCTTATTGTCCAGACAGTGCAACCAGCTACAGGGAAGGCCAGTTTTTACCCTGGTGAAGCGAGCTGTGCCCATATTCCATATTGACACTTGGAGTTCTGCTATGACAAGATTTCACGGGCAAACAGAGCGCCTGCATACACAAATACGACATTTGCAAACCAGTGTCTGACGAGCGCATGGACATCCTTAACTGCGTATGTGGAAATCCTAGTGGAATGCCAATGCCAGGCGTGGTGCAGGTCCTGCCTTGTGTCGGGGAAAGCATCTGTCACGATGGTGCTGAAATACAGCTCACCATTACACCACCTAGTGAGACTCCTTTGAACTCGGTCCTCCATGTAATCTGCAGAACGTTTTGCAAGGTCCTGCAGACCACCAGGGAGCCATGGACAACAGCTTAGTAGCCTCCGGTGGAAGGAGCCGCAGTTATGAGTAGGCAACTTGGCTGTTTTCTTTTTTTTTAACATCTGACCCTAACACCGAGGATTATGTATCTATAGCCAGTGACTAAATCCTGTACCATACCTCCTTATTTCTAAGCACACTCACTGAATGGGAGCTAATCTGTTCATAAGGCCCATGAGAGCCTGTTAGCATAACACTGCAAGAGACGTTTCTTTGGTTCTTTCTTGTTTTCATTCTTCTTTCCCGAAAGTCTGTTTCCCACATAAGAAAGCACATAACAAAGACCATTAATAAAAACGAAAAAGCTTAACTAATATATTGGATTTTTTCCTTCTTAGAGTTATGAAGTTCTTCATAAACTGTAATACTTGCCAAAGAATACAGTTAAAGGAATGAGCATTTTGTTATATTTCCAATACAATTAATTAAACTGTCAGAAACATTGTCCAAAGAACATTCAGTCTAACAGACTTGGAAAATCTGGAAAATGTAATGCAAGTATGACACTTGTCTGTAATTCATGTACCAGTTTACAGGGGTGTAAACCATACTGCAGCTTTTATTAGCTGTTTATAAATAAAAATAAAATAGAATAAGATAGAATAAAATAAAATAAAGTTTGAGAGAATCGGATTTTTTTGCATATACCTTCAGTTCCAAATCACATTCACCCCCTTCCTTGGCTTTAAACTGTACTGCTTAAGTGCTTTAAATTTTGCACATCAAAACTTAATGTAAGCTTTCAGAAAATTAAGCACAGGTTTTGTCATTGGTTTGATAATGAATTTTTCTGATTCTGCTGTGAGCTTAACACTCAAAATTAAGTTGAAGAAAAAAATGTCATCCAGTTTCAGATTTTCTTATTTGAGGTTTGCACATACCATGCGCCTGAAAGATCTGTGGCATCTGATTAGAGACCATCATAATAAACAGGCCAGCACAACATGCAAATTGGGACCTTTTTTTTTTTTTTTCTTCCTAGGACACTAACACCTTGTGTTCAGCCAAATAACTGAGCTCTGCTCTGCTCAGAGCCTTGATCACCGGTTTGGGTGGCTTCAGGAGCAGAATCTCAGACCTTGCTAACATTATGTGATGCTGCCTAATATGTCGCACCTTGGCACACGGCAGTGATGCACCCAGGCTAACAATATCAAAAACTCAGCTATATTGTGCCACGCAGGTGCCACAGGGCATTCAGAAATAACTCAGCCCAACACCTCATCGTGGAGGGTAGATACATTTTTTGTGACCAAATGGCACTAGCATCTGATCACTTTTGGTGGTACTAGCTCAGCTCCATCTGGGCAAGTGTCTGTAGACTGCAATCCCACAACTGGTTCATTGTTGGCAGTCCCAACAGAGAAGTCAAAAATAAAAAAAGGAGAAAAATATTTAAAGTGATGCTTTTGGAGCAAGGTTAAGGCAAGTTGAAGGAATAGAAGAAGACAGAAATTCCCAGATATGTGAAGGAGGCTCTTGGCTTTCATTTTGAAACCAAGTTATAAGCATTTTCCTTTGCCAGAACAGTCTTAGAAATACACAACAAAAGAAGGAGGGGGAAAAAAAAAAAAACAAACTAGCAATATTTCAGCTCAGAAAAGTCCTGAACCTCATTTCTGTAATATGAATAAAAGAACAGGCTTCTCTGCTTCCTTTCGCAGACCTGATCAAAGGGGCAGCTTTCCGAGAAACCCCAGGGCCCAGGAATAAGCCTTCACCAGAGCCAAACCAGCACAGCCTGTTCCCTTTAGGAAGAGGGAATCTGAAGGTAACACCAGCTGTTCTCAGGTCCCTCTTCTCAAGGGGACATGAGGGCCAACCTTACCACTTCTTCAGCACAACTCGCAGGACAGCTCGCATCCAGCGGTCACCTTGTGGTCCTCATCTGCAACACTCCTGATCCCTCCCTTCTCACACTGACTAGATCCAGTTCTTCCTTTCCCCCCCTTTATCCACCCATTCTTTCTTTTTCACCTCCACATGCCCTTCTTCTCTCTCAGGCTTTTCATCCCAGCTCCACTCTGCATTCCAAATGCAGCCATTCCTTTCTAAAACAGTGAAGCATCTGGAGACCTCAACAATTTGACAATGTGCATACAACAAATGCAAGAAAACTGTGTTTTTTCTTCCCTTGAAACCATTTTCTTTATCTGCTCTCTTCCATGATTTCTTTTACAGCACCAAAATGACCATGTGAAAGCTTTATGTTGGGAGAGGTATTATTTGTTTCCGAGGCATATGACTCTAAGGTGCTGAAAATAACCCAAGTAATAAAAATGTGAGATGGAAAGAGATTCTTCTACAGTAAGTTGTCTTAGCTCTTAGCCTACTTCATGAGAATATAATCTACTAACAATACAATGGAGCCGGAAGAATGCTTTGGAATCCTTCAGCATATGAATCTGGGGTCCAATGTTACACTGGTAACAACCTTAATAAGGCCACATTTGGATTTACAAGGCATATCCATGAGGACAACTAGATTGACATGATTTAATTTCAGACAGCATTTTTGCTTCATAACTGCAGAGAAAAATCAAACACATGTGAATGATGCTCAAAGAAATACATCTGATACCCTCATAAAGCTAATTCTGGCTTGAATATTTATAGCAAAATAGTGCAAGATTTTGTACATGCTGTACAGCCTCATTTGTTAAAAAATATATTTAATAAGTGACAAGCCCAAGTGAAAAATTTTATATGGTACTGGATAAACCACCCAAGTAGTTAAATCAATTCCTTTCTGTTTAATTTTGCTATTTGTTTTTCTATCTGAGCTGCCAATTTTCTAACATATTAGAGAAGAAGTAAGAAAGTCTTTTTGATTGATAACAAGCTCAGATTTTTGTGTCAGATCAGTAGAGATTTTTTTCAAAGAAGAATTCTGTATGTTGCTCTTACATTCTTAGACAATTATTCTACAAAAATTATTTAAATGCTCTTTTTTTTAGCTGCTTTGACAAGAACACCAAAACAGTTCACATCACCCTTGACCCACAGGGTGTACATCATCTTGTCAACATATAAACAAACACATGATGGGCTGTATTTTAATAGATTCTGTAAATATCAAGATCCAATTCATCAAAAGGTTTGCCGAAGTGACAGCTGTGGGGGTTGTGGCATACGGCTGCGTGTCCATTCAGTGCTGTTGCAATAGGATCACTGCAAGAAAATTCAGAGCTACTGTTGCTCTTTCTTCCATATTATTATTTCTCTGGAGCTCTGGGTTAAGCTGCAGTCTGTATACGCCACTTCATGTATGAGGGAAATATGCAGACTTCCGGGCAGAAGCCACATGGCTGGCTTTTATAATAATCCCTCTCCTCTCTCCCCATCTTTATCAGACAATTCCTCTGATGTGCTGCACTCTGTCAGAAAAGGAGCCTGTGAGGAATTTATAAGCACAGAAACTCTTACTTGGGAGAATGAGCAGAGCTCAGTTTTGATAAGGTTTACACAGACACAGTAACTTTTCTTGGTTGGCTTCATAGCTTCATGGATTTTAATGCCAGAAGGGACTGTCCAATCATCTGCTCCGAATTTCAGAGGCTGTTAGCTTCCATCCAGGAAAAGGCACAGAAAAAAGGGAGAGGACCAGCGTGCCATGAGTACCTGATGCCCCCATACTAGCAGGGGATTGCTAAGGCAAGAAATGCCCAGACTGAACCAGCAAGCCAGGACAGCCACATCTGAAACTGCAGAGATCTTGACAAACCAGCAAGGTCGGTCACAGTCAGCCCAGGGCACAAACATGCTAGTTATGAAATTAAAGACTAACACCTCAAATCACTCCCCCTGGCCCAAACCCTGTGGCAATTCTCTGGCCCCACAAAAAAAGCAAAGAGAAAGCAGAATTTACCTGGACAGCTGAGGGAAGAAATTCCCTGTAAGTGCCCCACTGATGATGAGACCCTTATGCAAAGTGCTTTCCTCATGTATGGCCTGGAGGTAAAGACAAGGGTTTGGAGGTTCACAGTCCGTGAAGGCAAAGATGCAGAACTTGACACATCTAATGACCATTTAAAGAGTCAAAGTAAGGTACTTGCCTCTTTTAGTAAGATATTCTTATGTTTAACCACTGCAAAACATAATAATCTTCTTCTTTTGAGATGCATTTTGTCTAACTTCAGTTTCCAGCCATGTTATTCTGCCTATGCCGCCTCATCCATTGAACAGAAAAGCCCACCCGCCAGTTTTTTTCTTTTCCATATGTAAGTGACCATACAAAGAAGTCAAATCAACTCTAACCTCTTCTGTAATGAAGACAATGTATTAAGCTCCATTAAGAACTCCATTCAAAGCCTTTTTTATCCAGAAGCTGATCACCTCCACAGCCACCCTGTACTCTTCTCTCTTTTCCCACAGTTCTCTGGTTGTGGTCTCCAGACACAAGGTAACTCTTCAAAGATATTTCAGTCATGTGACACTATTAATTTTATACAATTTATACCTACGATAACCCTTCTGCTGGAGAGTTAAATGCCGTAATACTCACGGGCAACTCAAAGACAAATTCTTACCCAATTGACTGCAGTTAGGCACAACAGTTGACTTTTTTTGTTGTTGTTTAAATAGTGAAGTTTACTAGGAGTTTTCAAGTCATTAATATGAAATTATTCAACTTTCAACCATATGATCTGTGAGCAGTTTTAGCAAATGTTAGTACCAACTTAGCTTGTGTGTATGTGCAAAACTGCCCTATTATAAACCACACAGTATAAGACCTTCTCTGGTGTTTGCAAGTGCACCATTTGTTCATGATTCACTTGGAGCCCCTAAGAAGCCCTGTCAATATAATTGCTAGGACAAATCACCTGCAGCACAAGTGGAAGCCTATCTATCTTAATTTTTCAGAAAATCTAGTAAGGTATTGGTCAAATAGTCACAAAAAATTTCACCAGCAGGCACAGGACAAAGCCATGTCAAGAGGCTCAGAGATCCAGCTCACTCTAATCACAGTAAAGACTGCCTGGGCACGATCCGGTTTCAGCCCATAGGAGAATTAACCTTGCTAGCAGTTATTCCCTTGGGCATGGATGGCACTGTGCTAGCAGACACACTCCCACGTGGCTTCCAGACCACGGCAGGCTTCCATCTGGTCAGCTTAGACCACAGACATAGCAAGCTTGTGCCCAGCTGTGCCTGCCCATGGTCCACCCTTGGTGTGATATCATATTTCCTAGCCCAATGCTAAAGACACACTAAGAGATTTCTAAGAAAAACTTTGCATGCTCAAGAATATCACAAAGCTACCTTTTGTAGTACTTGCTACTTTCTGAAACCTTAAACTATATAAAATATGTAAATTAATCAACAAGAGAGTGGGAAAAATCCAGAGCAGAAACCTATGAGAACATGAGGGAGAAAATTATTAATTCTGAATGCTACCATTTCTTAATGTTTTCCCTGTGACTTTCTGTGGGATATCCACAACTCATCATAGGACAGCACCAGCTCAAAAACTGAGTAATAGATAGATTAGCACTGTAATGCTCATGAGACAAGCCTAGCCTAGTTTGTGAGAGTGGTAAAATTACCTGTAATCTCTGAGAACAAAGAGAAAGAATGGCAGTAATCTTCTACAAGAGTCATAGTCTGAGAGAGCCCTGGCTCTTTCTCCAAACTCACCAGCACTACATTGCCTTGCTAGCCTATCTCCATCTTCTTCAAACACACTGCTTTAGCAGCCTGCACTTGTCTGTTGCCCCAATTTTCCCTATGATCTAAAGGTCCACTTTTTCAGCTTCCACAGATACATGAATTTGCTGAGGAAAAGTGGAAGATAAGAGATCTAGCTCTCTGATTTTTATGGTGAGACCTTCAAAGAGTATGAAGGCGGGAGAAAGTCAGTCAGACTTTCAGTCTGTGGCAATCTGATCCTTGGATGCTGCACTACAAAGTCTTTCTTCCATAGAAATCTCTCAACATTACTTCTTTTAGAGATTTACCAGATAAGTTAATATCAAGTTGCAATGACTGACTATAGCATTATTTAAATAAAGCGATGGAATTGGCCATCAAAATGCTAATGCACATCCAGTCCAGCTTGGCCTGGGAAAGAGAAAACTTTTTTTCCACAGTTAATGTGGGATGACAGCTAGAACTAGAAATGGATGCTCTCAACAGCAAACTTACTGCTAATTCTCCAGACATACTAAATCACCCTCCACACAGAAAAGAATGCCAAAATGTTTGCCGTCTTTGTAGAAGGCACTGAGACAAATGCACAGTAAGATTTTTACAGTAATAATAAGTAAGAATTTAATAAAAAAAAAATAAAATAAAAAATTTTAAACCCCACCAAACCAAAGCAAGAAAAAGTAGAAAAATAGTAAAATAAACACCATGGTGGTGCATACCTTCACTAGGTTGGCTCTAATCATAAAATATTGCCAAGACATGGAATTGCCTTGGCTTAACTATCATTGTAGCCAGCTGTCTTCTCCATGGATGCAGCAGCAAGTTTAAATTCTTGATGCCTTTCATCGCTTAAAACAGATGATCTGAAAGTCAAATGTGACAGAGAAAGGAGAGTTTTTTCTGAACTACCCACCAAACAGTGGCTGGGTACGGTACTGGACCAGTCTGTTGCTCAGCTTCAGAGAGGGGGGAAAGCCTTGTGCAAACTTCTTCAGTGACTATCACTGATTTTTGAATTGGGATTGACAGCATCCTGAGAGGCATTGCTAGCTACTTCTGATCATAAATGCAGCTACTATGACATGCAGACCACAGAGTGGGAATGAATAATGTAAAGTAAGGTATGTGGACCTGTGAGATTTCAGAAGAGATAAGTAATAATGTAGAAGAAATATAAACTCAGAATGAAGGATTAGGCAGATTAAGACCCCACAAAGTCTTTAAAGTGATCCAACATGACAGCTGCTATATCTTTAAAAAAGAAGCCATCTGATTTGGCTTGGCAGGAAACAATGAAATTGTACACAAATTTGCCTTTCAGAAGTAAAGAAATCTATTTCAAACAATGAAGTAAAACTTCTGCAACACTATCACCTCTGGGACATATCACTCTTGGGTGATTAGGGCACAAAAATTAACATTTTATTAAATAAACAAAAACCCACAAAGGTTAAGAAAACAGACAGACAAATGTAGTCTTTGGAGGAAAAGGAGGCTGCAGACCTCAGCCTGACCCTCAGCCATCTTTTGTTGGGAATGGCAGACTCCAAGGTCAAATAGCTATTCAGCCAGAGTTACTGTCTGAGCCCACCCAGGCTCAGATATATAGCCTACTCTAATGTATGTTCCACCATATGGTGGGCTAGAAACGCCCCTGAGCCCAGGCCACGCAGTTTCTGCTGGAGAACTTTCACTGTTGGAAATTCATCAAATCCCTAGACTGGGGATGCAATAGGTACCATTCTGGGGGAAAAAAAGCAAGATAATATTCCTTAAAAACTACCTTTTTTTCCAAGTAACTTGATCATGACCCTGATTTGATCAGAAAAGAGAATGAAAATCAGATGAGACAACACTGATGCAAAGATTTGAACATCAGTATGGTACCCATTTTTTTTCCTAAACATCTTCATGATTAATGTGTTGTCTAATGAAATGCCAAAGTTCATCTTCACTTTGGTTATCTTTGTGATAAAATTGCATCAGAAATTGAGCTTCCTAAACTCCTTAACTGACTTTTAAATGTGCTGAAAGATTTACAGCAAATTAAATTCTACTGTGTTGGACCATGCACAACAGAAGAAATTCAGTTGGGTGAAAAGTTTTGGTCCTAAACAGAAACAAGACCACAAATTTCTCAGGAAGCACCTCCTACCAGCAAAAGGCCAGAGCCAGCGTACAGTACTTACCAATTTACAGGTTTGGGACCATGGAAAAGAGACCATTGCTGAAAAAACAGCTGAGGTCTTTAGCTTAGTAGACTTTGCCAACCGGCTCAAAGGTTTACAACAGCATCAAGTGAAATCTGTAAGTTTGTGTAACTTCTTGTGCATTTCTGTTAGAGCTGGTCAAAACCTAATCTGCAACCTCCAGTTTTCTGCATGAAAGAACAACCTTGTTAAAAGTCAAACTTTTTTTCAGGAACCTATTCAGTTTTGCTTAAGTATTCTGTTGATATTTTTTGCATTAGTTAACAAGAAATATATTTATTTTGATGAAATGTTAGTGTTTCTTCCTGAACTTCTAAATGCATGCCATCTAGAGGCACCAAACCAACATGTACACCAGTTTTCCTGCTCTGAAATGGAGAATGGCCTTATGTCGTGGATGAGAATCAAATTTTTTAGAAAGCTGGGATTTTCTTCCATCAAATGTCAAATCCTTCTCAAAATGTTTGCTCTCAAAGACTACTCATTTTTTTAGAGGTGGACAAATGTCCCTTTGCTACCGCAGCTGTCACTGAAATCTTGCTGGTCACAATAAGATAAATTAACACAAATCCAGGGAAATGTCTGCAGCTCAGCAAAACTTCACCTCTCCAACTGGAAATGAAGATGTGCTTTATTAGCAACTGATCTTACAAATAAAAAAAATTATACCTGTGTCCTTTTCATTTTTCTGTAAGTAATTGTGCATCTCTCTCATCTCCTTTTACTGGAGCAATGGAAATGGGGACAGAATTCAAGCCAACTTAAAATAGAAATAGAATAGAATAAAGAAATAGAACTCTTTTTTTTTTTTTTTAACTTCAATTGTAAGCTCTTTTTGTAAAATGGTGGTCTAAAAATAGTATCAGTCACCAATCTATACTGCTATAAAAGTTCTTTTGATAGATTGATAAAAAATATACCCTGCTTTCTGCAGTGAATGCTGACATGGCATCAGGCAAAAAGTACATATGAACCATTTTTAAAAAAATACTGACCTTTACACAACTGGAAGATTACGCTAAGTGAAAGCCATGAACCCTATATTCGCCGACTTCATTTGCTTTATACATGACACTTTACTTAATGTAGGATTATTTTTTCCAGTTTAGGACTGTGGCAAATACTGACTGTTACTCTATTTCCAAATTCAGGGCCCTGTTACAGGTGAACAACATGAAGAACAGAGCCTTCATATGGCCTCTATTTCAGTAGAAGCTTCTCATACTCATGATAAAACCAGTTTTCTCTACTTTGTAGTTCCACCAATGAAATCAAAACATCTTTAGAAATGCCCTGGGGTCACTAAATTTGCTTGCTTATACACCAGTAGGTCTCTACACAGAAAGTACCAGGTTGAATTACTGTTAAAATATGGAATTGTTTACGTACATCTCGCTAAATCCATGCAACAAATACACAATGTAGAACAAACAATAAATTTATGAGTTACAGATTTTTTACAAGATACCAAAAAAAAAATGGTTTTCTTTGATGTTAATATTTACCTAACTAGATACAACACACTACTACACAGTCACTGGCAATGCAATCCTTCCTTTCTTCACAGTAAAATATTACCCTTAGGTCAAATGAATGCATTTATACAAGGGTACCTTTATGTTAACTGTGTGTTACTGTTGTTGTATAGACAGTGGCAGACAATATGCAGGTAGTTCTCTGGTTCTGAAAGAATGGTTGGCCTGCCTTGGAAAAAAATGATTTAAGAATTGTGATTAAAGTGATACTGTGTAATTCAGTCATGCCTGAAGACCTCATTAAATCAAAGTTCCTAGTGACATCAATGGCTATCTTGTCTGAGCAAGGACTGATTAAGAACTGCAGGATATTAGTCCTGGAAGCTCATGATCTGCATGAGGCCTGACACAAATTAGCTTGTTGCCAGCTATGACTGGACGTCATCTACAGTTTGCAAAAAGAATCTCCCGTAACCACCTGCATGTTAAGGTTTAGCATTTATAGGTTTTTACTGTGCATTTATTGCTTATTTTCACGCAAGTAGAAAGCACTGTGGTTTTGTGGTTGGTGGCTAGCATTTTGCGGCTTTATTGTGTTTGTTTTAATACAGGAAAATTTCTAGAGAGTATTTGCTTTGTGACATAATGTCTTTATTATGTCTTGCAGGAATAATTGACCCAAATCAAGTTACTATACGCTATATCTATAGGTTAATTAGAACTTTAAGATGCAACAAATAAAACACATTATTGACTTTTAAGTCTTCAATCAAATAAATATTTACAGCTGCAATTTGCCAAAATTATTTACCTTTCAATAACAGATCACAAAGAGAATATGCGCTACAGACTCAAGTGAATGTCTTGGCTGTCAGCAAACAAATTACAAACAGAAGAAAAAATAAGTGTTCCAGCTATCATTACAGTCTATAAATAGCTGCTGTGGTTCTCCTTTAAAGATGTGTGATCTTCTACATTAGCAGACTTTTTCAATGCATAATTGACCGTAGTAGAGTGGCTTTTTTTTAGGGAAAATTTTAATGAAATTTGCTTATACACACGGGACAATCAATTTTGTAAATGATTGCAATAATCAAGGAAATTGCCTAATTTATAAATCCTGGCATACAGCATTTTAATGGATTCCTACATTTTAATGCTGATGCTTTCAAAGCCGAATGAATTGTTGTCCAAGCTGTCACTACACAAAATGATAAAAACATTCAGTCTTGTAGGTAACTACATCTCATGGATATTCAGACCATCAGGTACATAATCACTCATTAGTGAATTCTGTGATAGTTTCCAGTTACAAGCCAACAGCAAAAAGCCACAGTTTCTTTGTTGAAAAGCCTTCTCTGGAACTGAGGACTAAAAATAGTTGAGTATTACTGAACCAATACATTAAAAAATTTCCTAGCCTTTTTTGTCCAGGTAAAATAGCACACTGGTTTACCGTTCTTCCTCTTTTTTTTTTTCTTTTTTCTGTACATAAAAAAGAATAATCTTATTTCTAGAACTAAGAGGCAGGCACAACAACTTTTTGCATCACATTAGCACAGACACCATTTGTGTGGAAGGAGAACAAATGCAGGGCTTGGTGCTATGGTTGTTGCTGGTGGTTAATTCTACCTAATCCGCTCTCCAACTTGCTCTCCACACTTAAGCTGGTTCCGCAGAACTACTTACACATGGATTGCTATCCTCAGTTAAACCTTAAGCAATTGATTTCAGCCAATAGTGGGCTGCCAGTACTTTACTTACTGCTCAATCTCACTAACCTGACATTTATGGTGTACTGATTGGCCTCTGTCAGTGGTGGTGGTTGTAAATTCACTTTGAAAAGCTTTGTGTTAACAGCCTTCAACCAGGCTCTGAGACGAGTACGAGCAGGCAAGCTGACAATTGCTCGACCTCCTGCCCTTATTACAGTGAGTAAATCAGGGTTTGAGCCATTAGACTGGAGCCCGAGGCCTACACAAAAAGGATTGACATGACTAAAGGTCAACCTCTGTCACACATGTGTAACAATTTGGATAATGGAATTCTGTAACTTATCTGAAAAAGGTGCCATATGCGTGGAAGGAAAGTATACCCTGGGCTGAATTTTCCAGCTTTTATGTTAAGAGGTTACTTAAAAGTCTGCATTTTAAAGTCCATGCATATATGACGCCATGAAACCTGGGAGACCAAAACACATAAAGCAGTGACTGAGACAGTTCTGCAAAATCTTGAACATCACCACCACCCTGAAAAGTGTATGCTGCAGTTCCAGCTTATCAAATCTATAACCAATATATTATTGGCATCAGGTACACAATACATTTTGGATAGCTGTATATCGCATTAAAATACTGCCTTTATTCACCCACTTTGAATCAAAAGTCAATAGAAATAATTCACTGTTGATGGTATCATAAATTAAGAGTAATTTCAAGCTTTACAAACTGATTCTATCCAACAATGGAAAATCCTTTGACTAACTAATAAAAAAAAGGTCAAGTGTTTCTGTAATACTGGCAACTGGACCACTCTTGAGCAATACGGAAAGGTAGTTGTCAAATAAGGACCGAAATGAGCTTTTATATTTATTCAGGTTTCATTTTGGTATTTTTGCATATTACATAATAGAATCTCCAAGGTGAGATTATGTGGCACGGAAAAACAGACAGTCCCTGCATGATCTGGCAATTTAGAATTTTTGTTTTTTTTCTGAGAATAGTGTGTGTTCAGATGCATGCATGCTCCACGCAGTCCATGCCATTACTGTTTTCAGTAACACTGTTGAGATCCTGGGGCTGTATCCAACTCCCCACCAAAGTTTATTCCAAACTTCACTTTGTTAAATAGGAAGAGACTCAGCCCCCATGCCAAATTAGATTTATTTTGTTGCACGTGTGCTTAGGCTAATTTATCTGCTCAGGCATACAACAGATATCTCGTACACATGGAATAAACATGCCGAAGACACTGAGATACATGAAGATAAGGTATGGAAAAGTCCTATAAAAATCACAGGGTCTCTAAAAGAAACATCAAAGGTTTAGTTTAGCTTTTCTAAGAACAAGAATTATCAAACACAAAGTAGCTTTTATATTTGGGATCAAACTAACTTTATATTGACCCTAAGTAAGGAATCTATAACTTACAAAAGTTATCTGGAAAAATGGGATACTAAGTGGTCCAGAAATATTAATGTTAGCAAACTGCTTTAGAGCAGCTTAGTGCGATTTTCTTCCAAAGTACATAAATTAAAGAAGCTGTGGCGCTGAATGTGCTCTTACAGAACTTTCAGCTTAGCAAGCTACTGAACACAACATTAGTGACATTTCCAGTAGGCTGTATGTGAACTTAAAATCCGTGTGAAAGTAAAAATTATTGTGCTTTTTTAATAGAAAATAAATGCAAGCGTGGTACACCACACAAAATCCTCAGAAGAGGCAAAAGAAAACAACAGAATGGTACCAGCTGTTACTCTGCATAATTTAAGATATAATAGTAATATAACTAAGGGATTTTTTGAAGGCAAAATTATTTGAATTTCATTAACATGACATATTTGAAGCAGGGCTGACAAGCAGTCTAGAATACTAGATGATGGATTGCTGAGAAACATAATTTTCACTTTAATAGAACTACGGCATGCACATAATTCTATCCCCCGGTGCTTTGCTGTAACAGCAAATTTAGCCCAAAACTACAGCCTTGAGAATCTGAATACAGATCTATCACCGTAACTGGAATGAGTGCTTCGTTTGAAAGGTAAGGATTCTCTCTGCATATTAATTTGTACAGAAAGGTACAATACCGCTGCATGGACTCTGGCCAGCATGCATCCCAGGAAAATGCCTGTTCTTGGACCAAATGAAGTCAAAGGCAATGCTTTTTCTGATGTCAGCTGAGGCACTAAAAGGCCAATAAGTACCCAAATGGTACTTTATTAAAATGACATGCACACTTTCTAGTAGTGCCAGTTAGTCCTGTCCATTTAAGGGGAAAATCAGTAACACAAGTTTAGAATTTTGTAATTACTAATGAACGCCCTGCTATATGTATATTTTGCTCGTTACTGTGAAAAAAATAACATATGAAAAAGCATTTCTCCCAGAAAAGCAAAACTTAATTTAAGTCAAGTTAAAATAAAGTGAAAAAATACAGTCGGCATTCTTGGGCTATTCCAAGAAAAAAAAGCTATCTGACCTCTGACAAAAAAAAAATCGGGAAAGGCAGCAAACTCTTTGTCAGGCAGATGAAGGAAAGGAAACTGTACAATTCTGTCCTTTGATACGTCTGTCAGTAAAAGTTTTTCCATCTAAACTGCCTTTGCAGGGGAAAAGACCATTTACGATTTAGGTGTTTCCAGAATTCACAGTTTGAAGTGTGTAGCCTGAAAAACTTTGACTACTAAAATGCATAAGCCTTTTAAACTTCTGTATTTTGTTCTAATAAAATTTAAGTGTATATCTATACATTCCTTAAGTCTACTCTTATTAAATTTTGATGTTAAACAGAAAGGGGAAAGCATGTGCAACTAGATTAATTTATCTCCAGGGAATAAGGACACATTAATAATTGAGATAATGTTTTCATATATGTTGGAATCAAGTGTGCCTTTTCACTTCTTTATTAGAAAACACATTAGGGGAAAATTATCTCATTCTCATCAGTAAGACCTAATTGCTGAGAAAGTCTCTGTTTTCTTTGCAATAACAAAAGGATTGTTCTCATTACTTCAAAATGAAAAAAAAAATAATATCAGAAATATTATCAAGCAGTGCTGGAATAAATGCCTGTATTACCAAAGAGAGTATTTACTTAATACACCCAGTCCTGTTTTTGTTTAAAACAAATCAGAGTTTATTGTATTTTTGTAAAATACAAGCAAACTCTGGATTGGATAGAAGTGGGCCAAAGGGTAAAAAAAACACCCAAAAACCTACAACTAAAAATTACTAATATTTTTGGCTTTCTGAAGGGTTGATCTTTCTGTAAGTTGTAAAAAATTATCTTGGCTGATTGCAAGAGAACTCTATAACTTCCCATGAACACCCATAGGTGTCAAGGCCTGTTGTGAGGTAATGGAATGGTATGTAATTCACTCTGAATCGCTGTACATTATGCTGTATGGATTACATACAAAGCAAACATTGAGTGCATGGTGGGAACACTTGTGCAGACAGGCTGAAGCGTATTTCCATAGCGTTGAACTATACATCAAATGCAGTGCTTCTGATGTTTCCCACAACAAAGAGAATAAAAAAGCCACCAAATCAGTAACTACAGTTAAAAGTCTTTGCAATAGCCCTTCTATTTATCTGGTGTACACTGGAAACAAAGAATGGTAAATGAAAACAAATATCTATCAACTTTACTTTGCAGTGCTGAGAGAAAAAATATTAGAATGCTATTTACAGTACCATGAAAGAGAAGTTCTCTCTATAAAGTCCAAATGCTGAATAACTGATCTGTGGACATACTTGTATTTGCAGCGCTATCTTTAAAAGATTGGTGGAAGAGAATTGACTAGAGCCACAACTTTATAAAGGCACAATGATGAGACATGCCTTTAACATTTACAGTGATTTAATCCACACTCCTATACCCCATAGACTAAAAGAATACAGACTATTCAGATACATAATTTCAATTGCTGTTATTTATTTTCATAGATCAGCTTTGTAAAATCACACACACTTTCTGATTACTTTGTTTTGCTGTACTTTTTCTTTATTAAACATTAGTTCTCTGATAGATAAAACATACCAAATTGAAAGTCAAAACAAATGAGAAACGGCCAAAACTTTTAGCTAGAGCTTAGAGTATGTGATTCTTTGCTAACAATTTTTACCATTAACAGAAATAATCTGAGACCGCGAGCTTCCCACAATACCTCCCCAAAAAAACCTAAATTTAATTATTATTTTTAAGATAATTCACTTAAAATACACACATTCATTTTGCTAGCCAACAGGAAATCTGTGTTGTGTGTTAAGAACAGAAGAGCAAACCCACACAGAAACTCAGCTGACACCCATTGATGGCCGGAATCTGGCACATACATCAGAACTATTTCTTATTTTTATTTAACATCTTTTTCTTCTTTACTTTTGGCTTTCCCCCCAACAACCTTCCTTCTTTCATGGTTTTAAAATAATTTTTAAGTTCATCTGAAATTAGACTAAAAAATTCTTGCTTACTTAAAAAATACACTGTCAATATTTGCAACTTTACTTGCATAAAACTGATTCATAATAAAAAATAAATTGATAATGTAAATATTTAAGGATAATGTAAAATTCTCTAACTCCATTTTTTTTTGCTAAATTTCAATGTTTTACATAACTTGGTGATCTGGCAAGCTTATTTTATTCTTTTATTATTTTATATTCTGTTAATTAGCATAGTCCAAACCACAAACCCCCTCTTAACAACGAAAATAAAGACTCCAACATCATTATAGAGTGTTCCAGCCCAGAATGCTCTCATTATAATCACTGGGCTTTGGTAGGAATAGATTTAAGTCTAATTTATTAATATCTGCTATACAAGAGAAATTCCATCCCCACTGAAGGCAGCAACAAAGCTCCCAGTGATTGCAAATCGTCCAGTTTTACTGAGTATGTTTAGGTGTGTTCTGAGACTGATCTTTCACACTCTAATGTGAAAATGTCCCTCTTGCCACAATGACTATTTTTGGGTAAATACTTTGAGACAAAGACCCTGATGTGTTATTTACTATTTGTTTGAGTGTAGGAAATGCATAGAAGCTCCTACGCATAGAAAGAAGTCACACATATTAGACAGCAAGCGAAAATAGAACATAATGATTGAAAGTGGTAATCATCAGTCCCAAAGAGCTGCCAACCTAAATATTCACCGGGTTTCTGTGAACAAGTGCTATACAGAGCATGCTGGCTCCACAACACCCAACAGCTTTTAAAAATCCTTTCACTTTTACTGTATACCCACTGAAGACAGCAAAAAACCCCCACTCATTGCATCTTTATGGGCTCCTTGTCAGGTTTCTAACCAGCAAGCACGTCCCCTTATATTCTGACGATTTGGATTCGGTCTAGTTGAGTAAATATCACCTGCAGGTCTACGGGCACATTTCTACCGACTCTCCGTAGCAGTCAGTCTCGGGGTGAGCAGAAGCTGCAGCTATAGAGGACTAAGCAGAACCAAGAAATGACACCTTCCAGCACAACACAGAGAAGAAATGAATGGCAAAGGGCTACGCAGACAGGCAGCTGTTTCTGTAAATAAGAAGTACTGACACACACAGGGCTTACATGTGTGCCCTATTAATTATTACATCTCTGCGTAAAATTAGCATATACTCTCTTTTCTTTCTAAATTAACTTACCACAAGATGTTGTTAGCATCTGCGTACAAACTACACCTAAGCACAAACCTCCAGTGCTCCACTGGAGAAAATGTACACGGTCACAAACAGTAACAGCAACGGATGTCCCTGTACGGCCAAAGGAATACAACAGCAGCTTTATGATCTGTTCCGCCAGGCCACAGTCAGCGTTCATCGCAACATAAACCAAACTATCACTGCCTAAATGTTTTCATATCAAGTATCACTGTTACCCTCTCTAAGATGGTGACAAAGACAAAAAAGAACATCTTCAGAGAGCTAGAAGAGGCTTTCACACGGAAGCACTGAAAGCATCATTAGGGGAATGCACAGCCGATGCGGGATCAGAGTTGAACTAAATTGTGAACAAGCGCTAACACCTTCACTGTGCAAACAGGGGCGCTGTAGAATAGGCTCCTGCACTTGTTTCAGCAGCTTGCTCGGACTGCCTGTAGGCCACGGGAATGGCGCAATACGCCGTCTCAACCCATGTGTGCTTCTCCGACTAAGGTGATACAGCTGGTACTGTGACCTGAGAGCTTCATCAGCTCTTGTTACTGAGGTCAAAACATAGAGCACCGTGTGTTGTAACCTTCAGCCTTCTCTGGCCATGTCTCCCTATTCTGCATCACAGCAGCTGCAACAATCTGCTCTTCCTGTACAAACCCATTGGAGCTCTGAGGTCTCCCCTGGTTTTACAGCTACCTCTAGTGCAGCAAGGCTTTTGCTTGCACTGGCTACATTTTCAAATCTGCCGGCTCGGCTTACTTAAATTGTGTTGGGTTTGGGGTTTTCTTTTCATGGCTAGTGAACAGTGCTAGTATTATGTACAATTACACTCAATGTCTACTTCAAAACAACAAAATTTGACAAGTAAGTAAAAATGATCACTTACTTCCCAGAGATGATGAGTGTTCCTGATGGCTCCTGCTTGAACCTTCTCTGGCAAGAGCAGGACTCCCTGGAAGGGCCCAATCCAGGTACCTTGCTGGATCCGCTGTGCCGCACAGATGCCGTAGGCCAGGCCAGGCACCGTGCTGGTGCAGAGACATACTTCCCGGGGCAGGTCCCGGAGCCACTCTGGGATCTCGGGAGGAGGGGCTGCTGCGGCAGCACTGCTGGTGCCCACCAGACGGCGCAGGGAGTGGAGGGGCCCATGCATGGGGCACTCGCCATTGCGGTTGTCAGCACACATGTCACATCCTGTGAGGCAAAGAGGGAAAAACACTGTCACTGCGGTGCTGCTGGCCACCACCACGACCTCTGCCACGGGCAAGATCATGCAGATCCCTCTATTCCTACCATTTCACAGCAGCTCATCAGCACTCACACACACCATGCCCTTCCGCATCTTGCTTCGGATGGCTTTACTATCTCGCCAAAGCCCTTAATACGAAATCCCAAAGGCTGAGCAGAAACCCTGCAGATGTTTTGCAAGCCTGCTGTGTTCACAGACCTGCCAAGACTCATTTATTTTAACACAGTTTTTTAACATTCATTTTTTGACTGGTTCGGTGAGACATTTTAAAACACAGCCGTAACACCTTTGAAGTCCCCCTCATCTGCCTTACCGCAGCTCAGCCCAAGGGTTTAATTGGAACAGGATTTAATTTCATCCTTATTTTAAATGAACAGTCGCTCTACTTTTTAAATTAACACGTGTGTGCATGCCTGTCTGTTTAGAAAGTAAAGTAAATAAAACGGAACCTCATGAATGACAAATGGGAGCATGCATGGACATTTACTTTCTTGTAGCCAAGTCTAATCTTTAGATTGAAATTATGTAGCAAATATTGCCTATTCCTAGCACATGTTTGAAAATTTTTATTGAATGGGAATGCATGTTCTTTGCCTGTTACACGTAGCTGAGGCTAAGAACATAAACAGCATGTCTAGTTTTGTGAGCAGCTCCCATGAAAGAGACCAGTTTGTAAAAATGCTAATTTCCCTAACTGCTTTTAATAACGGATGATGTTTCTCTATTTTGGGAAGATCTTACTGCGATATTTCTTTTCTTCTGAGCAAAGAAAATTTTGGTTAAGTGTTTCCACCGCACACTATTGCACACGCCATGAATGTACAACTTCCAGGAAAATGCTTCATGCTCAGGAAATCCATTTCTCTGGAGGTAGTCTGAGTTAACATAACAATAAATCTATTGAAACAGGTTACCATCTTCTGCACATTTCAGTTTTGTAGCACAGCAAAGGTTTTCATATAAATTTATTCCAGAATTACAAAGGAAAAACAACAACTATGCCATAGTAGTCATGTAGTGAGATCTTTCCCCTACTAATGTTGTACAACCTACACCCATTCTTATAAAAATAAAGCACAGTATTCACTATAGAAGCTGGAGCTCCTTGGTCTAAGCTACAGATTTAGGCTTGCTAGACTGCCCATAACCACAGTTTCAGTTCTCAGGGGGACTGACTCAGCTGTTCCTCTTTCCGAGGTGGATATGGTATGGATTATGTAGGCCTCTCTCCTACAGAGCCTTCGGAGGAAAACCTTCCTCTCTATTTAGTAGAAGTTGCTGAAGGATAACAAAAGCTGCATTTTCAAAGTATGGCCTTTATTTGCATTCTCCAATTTTAGACACACTTTCGAAGCACTATTTCCTGCCATCCCCTTTTAAACTGTACCACACAAAAATGATGCCTTCAGCAATATGAAAACATTTGAAAGCTATGCGTGGAAGTCAACGTCCCTCGAAGTCGTTACACCTGAGTCTTGCAGGAAATGCATGTGTCCCTACTCGGCGCTTGCCTGCTGTCGCATTGACTGTAGACCTTAGCAGAAAGCGATCAAGCAAGCCCCGAGTTGTGCATTACTCTGATGGGTGCCCCTGCAGAAGGCGGCCTGCCTATGAAACTTGCCCCATGGCATCCCTAAGATGTCAGGCAGCATCCGGGCAGGAAGGCAGGAAAGCCCTTGCCAGCACGGCAGCACACCAGAGCAGCCACAGGACAAAGCCCTCTAGTGGGGACCGAGCTTATATGGGCAAAAAAATGCCTTTTGGCTGGAGGGTGAAGGCCTCTCCTGAACAGTACAATCCCTCCTGCAAAATGACTCTTTGGTTGGGTTAAGCCACAACTGCAGAGGGGTTTTGCTCGCTCAGCCATGTCAATTAGAGATGGCTGGTGGATGAGATTTGCTGGGCCCTAGGGAAAAGATTTCTGGCTAGTACTGAGAGAAGATTATTATGCAGCAGATATTCCTACAGCCATTCCCAGGCATGATGACTAAAAGGCAGCAAGGACAGGCTGGGGGTTTTTCTGCTGTTGTTGTTTCCACAGCTAGTTTGGAAAGTGAGGTATCACCGCAACATCTTTTCTTTCCTCTTCAAAACCAGCCATCAAGAAATCCTGTGGTTTTGGCATATCCGAAGATCTCAGGGGCTGCATTGGAGTTTGGCATTGGAGATCATACAGGAAAGGATCTCAAATAGGAGAAGAAAAAAAAAAAAAAGCCAAGCCCAGACAGGCTGGCATGTGAGTACACTTTAAACAAATCCGGCATCTTACCATGCAAGTTAGAAAGAAAACATCTGACAGGAGAACTGAGGGCTTAAAGAGAGGATGTCTAACCATGATGTCAATTAGAACCCGGGACAGGCCCTTGAATCTGACCTGTTTGCACTATTTGATGATCTTCTAGATGCGTAAGTCTCCTCCCAACTACCTGATTATTAATGGCTTTCTTGGAGACAGAGTGTCTCTTACACTTACATTAAACATGCTAAGGCATCCTCATGACTCCACTCGGGCAATTTCAGTGTCTATTTCCTGCACCCTGCCACCAGATTTGCATAACTTTTCTTGCGCACAACTTTTAGTACCTGTGTAGAACAAGGATTTCTTCAATTCGTCCTGACAGCATGTGTGCATGAGCGTGGATAAAACATTGTATTTCTACCTTTTCAAGGAGAAGAAATTAAGAAATTGATGAGGAGTGTAAATGAACCCTGCATCACTGTCAGTTACAGAAAGTCACACACAGTGATACTTATTTTCCACTATCCAAAACCACTGGTAACATCTTATTGCTGGGCAGTGGCAGTATCTGATCTCCTGCCGTGCTCCTTTCCCTTTGTCCTGCCAAAGCTGAAAATCTGGAAAATGAGACATCTTCTGAAACTGTTTTGGCTTATGGTTTGTTGATGAGAGGGAAGGAATCTGTCTTTAATAGTAAGCAGTACTGAAATTATTTGTAGTTGCATGCTTTATACATCTCTCTTTAGTTTTTCTCCAATTGTACAAATAAAATTTTTAAGGTTCCTCATAAATGTTATTAGGAGTGGAAGCCCTACCAGACATATTTTACCACGCCTTGAGTAAAAAGTTACCATGCATCTTTTCCTCTCCTGTGACTTAACTTTTGTGTAATGATACCTGGAAGGCTTTGACCCAAGCACACTTGCAATAACGTTGCAGCACCCATTTAAAAGCGGTCACTGTAGGCTGTGGATTCCTCTGCCTCAAGAGGGCAAGGGAAGGAAGTCCTTAATATCAGATTGGGGGAAAAAGGGAGAACTTCAAGGACAGCACACTACCCTGACGCACAGAAAGGATCGACAGCATCATCTTCATGAGGTATCTGCAAAGCAGGATGCAATACAGTGCACCAACTTGCCTAATAATACATGGAAAAGAAGGAGTTTTTTGAGAGGGACAGTGCTGTGGTCCACTGACATTACTAGAGTCTCCAAACCGGCTGGCAACCGCTGAGACCCACAGGGGTGTGGGAAGTTCATGTAAAAGGGACATGGCGGGACATGGGTGAGCTCTTCAGAGGACTGCCACACAGGGCAAAAAGGAGGGACATTCTGCGCCCTTCCTCCTATTTTGGCCTCAGGGAACAGCCATGTGAGTACAGGCCTCCTCTAAGGACCGCTGAAATGAATACTTCCACTGGCTGCAACAGCGTCAGTCAAGCTCCAAACCAAGACAAGAAGAAGCAAGAATTGTGAGAAGATGGACGGATTTGCTGAAAACAGAAAAAGCGAGGAGGGCTGCAGCCAGAGCAGAGCATTTCCTGATAAAACGAGGAGAGGCAGAAGGTAAGGTCAGTGGGAATGCTCCACTGCAGACCCACGTGCAGCCATGCTCTTTGGAAGGAGATCATTTTCTTGCTTTATACCTTCACGCTCTATAGATGGGAGGATTAACGCAAGGAAGAAGCAAGAAAAAAAAAATTAAACTATTTCCTAGCGGAGCTGTTTGGTATGGCTCTCTTGGGAGGAGTGCAATATGTTATCGTTTATTTGCCTCCATAAAAATGAACACAGTGTAATGCCAGCACTATAACTCCATGCGAGCAGACTTAAAAGTACTAAACCTCAGCAAAAGGGAAAGGACACATCATTGCCTCCAAAATATAATTTTAAACATTCTCCAGCCTAAATAACACTACTACTGCATATTTTAAAGGAAATGAGAGCGGAGAAAGCTTTTGTCGGTGAAAGGCAGAGTCCAACACCGTGTTTCAACCAGCAAACCAGCTGTAACAATAAATGAAAGAAATACATTTTTGTCTCAGCAATAATATGCTTCAAAGGTGCAGTTACGCTGGATACCTGCAGTTTCCTGGTATTAAAGAAGGGTGGCCTCTGACCCTCCGCTTCATAACTCACGGCAAGCACGCAGGTACCCGGTGTAAGTGGCCATCATTTCGCACGGTATTACTCACTCGCACGCATAAATCACGACGGCCGGCCCCGCGTCCCTGGCCGGGCCCGGGTACCCAGCTACGCGGGAGGGTGGGCCGGGCGAGGCCGTGCCCTTTCGTTTCCTGAGGGCTGGCGCTTTCCTGCCAGGGGGTCACGGCTTCCCCCTGCCTCAGTTTCCCCACCGGCGAGCCGACGCTCACCTCTTTTGTGCGAAACCGCTCGCGGTTCCCCCGGGCTGCCGGACTCCAGGCAGGCTTCCGGGGGGCACGAAAGGCAGACGCCCCCTTCCCCCCGGGTTCCTGTTACTCATTTGCTTCTCTCTTCCAAACATCGCGCTGCGCGGAGCGGGGCCGAGCCCGGGCTGCTGCCCCAGGGGCCGGATCGCGGCGCGGCCGCCGGAGGGCGGCGAACCACGGCCGGCACCGGCTCCCGGCCGCCCCGCGGCCCGGCCCGACCCCTCCGCCCCGGGCCCTGCTTCCCAGGTCCTCACCCCGTCGCCTCGCCTCGCCTCCCCGCTCCCACCGCCAGCCGGGGCCGAGCCGCCGCCCCGCCCCCCGCGGCCGGGGCCAAGCGCACCCCGCCCCAGCCCCTGCCGGGGGACAGCGGGCGAGGGCGGCCGCAGCGGGCCGGGGGGGCCCTCCCGCCGGCGGAACCCCTTTCGGGGTGTTTCTGCGAGGCGGGGGAGGGACGGGGTGGGGGGTGGGGGGTGGGGGAGGGGAGGTGGTTTTGATTTTCCCGGCCTTGGATTGAAGGTATGAATGAATTAAATTTCCGTGTCAGGTATGAGAAGGGTAGGAGAATATTGTGTGTAGATAAACCTTGCCACCCCCTGCCCCTGCGAGACCCCCATACACAATGTGGAGATGATGAATAGGCTCTGGGAGAGGAGATCGAAGTTCAGTCCGCACCGGCTCCACTCTCTCCTACAAAACTATAGGGCAATTAATTGTGGCTTGTCCCCTCATCCTTCATCTCCTGGTGGCACATATCGATGGAGATTACTGCTGATGGACCATTTTATCACCCTAAATAAACAGTCACCACCTTCTCTAACCTCAATCTAATATACGGCTATCTGCTATGTTTAAGGGTGCTGGGTAACTAATGATGTAAAATAGCTAAATCATACAGGTTACCAGCAGTCTAGAGTAAAAAAAAAAAAAAAAAAAAAAAAAATCCAAATATCCCCCGCACCGATCCACTTCACAGTACGTTATATATACACCGTCTCCGCGCAAATTGAATGGGAAGAGGCGTGCAAACTGCTTGCCTGCGTGACACTTTGAGTTTTACACCGCGTATTTATTACCGTGGCAGGTCGGCCTTTCTGGCGGAGGCAACCCAGCCGCAGGCTTCCCCTTGCGAAAGCCTCGCCCCGGCAGCGAGGGGCAAGCTCACAGGGCAGCCAGCCGGCCCCGCGCCCCCCAGACTCGCCCTCGGAGATCTCCTCCTCGCCGCGCAGGCGCCCCTCCCCCAGCGCCCAGAAATACCCTCGCCCTCCCCGGAGCCAGAGGTGGCCGGGGGGAGAACGATGCCCGGCCGCCCGCTGCATTACCAGGGTTTTAACGTAATCCCCGTTACTTCCCCGGGAAGAAGGACTCGCCGGGTCCTCACAGGGGTTTTGTTTCTCGGTTGTTGGGCTGGTTTGGGGTGGGTTTTTTTGTGTCCCCCCGCCCCCCAACTAAACCCCTTTCAATTTAAAACGATCACACACAAACGCTTCACCCCACAGCTCCCCGGCGGCCCCCGCTCCCCCAGCCCCAGGCCCGCCACATTCGCTGATCCTCGACGGCCCCGGCGTGGGCTAGGGGCAAGCCGCCACCCGCCCCGCTCCCGGCGTCACCCGGCCCAAGGCCCCCCCCCCCCCGGGGGGGGCCCCGAAGTTTGCGGGCGCCTCTCCCGAGCGGGCGGGCCCGGCGGGTGGGCGCTGCCGGGGGAGCGGGGCAGGGGACACATACACACACGCGGTTTGCCCCGGAGAAGAAGGGGATGCTCGGAGGGGTTGGGGGGATATAGTAACATTTGGGAAGGAAGGGGAAACGGGGCAGTGGCTTGGATCGCGAAGGGGGCAACGTCTAGAAGTACAAGCCGAGAAGGGGCCACTCAGCGGGGCCTGCCGCCAGCCCCAGCCCGGCGGGTTGCCCCGGGGGCCGAGGCAGCGGCCCCGCGCCAGGCTGGGGCGAGCCCCCGCCCGCAAGGCGCCCCTTGCCGCCGGGGCCGGCGGCCGGGGAAAAGGCCAGCTAAACCTTCCCCCCCCGGCCCCCCCCCCCGGGGGGGGCCCCCCCCCCTGCCGGTTCCTGCGTGACCCCGAAGGGGGGGGCCGGGGGGGCTCCCCGCAGCATGCTGCGCCCGGGGCCGGATTGGAGCGGGGCACGGCAGGGACTGCCAGTCCCGCACTCCTTCCCCGCTTGCAGTTTGCTTTCTTTTTTTTTTCCTCCTTTTTTTTTTTTTTTTTTTTCCTACGAACGACTTGCCCAAAGCAAACACACCTGGTCCCAGAAGGTGGAAAACTCAGGTCAAAAGTTTTGCTCAGAGACAACGAATAAGGGCTGGAGCGAAAGCTGCCTTGTAAACAAATTCAGCCATACAAGACGTTTTAGATCTCGCTGCAGGTAAAAAAAACAGGGAGAGACCGTGCTGGCAGCACCCTGCCCTGTCCTTCAGACGGCGAGGGCCGCCCCGTCCCAGCCGGAGCCGATTCACAAGCCTCCCTTCTGCAATCGACGCCTTTTCTTGCTCGAATCCACCTCTTAATATCGCGATTGGGAAGAAACTATGCAGACTTCGCCTGCGACTCCGCGGCGCGCTTTTATTTCGCTCGCTCTTTAAAAATGCTTTACCCCCTCCCCTCCCCTCCCCCCCCCCCCCCGCCCCGAGCCGCTTTTTTATCTTCCTTTCTCTTTTTAAAACCTTTATCTTGCAGATTTACAGAGCTGCTTCGAGAAGTAAAACACGTATTGTCTGAACGTCTCGGCTGGTGATTAAAAGTGCATTTCAGATTCCATTAAGCGGGTGTAATTTATGAGATCACGTTTGCTGCACCCGAGAATAGAAAATGCACCAACACGTTTCACTACAGGGTAAAACGAAGCACGAGGTCAAGTCGCTCAAAACAAACTCGGTATCCAATACAGAAAGATTTGCACTGTTAAGAAGAGGGGGAAACCCCCGCCAAACTCAAGAGTCAACTTTCCTTTTGCTCTGCAAGGCATACGTTCAACGATTGAGCCTATGCTAGCATCCACGCGGTTTAATTAACACACAACAGAGTTTCCGGAAACTTTCAAAACAAACCCGTAACTAAATGAAATTAAACGACTCCGCGTTTTGCTTGGGCATGTGCGCGCGGGTGACTGACTGGTTTGGGGTATCGTTTGTCTGTTCAACAGCCTCCCTTAAATAGGTATGTTTGGGGGGGGTGGTGAAGGACAACTAAAATAAAGAATTTTAAGAAACCTTAGGATAAGAGAGGGTGTTTGAAGCAATGGAAAAGAGTGCATACGCCGAAGCCATGTTCCAGTGTTTTAACAGGGACAGATCCGTGTGCTCTGAATGTTAGTAATAAACCTGATTAATTAATATAGTTCATGTAGTTATTTCACCCCGTGAATTTCCTCGGTTGTGTAGTATCTACAGATACAGGAACAAAACACAGGCAGAACCAATTCCTAAAATCACAAACCTCTAGTCAACACAGATGCTTAATAAGAGGGGTGCCCACCCACCCCCACCCCACCCCCCCCCAAAAAAATAAAACCCCTCTGTAATTGGCCACAGCAGTATTAAACATTTTCTAACCAACAAATGCTAAATGAATTCTGACGCTCAGGCAGATGAGCTTTTTCATCTAGAAAACCAGCTTTTCTTCTTAAATGACCGTGTCATGCTTTTCCGATGGGGCAAAAACTAAAACCAGCGAGGTGTTAACGAGGTCTGAAAGGAAAACGATTCTCCAAGATAAGAGGGAGGGAAACTTTGCCCTAGCCCGTCTGAGGTAAACTGCAACTTTTCCCTCGCCCGGCTCGGGGGAGTGATTGATTTCTGGTTATTCGGTGAAGCCCGGGCTTCCCGGGCGGGAACGGAGTGAGACAAGCAAGGCGAGAAAGGACCAGCGTTACAGCAAGTCGTTCTGAACCATTTCCAAATCCATTTTCCTTAAGCAAGCCCTCCGCGAGAAACCTACCCCCGCAGCATCCCTCCCGGCGAAGCGTGCCTTCCAGGGAAGGACCTGGGTCTCCCATGAGAAAAGCTGTTGCCGAGGGGTAACCGCCCGCCTCCCCAAAGCACCGGGAACAACGCGAAAGCAGCTCAAAAGAGGGAAGGGTAGGGCAGGGCAGGGCGGGGGATGCTCCTCAAGGAGAGAGCGGTGCGGGCACCGATCGCTGTCCCTCAAGCCTGGAGCGTCCCCAGGCCGGCCCGGTGTGGGGAGAGGCGGAGGACGGGGGGCCGGGGACTGGGAGAGGGGGCACGGTACGTACGGTTGTTGGGGTCGCTGGTGTGCTGGTTCAAGGGGATGATGTCCATCCGCTGCTGCCCGTACAAGTAGTAGTCCAGCTCCTCGGCCGTGCAGCGGAACCGAGCGGCAGCGCGCTCGCCGCACTGGCTGCTGCCGCTGCCGGCCCCGCACAAGTCCTTGCCCTGGAGGGGAGCGGGCGCTCCCCCGGCCGGGGGCTCGGAGCTCTGCAGCGGTCCGAAGACCGGGAGCTGAGGAGGAGAGGGAGGCCGGGCGCTGGCGGAGGCTGTCAGCCGGAGGCTCGGCTCTCTCGGGCGGCTGGAGCTGGGCGAGGGCCCCGCTGCTCTTGAGCTGGCCGCTCTGCGGGAAAAGCTGCTGCCAGTGCTGCAGGTAGGCGGGATCCACCTTCAGGAACGCGGATCCGCCGGGGTCGCCGGGCTTCAGCATCGCGCTGCCTGCGGAGCGGAAAGGAAAGGGGACAGCAGACGTGAGACCCCCGCCCCGCCCCGGCCGGGCCGTCCCGTCCCCGCGGCGCTCCCCGCGCTCGGACACGCCGGCCCACGCGTGAGGTCCCCGCGCCGGCTGCCCGGGGTCGGCGGCGGGACCGTCCCCGCTCCCCCCCCCCCGCCGCCCCGCGCGGAGGCGCCCCCGCCGGCGCGCGCACGCCGTCGCTTTCGTTCCCTGCCCTCTCCCCGCCGGAGCAAGCGACCCTCAAAGTTGACAGCAGGGAGGAGAGGGAGGAGGAAACTTCAGCCCCACGCAGACACCCGCGCGAGTCTCTTCCCTCCGGCCGCTCCTGCTCTCCAGCCAGCGTCTGCAGGAGGAGGACAGGACACGGCCCGGCGGTACCAGCCGCCGGGCGAGGGTTCCCCGCTGCGGTCCCGGCCGGGCTGGCTGTGCCGGGCGAAGCGGAGGGAGCCGCCGCCCCGGCCCGCAGCTGCCTTACCTGAGCGGGGTGCGCCGGGGCGGCTGCTGCGCGCTCGGCCTGCGGAGGAGCCGGCAGCCCGGGAGCCTTCGAGCCGGGGGAGAGTGGAGAGGAGAGACTTTTCTGGGCTGGGTCCACGGGGAAGCAGGGTGACCCTCTCCCAGGTGCCGGGGGCCGGCTAGCAGCGCGCCGCCGGGCTCCCTCTGCCGTGGCTGCGCATCGCAGTCGCGCCCGGGCGCTCTGCTCGGCTCTGGCAGGCTCCGGGCGAGACACGTGGGTTTTACGACAGCGCAAAATACAAGTGTGTGCGGGAGGGAGGGAGGGGAGGGAGCGGGAAGTTACCAGCGAGCCTGAGCGCGGAGCCCTTTTTTTTGGCAACTTCCCCCACTTTGTTCCTTGCTCAACTTTTAAAGGTGTCCCTCTCCTGCCGTCCCTCCCTCTCTCTTTCCCTCCCTCCCTCCCTCCTTCCCTCCCCCTCTGTCCCTCCCTCTCTCCCTCCCCAGCTCCGGCGGCACGGCGCACCGGGCCGGGCCGGGCTGCTTTCCCGGCGGAAGGGGAACGTCGGCCCGGCGCAGCCCCCAGCAGGACCCCGGCCCCAGCGCCGGCAGCTGCCGGCCCAAGAGCCGGGGGGCGTCTCGCAGCCAGCCGGGCTGCCGGGAGCCGCGGCCGCGCTTCCCTTGCCTTCTGCCCCCCGCGGGCTAAGGTGCGTTTTAGAGATCTCCCTGGCCCGTTTCGCTGCCCCGATTCTGCCCCACCTACTCGCTACTGAAGGCGTCTCCCGGGACGACCCGCCCCCCCGTGTCCCCCGGCTGCCTGAGACCTGCCCCGGGGGACAGACGAGGGCACCCACCGCCCCAGAACCGCTCCCTCCTCAGACCCTGGAGCACCGGCTCGGCTCTTCCCCCCCTCCCTGCGCTCGGCTGCAGCGCCGGGCAAGACGGGTGCGTGGCGAGAAACCTCTGATCGGGAGCCACTTTTTCTCTCCACGTTGCTTAAAAATTGGCTTTTCCCGTCCCGCTACCCAGTTGTCGAGCTCGCCAATCAGTGAGTATTCAACAGGTTTTTCTTACAGCTGCTTTCCTACACCCTACGAAAAACTAGAGGAGGACTACAGGCTCTCACGTATATCGCATGTACAGGCTACCCCATGCGTTTAGGACAAAATACTTACACAGAGCGTTTATGTCACCGAAACATCCCTCTGGTGACGGAAAAGCCCCCACCGTCAGGTGTCACGCTGCCACGAAACGCACACTTGCTTACAAACCTGACGTGTGCGCGTGTAAACTGTTTTCGCCATTCCCCCCCCCCCCCCCCCCCCCCCCCCGTTTCTAGTTTATTTCTTTCCCACCCTTCATTCTGGCAGAGCCTGGGAAAGCTGCTGCTGTTTAGACTTTGTCTGCGTCTAAGGCAGGACGCTTTAACACAGATTTGAACAGGGCTGGGGCAGAAAATGTTTTGACTGGCGTCATTTTGACAAGGTCATCCGTCATCTGCTGTATAGATTGATAACACCTAAGTTAAAGGCAAACACGAGTAGGGAAAAAAAAAACCAACCCACCAAACAACCCCGATTTTCTCGGTTTATGAAGTTGGCGGTAAAAACCTTCTTTACGGCTTTGATCAATTCCATTGTGCAACACGTCACGAATTGCCAGCCCTCGGGCGCTGTTAGTCCGCTGTCCGAAGCCCCGAGGTGCGGCCGAGGGGCGGAGGTGCGGGCGCGAAGCGTGCGCACCCCGCGCTCTCGCACACACGCATCCGCGAACAGCCGCGCGTGGTTTTCTCCGTTTTCGCTGCGTTGGCAGGGTGTCTCGCCCTCGGCCAGCTCCCTGCCGGTCACGATTTTATTCCTCCCTTTCCGACTCTCTGCATTTTTTTCAAACGTGCACCTCGGCGTTATTGTTGTTTTCCTTACCGGACATCTTTTAAAAACACGGAATTGCTTTCAGTGGCAGCGATCTCTAAAAATTCGTTTTACGCTGGGAAGACGTGATGAAGTGGGGAAAAGCTCCTAGCTAATGGGCTTAAGTACATTGTCAATATCTGCACTTCCCTCGAGTTGTTAACAGAAATATTCCACGCGGGTTCTTATTAGGAGGACTTTAATCTGTTACGGGTTTTGGGGGGGGGGTGTTGTTGGGTTTGGTTTTTTTTTTACAGTCTGAAAAGTGGCGCTTCGAGGGAATCATCAAGGTGGCAGAATAAAATCTATAGACCCCCTGACACTTTGGGACCCGGCCTAACCGGAGGAAAGAGGAAGAAAGAAGCGCAAGGCTCGCCGACTTCGGCTGCCCTTAGGGCCCGGCGGTCAGCGGGAGACGGCGGGCGGCGGGCGGGAAGGAGCCAGTGTGACCGGCCCCGCAGCGACCGGCCCCGCAGTGCCCGGCCCCGCAGCGACCGGCCTCGCAGCGACCGGCCGGCGCTCCCTGCCGCCCAGGCGGTGCCGGCGGGGCGGCGAGGGCCGGCGGACCCAACGAGCCTCGTCGTTTGCCTTCTTTTCCTCCGCTACAAGCCTCCGCCCCCCGCCGCGCCGGATGGCCCTGACCCGCGCTGGGGAAGACGAGCCTCGTCGTTTGCCTTCTTTTCCTCCGCTACAAGCCCGGGCAGGTGCGCAGGCTGCGCCCCTTGGACCCGAAGAGGACGGCTTGTCACCAGCCCTCCACGGTGCCACCGCTGCCGCCCCCTTCGCCCCCCGGGAAGAGCAGGAGGCGGGAAGGGGCAGCTCTGCCAGCGGGGCTGCCGGCCCCCGAACCCTCCCCCCGGGCCCCCGGGGTGGCTTTCCCCAGTCCTGACCTCTGGTCCCCGGGCAGAGCGGTTTGTGCGCGCCCCCTTTGTCTCCCCCGAGTTCGTCTACAGTCTGTTTGTTACTACTACTACTATTATTATTATTATTATTATTATTATTATTTTTCCTCCTGGATGCGACTTCTGCGTGTAAAGATACAGAAAAGAAAGAAAGGAGTTTTTAACTACTGCTTCCTCCTTCCCCTTCTCTCAGGCTGTTTCATTATTTAGAGGACGAGCACTGAGACAAATCACATTGACCGTTTAGAAAGCGATCAAACCTTTATAAAAATCCATCGCCTACGAATCGATTGGTGAATATTTGCTAGGAATTTGTTCAAAAGAAATAAATAAGGAGGGTAAGTGTATTAAATGCAAAGGGGGAGCACGGTGGTGTTTTTCTTCATTGATTAATGACCTCTAAAATAAAACAAGCGGGAAGAGGAGCCAAGATCGATAAATTAACTACCCAAATTCATCATTTTCCCTGCGATTTTTTTTTCCTTTTGGGGTTTTTTTTTTGTTTGTTTGCTTTTTGTTTTGTAAATAACCCTTAGGAAGGATGCCCGTCTCTCTGGAAACGCGAAGGTTTTTATTTTAGGCTGATGATAGGAAAGGGACCTAAACCCCTTTTCGGAAGGGATTGGATCGGGGACACCCTATCTGATTTCGTTTGACACACAATTAAAAAGTTTGCCTTTCATATTAATTAATTCTCCTGATCTGGGGAAGACAAATGGTCGGTTACCTCTGACAGGAGTCCGATAAAGGATTCAGCAGCTTTCCTTCTTGCCCTAGGCGTCTCCTCATCCCAGTTTTAAGGTCATGAGCGGCTGAGTTAATAATTCATTAATATAGACATTTATTCAGATGGGATTCACGGGGATTCGCGCTCTCCTACATCTCACCGCTCGCGTTCGGCTTCCCTCGAAGAGGAGAGGAGGGGGAGGAGGCAGGCTCCACACAATGCTCGGACCCGTCCCCACGCACGTGGTTAAAACGCGGTGCCCCCGGCGAGGCGGGGGGAGCCGCCCCCCCGCCGCCGCCCCCCCCCCCCCCCACCCGCCCTCGCCCGCGCACGGCCGCGGGGCAGGGGAGGGCCGTGGAGCAGGAAGGGCGGCGGAGGCCGTGGGTCGGGGCGGGCCGAGGGGGCAGGGGCCCCGCGGCCGGGGCCCGGGGCCCGGCCCACCGCGCCCGCCGGGGCTTGCGCTGGTTCCCCCGGCAGAGAGGGCCGGGGAGGGGGCGAGACCCCCGCGGGGGCAGCGGCGGCCAGGGGGCCGGGGCCGGCCCGGAGGCGCCCCGCCGCCCGCGGGTGACCACCCGGTGAGGCCGGGGGTCGGTGCCGGCGCCCGGGCTGGCGGGCTCCCCCCGCGGGAGGGCGGCCCGGGGGGCTGGGGAGGGGCAGCACGGGGCCGCCCGCCCTGCCCGGCAGCCGGCGCCACTGGCGGGCCCCGGCGTGAGGCAGGGCCTGGGAAGCGCTGGTTGCGGGCTGAGCCCGCTCCGGGCGTCCCTCAGAACAGGGGGCCGGCGCCCTTCCTAGGGAGCAGGTGGCAGGAGGCCGGCAGAGGAGGTCTTGCTGCAGGGCCGCTGCTTTAGGGATGAGCGGAAAGCACCTGGCCACGTGGAGCTGGACTGAGATTATTAAATGATTTGGCAACGGTCACCAAGCAGATGCCAGCCAGATGCGTAATGACTTTCTGCCACTATTGACCTGATACGGATGTGAACTAGTGACCCTTGGGGTGAAACGCTCCACAGTCTATTACCAATTCCCCCAGCCACCAGATCCCCCTCACAGGCAGATTCACATATTCCTGTCCATCAACAGAACAAACTCTGCTCTGAGCAAGGCACGCTGCAGGTGGGACGAGAAAAGGAATTACGCAGTTTGTAAAGACCCAAGTAAAAATAAATCAAGTCAGGGCACAAATAAAGTTGAACTTCAACATGACAGATCTGGGTTAATTTCATTCCTGCTTTCACGCACAGCCCATCTGAAAACATCCTCAAGTATATGAGTATTAAATTAACTATAGGTTTGCCTTTGGGTTTGTTTTGTTTTTTTTTTTTAAAACCAAAGACACAGTTTAATCTATGATGCAGTATATTAAGACAGTTTTCCAGCTAGGATTATACAGTTTAAAACCCATGCTCTGGGTGGTAACAAGATTAATAGGCAGAATACTTTAAGCACATCTGACATCTTTAAGCACCGCTTTTTTTGATTCTTTGACTCCAGCATGGCTGACTGCATGCTCTTAAGTGTATTTCATTCACTGTGGTTTCAGAAATGGTGTAAGTGAGCACTCTGAAGGGCAGACCTCCTTCACAACCCCTGATGTCAAGCTTTCTGAAATTCAGCGACTCAATATTTTGAATGCTTAAGCAACACTGGGTGGCTACTTCAAACAGCAAAACACAGTCTAGAGAGTTTTCCTGTACTTCATATAAAAATAGCTCTCAAAAATACGGAATCTATTAAATATGATTGTTTGCATGTGACATAAGAATGATAAGGTCTGGACAAAACTCAAGAATAGTAGCATTTCAATGGTTAGTATTGTCATGAGAATGCCATGGTTTTACCATAGTATTTGCAGAAATAAATGGAAATTATGGGGTTCTTTTTCAATTTTGGCTTAATGTCACAATCATGACTCAATGTTTTTTAACAGAATAAACAGAAAAACCTCACACTTTATGTTTCCAGCTTAACTGCTTTTTCACAGCATATTCTTTTCTAACAGATTTTTCAAGGCCTGAGTTCTGGTAGTTTTTCCCTTTTCTTCCCTTCCCCCAACCCTTCATAAATCACCAGTGAATCTACTGATGGGAAAAGGAAAAGACTGACAGCCCCAGGGAACAGAAGTTCAAAGCAGGGACCGTGTCTTCCTTTGCCTTGTGTAGCATGTGGCAAAACGCTGCAAGAAAATGTTTGAAGTACCTGCCCTGCTAATGTTCTTCGTTTTTTGCTGGACTATGCCCGGGACATGATATTTTTGCTTAAAATAAGCCCATATGCAGGACTGACTTCAGTTAAGTCAAATTCTGGAATGCAAGCATTCATTCTTACATCATTATTCAGGAGGAGCTGTTTTGGTAAACTTCCATGTGTAGCGAAGGACTTGGGGAGAGGGTAATGGCTCTTTTGGAAGAGGTGCATGGTGTGTACTGTGCATACTGTGAAAAAGGTCTGGTCACAGCTTTTAGCACAAAGGAGAAAACTTTGGGTATGAATAAATAGCACCTCATGACCAATGGAGTTTACTAGGTAAATTAATAAAACTGAACCGCGTATGAAGATGACCTCTCAAGGAGGAATATCAAAATCAACAGCTGAAATAATTGACTACAGGAGAGTTCTTGCCACTCCACAGTGGCAACTTTAGTTGAACTTTAGTTCAGCTTCTGATGCTTTACCAGACACAAGTTTGTTTCAGTTCGTCACGTGGTTAAGTACTTCCCATAAGGTTACCTAGAACTATGGGATCATGGCAACTGAAGTCCAGAACTGAATCCAGCATTACAGCTGCTCAAAGAGTAAATGACATCGATAAAAACAACTGGCTTTTCAATAGAGAGCAATCATACTGCAGCTGGCAATTTTCTGCAGCAAGGCTTACTTTCTGACATCTTCCAGCGTGAATTATTCATGGCAAGGGAGCCAAAACCAAAACAGCTGATATATGGAAATATATGGAACAGCCACACACCTTAGGCTAGAAACCTGCCTAAGCAGCCCATTGTGAAATCCTGCATTCTTCCCTTCCGACCAACAAGAAGCAGTTTTTCTAGTTTCCTGTTTGTCTTCTGACAACCAGATCGGTCTTATTATTTCATCTGTGCTAAACCTATACTGGGAGCTAACTCCCTTGTTTGGAACAAAGCAGCAGGGTCTCTGTATCCTGTCACAGGTGCTCAGACTCCAGCCAGCTGAACAGACATTAAGAAAGACAACCCTAAAACTCAAAGCTCTTAGAGAGACATGATTTCGTGAGCTATTCCACGTTTTGGCTGGAACAGGCTAGGTGTTCTGCTACACTGGCAATGCAAGTACTGATTCTTGGGTTTGGAAAGAAGAGATAGAAAGTGCAGACTGGAAAGAAACACTTTGGTCACTTGAGTTCAGTACACTACCATTGCAGGCAACTGCGGAATAGCTGCTAAGTTCAAAATGCTTAAAAAATAAATCCCCTCTCTCTACTGTATGCTGCAAGAGCCCTACTCTCTCCTGCTTCCCCCAAAAATACCCTATAACAAACTTGAGACTTTTAGTAGAAAAGACAAAAAAAAATAGTCCAGAATACCATGTACCATAGGTAAAGAAATGGAAAGGCAAGGGATGCTATGGGCCTCTGCACTGGGAAAGGAATTAGTCAAGTGAAAATACCCAGGGGACTTTAGAAAGTGAATGCCCCACATGGAACAGAGGAAATCAAAATGTCTCCAGCAGTCACTGATAACCACAGGGAAAGGTTCCACTGTTGACCATTACGTTCCAAAACATAATGGTCAGTTTCATCTCATAAATGTAAGAAAATCTTGACCAGATAAAATTGAGAACCCTCCAAGGTATTAAGCACATCAGTGCACTTGTAGCAATTCCTGATGCTTGCAAGACAAACACAGATAATTTATCAGAACATGATTTTGCATCAAGAAAAAGTCCAAAAAATGAGGCCAACCACCCTGTTATGGTATATATAGATACAATGGAAGGATAAAGGCAGTGGGGGCCAGCCTATAGCAGCTGGGATCAGGTGATGCCTTGTGCCAGCAGTTTGGAATAACCATCAAGGAAAACGAAGTTGTTAAGAATCAAACAACAGGCTATAAAACTCCATCTAACTTCTTGACAACAATCTAAAAAGCAGCAGAGACTTGGGCACTGGCTACCCGCGCCCCTGCTGTGCAAACTATCTACAGGAGGGGTAGAAGGAACTTGACCAGAATGTGAGGACTCAGGATGGCATTCACTGCTGCTCCAGTGTGGATGACTGGGGGAACCAGCATGAGCAGAAGTTTACGCTTCTGCCTGACGACCACTGTAGACAGATCTCACAGATCAGAGCCACTGGCTAAACCACGTTCGCTTGCAAGAGCGTCAAATCTATACACATGGTACTGCTGTCATCACAGGACTTCGATTCCTCCCCAAAGGCAAAAGCAAACCTCGGAATGCTGTTCCCCCCACACTCCACTTCTGGTACCCAAACATGCAACATATATGGGATATCTCCTTCCACTCAGTCCCAAAAGGATGACCATTGCTGCTTTTATTCCAGTGAGAGAAGCCCACCATAGAGATCTTAAGACACATTGTTCAGACCTTCACAACAGCGTAGACTGAGGGTCTTGGAGTTTGCAAACTATGGAATTTGATTTTCTGATGTTCTTTTATGTTGGTTATTTAATGTACAGTATGAGAAAGTGCACGTTAAAACAGGTTCAACAGTTTATACAGGACATTTATAGGACAACATGTAAGTAGTAAGGTATAGGTGTTTCCTATTTTGGTAACCTAACTATAGTATTATACTTCCACTTTGGAATTTGTTCTTAGAGGATAAGATGCCATTGTTATAATCACATCTCTTCCGAAGCTTACAGTCTTCAGACAGAAGTAGGAAAAGGAACCACATCCTTATCCAGTCTGTATCAGCCAGACTAATGCAAAATACCATCAGAGGCAGGTTAATTTAAGTCTTGTGCTGGATGGAAGGGACCTCCCACACTATTTGTTGTGCTGGCTGAATGTGCTGTCATTTTTAGCTGTCGGGTGATAAAAATAAACCATAGTTGGTAATTTCTTCACACATACAGCTACATTGAGAAGAAATTCTCTGTGTATGCTCTTTGTGTGATGCTGAAGGCTGTGATATGCACAGCCTGTGTCACTTAAGGAAGATGGGCACAGGAGGAACTTGCAAAATGACCTCCACCACTCTACCAGAAAGGAATTTGGGATAACCTTAAGATTTCTTTCTCTAACAAAAGGTCTAGTAAACAGCACATGCTTAGTGCTAAACTTGAAAATTTGTTTATTACTACCCTATTTTAGGCTAGTTAGTCATATACACGTATTTATTCTTTCATTGTAAAGCTCATGGTAAGGACTATTGTTTCCACTAGAGCCTGTATGATTTTGAATTTTCCAAAAGGTAGTAATTCTGACCTATTACATTTATATTTCCAGGGAATATCAAAAAAGTCAAAGTCATGTTGCCAATATAATGTATGATTAGGAACTTAAATAACGAGCAGTACATGCAGTTCAGTAGAGTTTTTTCAAAAGTCAGATTAATCATTACTTGTGTTGCTTCTTTTCAGACAAACAAGCCCAAATTACACTTCTTCAATATGGATGGATTACTGTGCTATTTATCCGAAATGGATTCATAACATTCTGGAATGTTATCACTACTTTTGATATGAAACCACCCATTTCTTTGTTAGAACAGACTTTTAATGCATGCCAGGCAAATCAATTAACCTAGTGTCCTCTGACATTCAAAATCTTCTACATTTCATAATAATTTCCTGTCTATTTCTGCACCTACATGGATTATTAAAACATGCTACACACTTCAATACAATGGCACTACTTAAGATAAAATGCCCTAAAACCCACTGGTAACTTAAAAACATTAACAGTGACTTAGCTTATACTATTTAATCACTTAGGGTACAAGTGAGCTTCATTATAGAGATGGAACAAACGGACTCATCTCACAAATCCAACCTAATCTAAACCACAAGCCGTCCCAGCCATCTAAATTAATCCTGCAATATTTCTAATGTTCAGATGGATTCTAGCAAGAAATTAAGTTTACTTTCTCTGTTGCCAGGTTGCTGTCCTTTCTGTTCCTGAACAGCAGACTCTAGTTACATCTTGAGAAGGTGAGGCAGGTACACTCCTGATCTTACTTTTCTGCTCTGTAAAACTTCCCTTTCCCTGAGTGACCCTTGCACGTACCTTTCAAAATGTATTCTTCCTGCCATTTTGACTGTTAATTTCGTTGCCCACCACGCAGTCTTGCTCTTTGTGGAACTTCCTGAGAGTTCTTCAGATTTGTGAAAGAATCATGGAACAGCAGAGGCAGAGGAGCTGTGTAGCTAGCAAGAGAGCCCAGAGACACTTCTTTCAAAAATAAGCATCAGGAAATGTAAAGATATAGTAGTAGTGTACAGAAAAAAAGAAAAGAAAAGAAAACAAGTACAGATGATGGGGTTTTGAGCACCTCATTGTTCTTTCAGGCTGTAAAGCCTCAAAACAAAGTCTTTACAGATTTGACATAGAACTGCAACATTAGACTCCCTTCAGGGCATGCAGAACAGTGTGAGTAGTACAGACCATAAAGAAATGTTATATTAAAGCATTTCTTTTATGATTATGTAAATAGTTCCACAACAAAAATAACAGGGCTGGAAGGAAAGGATGTTAAGCAAAGACAAAACACACATTTTGAGAAACTCCCTTACTATGTAATTTCTTCTATTTTATTTAAGCTTTTGGTAAGGAAGAATAAAGGATAATAAGAACAGGCCAATATTGATGCCATCAGCACATCCCAAGTCCCACTGATTTCAGCAGGACGAGTGCAATAATAAACCCTATCTAGGCATCCAGAGTACAAAGCTTCCATTTTTAAATCAAGCACTTATCATCCATCTTACCATTGCTGGAAAATACTGAAGATTTCCATGCTTTGGTCACATACTTTAGACAAAAGTAGTAAGAATAATTTTAATATAGATTTATGCTATGGCTAAAGGCTACAGTAATTCTCTTGAATAGTGATTTGTAGGGAGAATGATTCCTCAGCTAAAACCACATGACCTGAAGGAATGACAGAATCGTTATTACTTCTTTTTAACTTTGCCTAATCATAAACAAAGGGTGATAACATTCACAGACTGAATTCAGAATAACCTGAGAACCACTTTTGAGTTCAGTGGGAGAATTCAGTTTTTCCACAAAGCCTTTTTAGGCTTTGAACAAGACAACATTCAAAGACACAATTTTCAGAGCGTATCTGCCATGCACTCAAGGGCTATTTTCTGTAAGATTTTTCATAAAAGAGTTTTCCAGGGAAATAGTATGCTGGTGTGCGTGTGTAGGCAATATAGCGTTCCCTGAACACAGTCTGAACTTGAATCACAAGATGCTTATCTCCATTCATTTCTGATAAAATCGGCATATATGGACAGAGACAGAATTCTGGAAATTAAGCTGACAGCTATGTAATATGTTATGTTTGTATCCTAAGAAGTAGATTGCAAATCAATAGAGGTTCAGTCAGAACGAATAGACTCTGTTTGTATCTGAGAAAAAGACTAGTTATTTAAATGTTGTCACCTACTAGCTTGAATAAGCATGTGGAAGTTACCATTTCAAAAAAGTTATTATTGTTAAGGATACTTAATGTCAGCTTATTCAATGGGAAGTTTACGCCTTACAGAAAACAGTTCCTAAGCCTTTTACACAAAGATTGGTACCGTTGTATCTGTTTAAAATCAAAGAGTGACTGTGGTCAGCGAAGTGGCTGTATAAAAATGGCACCTTCCAACAGCCTTATGCCTGGTCTGCATTGAGTCATACCTGCTTTTCCTTCTTCTATTTTTCTGTGATTAAAATATATTTTTTACCACTTTTAATTCCTGGTAGTTGTGTAGAATCAACACAGCTGTGGGAGAATGAGCTAGATACTTTTCCATTTATATAAGATAAGCAGATTTATTAGCGAACCTCTGATTCTTTAATCTTTATTATCTGTGATATGGTGTGATCAGAAAAAAAGCAGCTTTACTTATAGAATACAGGTTAGGTTTTCAGGACAGGCTCCATTGAAGACCCTCAGAAGAACAAATGCAATACAGAAAATCTAAGAGACATTGAAAACCACAACCTTCATTACGCTATAGTTACAGCCACTTAAAATCCATACTTTAAGTATTTTCCCATGTAAAGCCTCTTGAAGAAAATCACTAGTACCTGATAGCTTGAGTGCTTGATTACTGGACTCATCTGAAATACATTTTTGATTAAATACACCCATAGTATTTCATATATTCTTACAAATCTCAGAAACAATGACCCCAAAAGAATGGAATTATGATTTCATTTTGCTAACCTTTTAAGATTTCACTTTCTACTTGAGGAAAGTCAGATCACTTACTGAAATATCCCAGATAATTTCAAAACATTCTGAAGAATAGATGTTGACATTAAGAGGACCTGACTATATAAAATATTTTAAATAATATAATCTACAAAGAGGAATGAAGCAGTATTTTGGCATTCTTTTCAAGAAATGCAACAAATACCACATGTAACCAAAAAAAAAAAAAAAAAGGCTGAGAATAATACCTATTAGTTGCCTATAAGATAAGACTTGGTAAAATAAGAGTTGGTAAAAAAAGGGCATTTGATTTAGAAGGCAGGAATACCTTGAGCATTGATAAAGAATGCAAGCAAGGAAACTAGGTGCAATTCCTTTCTGGAACCAATGACTATTGATATAGCTTTACACATCTTTGTTTTACATTTCAAGAAAAGCTGAGAAAAAGAGCAGTGCTAATAGAGACTGTGCTCCAAAATTGAGTGATCTAACACCTGAATGCCTAAGCAGACCTGCCGGACTGTATAGCACTAAATTACATCGGGGCAAATAAATACCCAACTGACAGCGCTGTACACATAAAATGGCCTGGAAATGAACATTTTGCAAACAACATACAAGATTTTCTCTGAGACAGACACTAAAAGAAACAGGACCTAAACCTGTCTATAACTTGAATAGTGTGCACAAAACCACGTCATATAAATAGGTTGAGACACGATTGTTGAAAAAACATGAAAAACTTCAGTAATGATACCCCTTTCTTTATGATACTATATGCTGATCGCTTGATTTCTGTTCCTATACTAGCTACTGTCCCCAGTAATATAACAGGCAAACTTCCCTATCTGCAACAGTGTCTCTACAGAGATACTAATTCTCATGCATCTTTGCAAAAAGCTTCCATACCTTCTGATGAAAAATGGTGTATGTGCTGGGTATTACACCTACTAGCTGAATTACAGTGAACAAACCCACACATTGGCCCAGAGAGTTGTTTATTAACCATCAGACCACTTCTGCTTGCCTGCTTGGAGCTATGGTATGTACAAGATACTCTTGAGCGTGTGTGCCTGTGAATATAGGTGTAAGAGAGAGAGGGACATATGAGAAAGGCAGAATGACTGTGCGCATAATAGACCTCAATGAAAACAAGAGCTGAATCAATCTGGGTTGCCAAGAGACCTAATATTCTATTATGATCAAAATAATGCCAAAGGAAATAGAGAGGTCAAGCAGCAGCAGCAAAAAAATTCATCATCAGGCAGGGTATGAAGATAAAAAATAAACTCTTAAGAATATTGTTTCACAGTGCAGAGGGAAGGGTCCAGCCTGAGAAGAAGCCAAGAGATGTTCTCTGAAAGATACTGCCACATTTGCAATGGGCTACAATCACTAAAATAAAAAAAGAATGATGATTGAATATTAGATGGCAACATGCTGGATCTTCTATTGGCAACAGATTTTCTTCTTAAAAACTGGATTGTTTTACTTTGTGGCATTATTAAGAATTTCTCCACCATCAAAGAAAGATTAACAATGTGAGAACCCAGAGGGATTAGAGAATCAAGAAAAACTGTAACTGTTTAGACCAAAGATTTGGCAAAACATAATAGTGCCCTGAGCTGCTGGAGCATAAAATGCCAAAAGTATTTGTAGCTTGAGAATTGTGACAGGCTCAAGATTTGGAATTACAGAACTGTTAGTGTTGGCAGCTTTGTTAGAGGGCAGCTGACTCACAGTGATCTTAATTTTGTTCTCAAAGTGGGATGTGAACAGTTCACAAAGTTCTGTTGATGGAGGAAGAGCCAGATGAGACAGCTTCCCTGCAATAAAGTTACAAGAGAGTAGGGCAGTCTGCCCATTCAGCAATTAAGTTGGAATAATAAGCAGATCTGGCTTCTTTCAAAACATCCCTGTACACATTTATATGGTCCAAACTTGTAAGTGTACATGCAGTCAAGAAGTCCTCAAGCAGCATTTAACTTGCAGCCCAGAACATTCACTTTTGAGAGTACAGCTGCCAAAAAGAAGTTGACAGAAGTGTTATGCCCGTTAGGACATTATGAGGGTGGTTCCGCTATTATATATTTAGGAGAAAATTTGGAACTTCCTGAAGCAATCAGTAGTATAAAAGGAAGTTGCTTTTGTCTGGCAGACAATTATGCTCAGTTAAAAATGAATAGCAAGGTAAGGTATCACAAAACTTACTTAAATTTTACTCAGACTTTATCCCATTAAGATATTTTTTTTTTTTAATGGTACAAGTAAACAAGGAACAAGTAAAAAGAAATAGCGGCAATTAGCACCTCCTTCACAATTTTTATCTACAAAGCTTCTTATCAGGATCACTAAAATAGCAGATGGCTATCCTCCAGATGAAGAAACCAAGTCAGTGAAAAAAATAAGCCTTGATCTTACACGGAGCAAGCACAGGTTTAGACTCCATACATAAAAAATATACTCTTTGAAATCAATGGAACAAATGTCATGTGAACAGCTAAACATATGTGTGGTATCTGGGGGGCTTTTGTTATTTGTCCCAGGACACAAACGCAATTGTTACAAAACAGAATTAGGACACTGGAATCTCCCATTCCCACTGTCTCTGCTTTTTGCAGCCAACCACAAACAGAGGTTGCACTGTCAGATTTCATTCCCAGCAGCTGAGGAACAGACGGCTTTATAGAGCTCTGTCCACACCTCTGGCACTTCTGAGGTGACACCCTATGTCAAAATAGCTTTATTTATATTGCTTTCCTTCAAGTGGGCTGTCCTAAAAGTTGCTTAACTGATGTTAGCAGGGTGTTAAACTTTAAAGGTAAAAGCGATGAGAATTGTGAAGTACAAAGGGAAAATTAGACATGCTGTAAGACTATCTGAAATGAGCTTAATAATAAGGTGTATGTGGGAGGAATAATAAAAAATTGAACCTGCCCTACAGAAGACAAGGAGAGAAAGCTCCCGCACCATATAGGAAGCAGGACAGTGCCCAGACAAGAAACACGAGCAGGGAAAAAAGTTAGCGCAATGCCTTAAAAGAATATCATTGCTGATAGCATAGGACTGAGGCAGACTGACAACACAGGGAAATGGGTTTAATTTATTCCATTGCTGCATCTTCTACGACATGTCTGTCTCAAACAGCTTGTGATCTCAACTGATCTTTCAGGAAGTCCTACAAAGACAGACGATTTGATTTAGCCTACAGAACGCCTTGGAGGCATGTTCTGAGAGGAATTCTGTGCTGTCAGAGAACAGCAGTTACAACCTGTAACTTTAACATTTGCGATGTTTCTATTATGGTATTGAAATAGCCAGAAAGCTTAAACCTGGAAAAAAAATTCAAACAGCAATCCATACACTATCATAAGACATATCAAAAATTGTTCCAACATAGTAACAGGGTCTCTTGTATTACAAGGGGCACAAGTCTGGGAGGCAAGATCCAAGAGTCCTAGATATTCTTCAGCTATCCCTGCTTGTTTTATGAAGTACGTGGCATGTACATATAACAATAATTCACAATGAACTTGTGACATTCATCTAGAGAGGACCACAGCTTCACCTAAAAGCCTGAGAAAAACTGCAGTGGTCTTACCAAGCTGCAACTGGTAGTAGCCCAGTACTGCAGCATTCAGACTGTTTATTTTATGAATTTCAACAGTGGAAATTCATTCAGGGGAAAGTGGTCCTGAAGTGAATCGATTTCCTTTGCCTGTGCCCTTAAATCTGATGAATAGAGCCTTTGGTAAAGCTACTGCAAGTCCTATTCATGGCAGCTAGATCACGGAGTACGATGTTGTTCTTGGAGCTAACTCTGAGAATGGGACATTTAAGATTTGGGGATTTAACTACATATTGCAAAATCTTTCCTAAATTGCCTCCATATTCATATAGGTTTTTCCTTGTTTCTCCTATGCTTTTTCCACATTAATTACTAGCAGAGAATTCTTCAGTTATTTCTGCATGTTGAAGAAGAGGATAACATGTTGCTGTTTGTTCTATTTTAGGAAACTGAGCAATTTGCTTCACCCTCAATGGCTTCAGTGTTTATTTTTGTAAGATTAAAGACAGAGTGCATATGGCAGTAATTCTGGTATTTCTTCTTGTGGATGAATCACACAGAACAGTTGGACACATTGGGAAATCATATTACTGTGTATTTTATCATCAGAAAGGGTGGTAAGCAGTAAGTGATAGAAGTTCAAACTCTCAGTCAAAACAGGAGGTTAGTAGAAGCGTGGAACAGCTGAGGTTGGCAGGGACCTCTGGAGCTCATGTGGTCCAACACCCTGCTCAAGCAGGAACACTTACAGCCAGTTGCCCAGGACCACGGCCAGGCAGCTTTTGAACATCTCATAGGCATGAGACTCCACCACTCCTCCCAGCAACCTGTGCCAGCACTCGGTCACCCTCACAATGACAAAGTATTCCTGATGCTCAGAGGAAGCCTCCTGTGTTTTGGTTTGTCCCCATTTCCTCTGGTCCTGCCATAGGGCACCACTAAAAAGAGCCTGGCTCCATCTTCCTTGCACTCTCTTTTCAGGTACTTATATACGTTGGTGAGATACCCCTGAGCTTTCTCTTCTCCAGGAACAGTCCCAGCTCTCTCAGCCTTTCTTTATAGGGGAGATGCTCCAGCCCCTTCATAATCTTCATGGCCCATCAATGAACTCTCTCTAAATGTCGATGTCTCTTGTACTGGGGAGTCCTGAACTCGGGTCCAATCATCCACTCCAGCATTAAAACAGGATTAAATAAAAACTTTTAAAATTAAAATTATGCCAAATAGCAGCTGGTTTTCCTGATTTGGTATGTTAACTAATAATAGAAATCAATAATGTAACTTTCAGTGATGCTACAGGGAAGAGTTATGAGGAAAAAAGCAGAGCAGCAAGAAAGCTGTAAGCAAGAACCGCACATGTGTAAGCATAGCTGCATCCTTTAGCTCAACTACTTGAATGTTTTGATGAAGACAAAACCAACAGCATCATTTACCACCTGGATAACTCTTAACCTTTTTGTCTCTGTCCTCAGTTGTGTGAGGAAGAGGAATTCACTCCTGTTCCATTCAAAAAGCCCACTGCAGTCAGCCCTGTTCTGTAGGCCTAACAAGTCACCAGAAGTGGTACAAAAGCAGAAAAAAGGAAGCTGGCAACAGCACAGGAGTGCAATGGGGGCCAGCCATCACCAGAATCTACCACAAATCCCAAGAGGAACTGTGTTGTTGAATTAGTCAATTGTCTTTGCAATGGTTTGGAAAGAAAAATACAAAAGCATTTGCTTATCTGTTGAGTGGAAAGGAAATAGGTATGGAAAGGTCCAATAGACTATGAGATCCTAGAATTGAATCAGTCCTAGATAGCTACCTGCTATTTCTTAGGGTGCATCTACATGTTCTGTTCAATCTTATGTAACAGCAGGCATATCCCACTGGCCCACTGTTCTACTGTCTTTCCTTCACCAGTGTAAAACTGGATCTATTAATTACGAGGGTTTAACTAATCCACAAAAAAGAAGGGTATGCTCTCTGTCAGATCAGCAGGATTACCTGCTGTAGGAGAGAAGCTTGCACTTGTGATGCACAGGAAGAGAGGAGAAAGAATGGGATCACCTGTTTTTGGCAACAGCCCACAATTAAGCAGATTAGGTGCATCCTCACAGTGCAATAAATAGTTTCTGAATCTGGCTTGTTGCACCCATAAGGACTCCCATCAGTTTGGTGTTTTTATACCACATTGCTGATCCTGCCTCCCCACAGATTTCTTGCTGATACTAGCATCTCATGGGCTATGTGCTGGGCCCTGTAATTAAAAAAAAAAAAAAGGTCTTGAAGAAAAGCAGATTATGAATGTAGACTACGAAAGAATGAAAAATAACATGTAGCTGCAGTTACAGAGAACGAGCATAACCCTCTCATCAGTATTATTCATTGCCTAATCTTCAATAACATACAGTAACATGCAGGGGCATAAAGTAAAATGGGGGGCTAGTATTACCATTAGTGAGTGAGTACTCGGACTTGTTCCCTTTTCCTCTCCAATTCTATCTACCACAGAGACCTTCTGTTGAAAAGTTTTCTGAGTAGTTGTAACTAAACACAAAAGGTCCTGATCCAATGCCCCTTCCCCTCCCCCTGAAATTCAACAGGAATTGATGACCTTTGGATGTAATGCTATAATGACAGCATCGTAACTGCAAATATGTTAAAAGTTACATCCTAGGCTGGTGAAACCATGAAAACTTCTGGGAATTATCTTGCCGAACAATCATGGTTCCTGGCCTCTAGACATTACATCCAGGGAGGGAAAAAGGGGTCAGTAAAAGCCGCTGGACTCCAAAACCAGCTCCCTGTCTAGAGCACTCATCTCTCAGGCTACTGTTCTGCCATGCTGAGAGAAGAGCAAGATAGCTCTGTTATTAGTTTTTAGGTGTCTCTTGACTGGCAACTTATTAAACATCTAGTTCAGTCCTTCTGCAGAAAAACCCCTTTGGTCTCCAAAGAGTATTCCAGTCTAATCAAAGTGATTTCTCCCTATTTCTCTACATTTTTCTCAAAGTCCAGTATTGCTATTCCTGTTTCCTGTGTGGTTGAAACAAGGCAGGAAAATGGAATTAGATAAAAATGAAAACAATGGAAGTATGCAATCTACGACTACACTCACAAAAAAAGGTTATGCCTACATGATTCATACTAATAATTCTTGAAAATAAAAAGCATATTCATCCTTGAAACTTTTTGAACCTGTTTTTTCCTAAAACAAAGCACCTCAGCTGTATCCTATCAACTAGAATTTGAGTAAAGACTGCAATTTATGTCATTCCTTCTGATCCTTAGTCCTTTCAGAGTCAATGGTGGTAGCCACTAGGGTGATGCGTTCTCACTGGGAAACTTTAATAACACTTTTCTTTTGCCTTCAAGCAAAAAAGGAAACAGAAGACAGGAGTAAAAATATGTATCTCTGAGTGTAATTTGGTCTTGTTCTTATTACTTTATTCAGTCTATCTTTTTCTTTTTGCACTGTTGTGATTTCTTGGGGGAAAAAAGGCATACAAAATAAACATGAACTGCTTGTCTTTTCACTGATTCTTCTCTTCATAATTATAGCCTTATTTCCAGGATAAACTACAGTAAGTCTGTTCTCCAAGTCCTACTGAATTTATCACACTGATCATGAGATGGGGCTAAAAGTGACATGTAGTCTGTAAGTACACAAGATGAGATGTAGTAGAATATAGTCTTTCCTGGTGTTACGGTGATACTAGTCTGAACTAGGTCACCACGCAGCCCTTGACATCAGACTTCTACTCCTGATTTAAGGCCTCCTGAACTCAATGGCAGCTTTGATGACAACTGAAATCAGGCTAGGCATTCACCACTTCTGTTAGCCCACTCACTTTACTCCCCTGTGCATTTTGTGGCTACTTTTTTTTTAGACAATTCCTTTCAGAGTTTCTTGCAGCACTTTCCAGGCTGGTACCTAAAATTCTGAGGCTGTTTTGAAAGCCAAATCCTGAAAACATCAAACTCTCTTTTCAACTGCCAATATTTTTATGAGAGACATGGGACTGCCACTGCAGCTTCTGAGCCTTAGTAAGAAGTTGGGTCTGGGTCAGAGATGGCAGTGACAGCGTCCAAAGCGTTTTTCCGACTCCTCAGTCACGCAGTCCTCTTTACATGGATTATACTAGTTTCTCCTGCTCCAGGACTGGCAGCTGTCAACAACTGGGGTCTGCTACCCTTTAAAGTTTGTAGGGATAATGTTCCTAATAAAACAGCAAATTATCTATAGCTATCCATAATCATATATGACCATTTCTTAGTTCCTTGAGAAGATAGCTGTAGCCGCATTCTTTGGAAAGACACCAAAGTATCTAAAAGACCTCTTCTTCCTTCCCCAAGCCAGTCCTGAAAAACACTTCCTTGGGAAACCCAGAGTTCTGTTAAAAAACAATTCTATTATTCTGAAATATGATGCCTTCCACACATCTGTTATTCAGAAAACAAAATACAGATAATTTGCAACTGGTCAGTGGACCACAATTTTAGAATCAAGCAAGTAATTTAACTAATTTCAACTATTTATCCAGAATCCCAAGCATATGCTCAGTCTTACAGCAATTACCTGCATGATACTACTGACAGCACATGATGTTACTGACAGCAGCTGGGATTACTCATGCCAGAAGCTTGCTTCCCCCCTGCACACACACCTCACCCCTCAACCCCCAGTCCCCTTGGCTTCACTTTAGCTTCTGTAGCTTTGAATGCCTGGGAAGATCTTTTGAAAATATAGTTGCTATTAAATTTGCTTGTTTTCCTGACATTACTGCTAGTAGATACAGAAAGGTAACATTAGTAGGTGACAAAAAGCACAGGTTTAGGAAGGACAACTACTTTCTACCTCATTCAACTCACTCAGACAATTCCCGACTTTGAAGATGATCCTGTTGGAAAAGTAGACGCAAAGCTGGATAGGAGCTCAGTGACTGATGGGCTCCTAACAGCCTCAGCCAGACAGCTTCAACTGAAGGAGCTGGGATCTCAACACATCTCAACAAAATTCACTGTTTGCTTTATCAGGTCCTTGCCCAGCAGGGAGAGACAGTTTCCAGGCAAGCTAAATGTTAAATAAGGCATTTGTAGGTACTGATGCTACCTGGTTATCCAATTTCAGACAGGATGCCAAGGCTTCACAGAGTGACACAGAAGTCTGTATACTGGTGGAGACAGTATCGCAGGCAGGTAGTCAAAGCATCATCTCACAGCACAATTTTGACCTTGCTGTGATTCAGGATGAGCTAGCTGCACTTGATTTCTTGTCAGCATCCTGATGTCTTAATAGCGGAGGCAGTCACATCCACTGGAAGAGAAGACATGGTTGTCGTACTGCTGGAAGCTGCTCCAGCGAGGACTCGTCACTTACTCTCCCAATGGTAACTTCTGAAAAATACAGATGGGCCTGCAACTGTGTAGCAATGAGGTGGTGATACAAGTCACTGTGCAGGCAGATGAAAAAGTTAGTAGGAAGGGAAGAGGAGGGAAGGCAACGAAAGGAAACCTGAAGCCCTAACTTCATGCTTATCCCATCCTGCCACAGTACAAACTTGTACCTGTCTTCTTAGCTGTCCCTCACGGATGACCTGCTCCTGTCCCAGCTTTCACAGAGGAGTTCTTTCTAATGAATTGATCTGAAAGCCATGGTCATCTTTGAACTGGTAAGGGGTTCAGACACTACTATGGGTAAGCTTCATTTAATCAGATCATGGCTGTGAAATGTCTCTTCTACCACTCATACCTTCTGGCAGAAAAGACCACATGTAGACACTCTCAGTCTCACTAGAAATATGTCCTTAGCCAAGTTGATCCTTACAGGCTGCCAAACGTACAAATCCTACACTACCAAATGTAAAAATCCTACTCAGACAGAAAATGCAGTTAATGGGGAAGCATCACAGACAGAAGACAGAGAGAAGAGAAGGTCAGCCAACACGGACACCCCTGCTGGAAGGCTTCACTAACACGCCACTCATGAGCTCTTGAGTATCCTACTTTGACAGAGGCAAACAGCACTTTGTAAGAACTGAGTTTACACTGATGCTAAAGAGGCAGGAAAAAAGATCCAAGTTCTAATTTACATTTCAAACACTCATTTTGCTTTTCTAAATGGCTTGAATCTAACTTCCTAATGACATTATAATTTATGAAGCATGTCATTAAAAGACAACACTTTAGCTGTGGATGACATTGTTTATCCCCTACGAGAACATGTGCTGCATTAGACATAATATACATAGCCAATGTGTTTATGAAATGAGTACCAATTTTGTCTTCACGTTCAAGAAGATTTACTGGTTCAAATTTACAGATTGGTGTCCTAAGTGTGAAAACAGTAGTTTGCATGTCACATGATGTATCAGTCTGCTTTTATAGCAAAGTATGAGCACAACAGTTGTGAATAAACTCTGGATTTACAACACTACTGAGGTTTTCTACAAAGGGATACATATAAAACTGTCACTTTCCTGGCTATGCTGTCTGAAGTGAAGAGAATTTTGACACAGAACATTGCTAAATCTAAAAAAGTACTGGCTTTTCTGTCAACTGGGAGAGAGACAGGGCATAGCCCCAAAAAGGAAAAAGCTTTCCTCAAACTGAATTTTAAGTATTCACTGTAATCCCTTGCCTTCAGCAGCAGCCACAACTGGCAATCTTAGGGGTGACTTTTTTCTCACTTGTCAGGTTGATGGAAGGAAAGATGTGAAGGAAGAGATCTGTAAAAAGTGAGCTCCCTAGAAGCCTGCAGTGCCAATGAAAATCATAAGAATGCTAATGTTTAAAGAAGCCCGAACATTTTGGAACAGAGCAGTACATGGACTTTATCAATCTGATGTTTTAATGAGAAGAAAAATGCCACCAGTAGTTTGCCAAGCCAAAATTTCTCTATTTCTAAGAATACCATTGACATATCCCTAGACACAGAGAAACATCTGCTCTGTTTCTACTCTGCTGCTGCTTCTGCTAGAAAAGAGGGCCGTATTTTAAGATATGTAAAAACTGACATAAAAATAAATCAGCTTCCAGGTAGCATTTGTGGGATTTGATTTAAAACCACCAAAGTCTATTTTGAACTGAAAAACAATAATCAACAAAAGGCTTTTTGGCTTCTAATGATTATCTACAATTTAATGGATTAAATAATATACATGGGATTCTGTAATCTGTTTCACCATCCAAATCATTACTTTGTCAACCAAAACTCTGTGAGATCTGCCATCCAAAACATTATGTAATTAAGGTATGCTTCCAGACATAGACAAAATATGGCATCCAGCAAAGTATAAGCAATCTAAAGACTGAAGAAATACAAAAGTTTCAATGGTGTTACAATTACACTAAGCATTTCAGCATATAAAACACAATGTGAAGTCCTATTTCTGAAAGCATTTCCCAGTAAAATGATATTAACACATCTGATCCTTGAGCTATTTATCCCAGGTTCCTTTGCTTCCAGTCATAAATTTGATTCCTTTTCAGAGAATCATAGAATGGTTTAGGTTGGAAGGGGCCTTTAAAGGTCATCTAGTCCAACCCCTTGCCATGAGCCATGACATCTTTAACTAGAACAGGTTGCTCAGAGACCTGCGCTGTTTATTCAGACCAATTTAAATTTCCCATATTGTTTCCACTTTTTCTGACATGTTACAGTGCTTCATATCAATTGGTGATAAAACCAAAAATCAGTAAAACATTTCATGACAATGTACTAAGAACAAATTCTTACAGTTAAGGCTTAGCAGTCTTGCTTCACAGGGAATAGAGAGAACACAAATGGCAAGTGGAAAACGTCACCAGCATCAGTTTCTGATTAATTAAATATTGAGAAGTGACAGCAGTATGAGCAAATTGTCATTCCAGACAATTGCATTTCCATGCATTATGTATATTCTATGTATTTTGTAGGAAGTTGTTCTTTTAAAGTGCTTTGTGTAGTCTTCAGGGGGCTTAGGAGGGTTCCTGACACTTAAAAAAAAAATCTTTAAACCACTACTCTTTTCCATTAGCTTAACCCTGTGAAGTCTAAAAACAATACTGAAAAGTTCCCCAATGTCTGAAAGCTCCTTTCCCAAAAGTGAACAAGGTGTTTAAAATTCCTAGCTTTTCACGTCAGGTTCCTCTTAGTTCCTCTTTTGACAATGGGAATTCAATGCTGAGATCCCTCAGGCACCTCTGAATATCTGACTTGTAAATATAAAGGTGTATTGGGTCTGGCTGAGATGCAGTTAACCTCCCTCACAGCAGCCCTCATAGAGCTGTGCTTTGTATTGGTAGCTAGAAAGGTGTTGGTAACACACCAGTGTTTTGGCTACTGCTAAGCAGTGCTCGCACAGCATCAAGGCCGTCTCTCCAACATTCCTCCCCTCACTCTGAAAGGCCAGTAGGCTGGGGGTAGGCAAGATCTTGGGAGCTGACCCAAACTGACCAAAGGGATATTCCATACCACATAATGTTGGCTCAGCAATAAAGCCAAGAGAAAGAAGGAGGAAGGTGGGGGCGGCATTCGTTATTTACGACGTTTGTCTTCCAGAGCAACCAGGAGGTATACTGAAGCCCTACCTCTTGGGAAGCAGCTGGACATCGCCTGCTGATGGGAAACGATAATAAATCCTTTGTTTTCCTTTGCTTCTGCATGCAGCCTTTGCTTTTCCTTTATTAAACTGCCTTTGTCTTGACCCATGACTTTTTTCTCCATCTCATTTTCTCCCCACCGTCCTGTTGATGAGGAGAGTGATAGAGTGGCGTGGTGGGCACCTGACATCCAGCCAAGGCCAACCCACCACAAAAGGATCCCACTGTCATCAGTGCAGCTCTCCAAAACTGAGAATCAAAACTATTTCCAAATTACCTAGAAATCTGTTCTCAAAATAACACACTCACATTACTATTCATTACCAGCACTACAAAAAACTCTATGATGAAATACAAGGGTGATTGTTTTAACAAGTTACTGGGCACAAAATGTAGAATTTACAAATTACTCCAGAGTAGGATTTTTATAAAATAAATTACTTAGAATAGCGAAAACCAACTCAGAATAGATAACAGAGAGGGAAAGAAGAATAGCTTCAGTGGCATTCATTTGAATGTTTGCAAAACCCACACGAACACCACTAAAATGCAGAGTTATTGTATCATGCCTGTCAGGATACTGCTTTTTTTTCCAGTGCAAGAAACCACCATACTTTCCTAGATACAGTGACACAGAAATTCTTAACGAGGATCACTGTATAGGAATTTACATATGACTGACCGTAACGCTGCTCAAACAAAAGATACTAAGTAAAAACATCAACTATATGTATTTGCCTACAGCTGAGCACTTTCTGCTCATCTTGTAAGCAGCACTAGCAGCCTTCCCTAGATCCTTACGTGATCCTGGCAGAGTTCCTTTAGCAACTGCACACATTAATGTACAAAAATTTACACAAAATGATTTAATACAGACAAAGGATCATGGTATGTATTTCTCGGAAATTTGATCTCTGATTGGCAACATCTCCAGGAAGAATATTACAGCTCTAATAAAATATTTCCTTTACCTCAGCGTATATTTTCATAGTGACCTGAAACACGCAACAAATGGGGCAGTATCTAAGTCCAGTGTATGCAGGCCACTGCATATGCCCAAGTATGAAACCTCTTTCAAAGTTAAAAGGAAATATGCAGGTGAAGAACTGGCCCCAAATCTTTGTAGATAGCTTTAAGATACCTTTCTTATGTAGTGTACTCTGTAAGACAGTAAATTAATTCATCTTTTCAGTAACACTGCACCTTACTGATTAGAAACCTACTAGATAGATGGGGTCCTTGATCACACACTACTTTTAGCACGGTAATAACAATGCTGAACTTCAGGGACACTGAAAGTACACAAATCTGTTTTCTCTCTATCTTCTAAGCCATATTTCCTGAACTAATGAAGCTAACTTTGTACTTCTGTCAGCACAGCAGGCTCCAGAGTGAGTTGAAGAGAGAAACATCATTTATCCTCACCTTTCACTCATCTTGAAACAAACCACAAACATGTTTTTGTCCATTTAAAACCATCCTTGAAGCACCCTTCTCCCTGGTTCTAGATACTTGGGTCTTTTCTAAAATTATCACTTTTCATATAGCAGCTCTTCAAACATCTGACTGCTTTCTTTATGGCTTGTAAAGGAAAAACTCTTGTCCTTGTCATTGCCACTTTCATATTGAATAGCTTCAAGCCCTGCTTTTCCTATTGACTCCTACAGTCTCCTCCGGTATTTGGAAGGTGGGAACTAATCCCATTCACATGTCTTCTGAAAGCTGAGTATGTTAGTCATCTTCCAAGTGTTACTTCTGAGTTGGTTTTTACCTCCTAAATAATTAAAAAGTCTTCTCTGTTTCACTCTTCCTATTTCCTTCTCCCCCTACCTTCCCCTTGCTCACCTCCCCCCCCCAACAACTATATTAATAATAATCAAAAATCTCACATGAAAAGAGCAAAGCTGGATCAATTCTTCACCACAGTCATGTGATGAAATGTTGCTTCACAACTTTTTCAGCTTCCCATTTGTGTTTTTAAGGAAGGCATTCTCTCCTCTTTTCTCTTAAGAGCCCAGAGCCACAGGCTGTATATAACCTGATTTGCACCTCTGGGCATTATTAGGCTAGAAGTATCAATTACTGGAACTTAAAAGTTATTGACAAAGGCATACTTTTCAAACACCTACGTACTTACCTTCAGATGTGAGTAGTTCCATGGAAAAGAGACCACAGCCATAGTTAAGGGATGTGCAAAAGTGTTTGGAGAACTAGAATATCTATTTTAAGTAATAATCAGAGAAAGAAAAAAACACATAATTTTAAGATGCTATGAAGTTTTAGGGGTTTTTTACTAAGTTTTAGCTTTCTTTGCCTTGAAAACAAAGAAATCTGTATGCTTCCTTACAGCTAGGCTTTACTGCTAGTTTTTTTTCCTTTTCCCCCGAGGAATCCTCTGCAACTGAAGACGTTACGAAAAAGAGAATTCAAATGAATGACTATGTGCTAAATGCTCACCGCAGTGAGATGTGCAATTACAGATAGCTCTGATATCCTGTAAATAAATGTGCTCAAAGCAAAAATGGTTCTGGCTCCAGCTGGACTATTTTGAAAACACGTTGCTGGTATCACCTAAATAAATGCTTTGACCATTAGAGTGGAAAGGGTGACACTTCAAATTGTGTTTGGATACAAAATTTAAAAAGCTTAAAAACTATTCACCAGAAGGAAGACACTTATCCGGAGCATAGGACACATTTATTTTGCATAAGTGCACCAGATGACAGGAGAAGTCTAAGCCATTGTACAAGTGATTTAATAGAAGAGACAGCTCATATGATACACTCCATCTTTCTGAAGTCACATAAAGGAAAAGACAAAAAACCACAAACAAAACTCCCCATAAACCTCTTTCTTCATTATTCATTAAGGCCATACATAGTGACTTACAACTTGTGGACCTTAAGTTTGTTTTTTTTTTTAACTGTGGTCTCTTAGAATTACATGCAAACACAATGGCCCCGATATTTTAGAGCTTTTAACCATTTTATAATTCACACAATGTATAAGATGAAGTGGTGTCATTTCTTAGTCTTTATGGGATTAAAGTTCGGCTTTAAACATACGACTTTGCCAGTGATACATTAAAAACCCAAGACAAGTAACACGATGACATTGTGAAACAATATCGGCAAAGATCAAGCCTGGGAAAGATGACACACTTTCAGTGATTCAGGTTTGAGAATCAAAAACCCATTTCAAAGTGACGGAATAAAAATAAAAGCCCAGTTACAGCAGCCTTACAGAACACAGTGCTTACTCCCAAGTTTTATCCTGGCAGCTGTCAAGCAGTTAACATTGATGAAGGTGCCTACAGAACCATAAAGCATTATTATTACGTATGTCATGCCCAGAATTCTTTTTACCTGTGTAACATGATATACTAGAGCAGTTTGGATATGAAATATTTCTGCATCACCACAATAAATCATAGCTCACTAAAATGCCATAGTGCTGAAAGGAAGTGCTAGAATTACTGCCAATGCTAGTACTACTAGAAATCAAAATCTGTCAGATGCTATACGCTTAATATATCTCCCTTCTGTACCCATTTTAAATTGTAAAGAGCCCATCAGAAGCAATGAAACACCTCATTACAGATACTATTACTTAAACTGAAGACTGTCAAACGGTAGCAGATTATTCTTTTAAAGGCTTGATTACTTCAGAAGACAACAAGCACCAAAATAACGCATGTCTGCTAGCTCTAAAATGCAAAATGTCCTATGCACCATATTACAAACACAAGATAGTTTGAATATATTCTTTTACCAGGCTATGTAATTTTTGTCACAATAGCCTCACGTCACTTGATCAATTTTAAAAAGAAAAAAATGCACGAAATGACAAAATGTGCTTATCTGTAACTTCTACTCACATTTAAGGATAAAGGTAATATTTCAACTAAAAACTGCACAGCCGGATGACGCCTGCTCTAATATTTGACCCATGTGGAAAGACTGAAGGAATTGGGGTTGTTTAGTCTACAGAAAAGAAAACTGAGGGGAGAAGTGATAACAGTCTTCAAATCAGCGGCACTGAAGAGGTGAACAAATTGTTCATGGCTAGGGAGGATGGAACAGGAAAGGGTCTTCTGTTGTAGACCCTCTCCTGATTTTGCACTTTTTTTTTTTTTTTAAATACAGGGAAACTGTCCCTGTGCAAAGCTGCAGTGAATTCAGTGTGGTTCTCAGCAGACTGTACCCAGTTTGTCTGTGAAAAGAGTTTGCGGAGACCTCCAAAATCTTCAATGTAATTATGAATAATTAAATCAGAAAAATAAAGAGATTGTAACAGATTTTTACATGTTATTCCCTAGTTTTATTGTAAGGATCTCCTTCTTTTCACAGTTAGTACAAAGCCTACTGTTTGTCTGGCTTTTGTGTACTTCCAGTTTGATAGTCACGACATCAGATTCCTACAGAAAGAACATGTACTTCTTTCAGCGTCAGGAAGAGATTTTCTGTGTAAAATTGAGTTTTCATTGAATGTATTAAATTTCTGCCTCTTTTTGAGATTTCCTCTTTAAACACTGTTTTATCTTCTTCCAAAAATTATTTAGCAGCACCACCAATGTGCATAAACTTCCCAAGATAATGTAAACCAGATCCTGTCTCATCTTACTGTTTTTAAATCTCTCCAGTGCTATTAACTACTCATTTCATTCTTCCTGCCTCATATTACCATCTTGTACATGGATGAAACCTATTTACACTTCAATAAACAGAGAAGTCGTCCTTGCAAACACCAACATTCTTACTGAGAGAGGGTGAAAGGGAGCTCTGGGGAGTACTATGGGTAGTGATGTTCAGCATACCTACACTGTATAGGCCCAGGTCTATTAAGGAGTATTAAATTAAGGAGCTGCTCAGCTCCCTCTTTTCTTGTCTTCCCAACTCATTGCTTGTTCCTCGGCACCTCGTGATTTGAACCAGTGTACTGACTGAATTGCTCTGAGAAAATAGTCTCATCAAGCAGTATTTGTCTTTCAGATTCAAAATTTAGAATTAGATATGGCTCCACCTTTTCCCACATTTCTGTCAACATTCACCACCTTTTGACTCGACTCGCATGCATCTGGAGTATCAAAAATGCTCTGTCCCACATAGGTCTCTCCCCACTCACCCCAAACCTAAAAATATTACCTTCAGAGCACTAAAGAATTTTAATATGCCCTCATGTATGCTCCAAGAGGAACCTTTTTCCATTTTCATCATATTCCTCTGAGCATCCCACAGTCTGTAACATTTCTTGTCTAGTGTAAGCGTTAATGACTACAACTTCAGAGCAGACGAATACTGACTAGGTAGCTGTAATAAAGGTAGATTGTAGTGCTAAAGAGAGATGGAAATGGTAAGTTTTCACCTTCTGGATTTTAACTATTGAGATTGCTGTGATTAGGTACATATGTGGGCTGTAAAAGGTTTCTGTGAGTATTTACTTAAAATCCCTAACTATTTTCTTACATATTTGTACAATAATACAGTCCTTTTTAAAGTTTATACCCAGCTACTGCAACAAATCAGTATATCTTTGGATTTTGTTATACTTCTGCAGTAAATCTTAACTCCAGTGCTAGTCAAACACCATTATTATGTGGTGATGCAATGCAAGGAAGGCAGCTGAATCATAATTATAAATTCTCAGTACCTTATCAAACTGGCAGAGAAAATAAACACATCCTCAGTTTACTCCAAGTAAACTCTCATACTCACATACCCGCCAAAAGTGCACTGGCATATCAAAGAATTGAGCATAAAAGACAGTAAAGTTTTGGGCCTGCTTTGACATTTAAACAATATGAGGGTGAAATGCAGCAGCCGCTAACAACAGGATCAAAGAAGTACTTTAACCCCCTGTACACACATGAACTGGTTTTATCACTAAGAACAGATCTAATGAGCTACAGGGAAACTAAGTAAATGTCTTAAACTATGCTCCAAAGCCCCATAGCCCCCAGTGCTGACTGTGAGTCCCCACAGGCAGGGCTTCGGTAAAGCCCTCAGTTTTACAAAATGCCAGTACGTAAGTCAGGTGGCAAAGGTAAGCCCTAGATTAGTCCGGGTGGTTCTTTGACTGAGGACCTACAACTGCAGATGTTTTACACCTCTTGAGGAAAGGGGATCTATTTGTGTCGGTCATCAATTGAGTTGACCATTCAGTGTTTCTGCTCATGTGCTGTGTAGTGTGGAATCAGTAACCAGCACTCTCTGCTGTGCCTGGGAAACGAGTTTTTACAACAAGTTACCTGGTAAGAAATCTCACTGCACTCAGATGCACTCGTGTAGGCAGCATGAGGGGCGGAATGAAAAACAGCAGAAAAGTGACATCCCCTGCATAGAAGAGTCTATGGCCAATCTACAGTCAAAGGTGTGCATTAGGGTATGCCCATGGTACGTTTATAGTTTGGATCAGGAGTGCTCTTTTGAAGTGGATCTTTCCAACACCCCCGCTTACTGTGCTTTGGTTCTCAGTGTGGAGAGGCCTTGCCATGCACAAACTAGATTCCTGTCAGATCAAACAACACCAGAAGATGTGTTCCAGGAGCATGCCCAGCACTCTTCAACTGCCAGCGGGCATTTGGTCCGCTGGACAGACCACCTGAAAAGCACACAGCGCAGATACCAGCTTTTCAGCACCAACTTTCGTGTCTGCTAGTTGCTAACTGAGGCACAGCCTCAAGCTGAGAGGCTCAGCGGCAATCACAGCGCGTGTGTGGCAGTGCAGAGCTTAGACCTCGCTCAGGCACTCCACCTGGGCTCTGGGCTGGCTTTGCAACCAGCACCAAGCTCTGTGTAGGTGATATGCCATACACTCAGAAACACATCACTGCTAAGTTTAATCCCGGGGGTGCAAGCCTCTCGCTTGCAGTCTTATCAGTAACTACGAATTATCTTTCTTTCATATGCTGGCACTTGGGAGGCCACAAATTTCACTGTGTGGTACAATTTGCAAATTTTCTAGAGACTGTAGCAGCAACACCATTTGGGACAGGTCCGGACTGCAAGCAACTTCTGAGCAGAGAAGGTAACAGATCAGCGTCTAAGGTAATTTGCCAGACTGGGATCCCTCTTCCCTGCTTTGGTAGGCAATGGCTTGGGAAAGACATTCGCGTCTGACGAATTCATTTGGCGCAGCTCATTGTCCAAAGCCCGGGGTGCCGACATGGGTGCCAAGCAGCGCACAGAGGAAACGAGAAGCATCACGAACGCCTTACAGGCTCGTCTTTCTCCTCCACACAGTAAATACCTCAGAGAGGACCAACAATCCGCTTTCAAAATCCCCCCAACATCTACTGTTTTGGCTACTGCACCCATTCGTGGGATCTTCCAGGAACCTTCCCGTCCACGCGGGCTGGCTGAAGTCAGCAGCAGGGCTACTCAGCCCCTCACAGGTAACTCCAGCTCCTGTCTGGGGAGGCTGAGCCCCCCGAGGAGGCCGCACGGCTTCCCGCCCCCACCCCGCGCCCCTCGCACGGAACGGGCACCATGGCCCCCCGGCACCTGTAACCACCCCAAACCCAGCCAGGGGTCCGAGGCTCACCCTGGCAGCCCGCCGTGCCCAGGAAGCAGGGAAGCCCCCGCGGAGGCACCCCCCCCCCGGGCCGCGCTCCTGCCCCCCCCCCCGCCCCCGCCCCCGCCCGCCCCACCCCCGCGCGCCCGCGGGGCCCCCCGGCGGCGGGCGCAGGCGCCGCAGCGCTCGCTCAGCGCCATGGCCCGCGGGGGGCCGGCGGCGTTCCTCGGCGCTGTCGCTTGCCTTTGCTTCCTGGCCCCGGCGGCAGCGGCGGGCTTCAAGAAGAGGGGACCCAGCGTGACAGCCAAGGTGACTCTCGCCCGCGGCCGCGGCGGCTCCGGGGAGGGGAGGGGGGGGACCGCCGGGCTGCCGTGCACCCCGGTTTTACAGCGCGAGGCTGGCCCTTCGCCGGCTCGCCCCTTCGCGGGCCGGGTTCCGGGCAGGAGGGGGGGCCCCCGCGGGGGTCGGGTTTGGGGAGGGCTGGGACAAATGCCGTAACTTTCCCGGTTTATACTGTGCTTTGTTTTGGTTTTCTTAACCCCCTGTGGCCATGCCCGCTTTCGGCAGGCGCTGGCGCACCCCAGGCTGCCCGTTGGCCAGGCCTGCCTCTGGCTTACAGAAATGGCAACTTTGAAATCCTGCGTCCCACCCGTGCCGCGGGCGGGCCCTGCGGGGGCTGCGTGGCCGTGCCCGCCCGGCGGGCCCTGGGGCTCAGCCGGCTGCGCTCTTTGGGCCCCTCCCCGCCTTTTTGCCGAAACTCTCGGTGTTGTGGGCTGTCGCTTTAGTGCCCCCTGCTTGCCCGCTCCCTCGTCGTGCCAGCCCGGGGCAGGCTGGGGCACCCGGTGCGCGCTAGAGCCGGGCCCGAAGGGTTGGAGACCCCTCAGGGCCCGCTGGCCGCCGGGCGGGGGTCCGGCAGTCGGGGTGGCTGGGCGCCGCAGGGCCCCGTCGCGGTTAGGGGCAGGGTTTGCACCAGTTGCCGTGGGTACAGATGGCACTGCCCCGAGAGACGGATCCACGGGCCGTGCCGCCTGGCAGCACGGTGGGGATGCGCCCACTTGTCGCAACGCACCAGCGTCTCTTCCCAAAAAGCTTTTGCTGGTTGCAGGAGGTGGGATGTCTAGGCTAGAAGTAGGGATTGGATGTTTCTGCCCCCAAGTACCTTTCCACCTAGACTCAAGAGTGAGTGCCATGCTCTTGGTGAGAGGCGAGCGCACTCACGGAAGTGTGGCAGGGCCAGAGCTGCTTCCTCTGGCGTAGCCTCAGCTTCCTAAGCCTCAGGCCATGCCTTTGTCTCTGAACTTCGTTGCCACCATTGTCTACAACCGTCTGCAGTTTCATTGCCACAGTCTTCGGGTCCATGAATTTGAGTTTTTTCTGGGGGTAAATCTCATACGCTTTGGCCTCCAAATCATCATCTGGCAATATATTCCAGTTTAACTATGCATAAAGTAGTTTTGCTTCTTCAGACCTTCTGCCTGGGATTTCATTTTAGGCCCTTTTCTGTTTCTTACGTTGTGGGACATAGAGAATTTCAGTTGCCGATTTTCCTTGACCAAGCCAGTCACAACTTTACAGAGCTCAGCAAATCACACCAGTTTTCTCTCTTCCAGCTTGCACAGCTTCATTTAATCTTTCTTCAGATAAAAGGTATTCCAGATCTTTGAGCATCTGTGCTGCCCTTTCCTCTACCTATTTTAGGTTGGTTGATTACTCCGTGACAGAGAAGCCAGAATTACATGCAGCACTTGGGGTGTGAACACAGTACAGATGTTTACCATGGCATAATTATGTCCATCCCTTGTCCTTGGCCATTTTTAATTATTTCTAATATTAATTTCCCTTCTCTGACACTCACAAGCCCAGAGCCAAGCTTTTTGTCAAGCTGCTCAGGGTGACTCCAGTGGTAGTCGACTATAGGGCCCCCTGCTGTGCCCGTATAGTCCTCTTCCACATGGCAGTATTTTGCCTTTATCAGGAATTGATTTATCATTATATTAAGTAGTCTCTAGGAATCATGAGATCTTTCTTTCACAGTCAACTTTTCCCCCCGCACTCCCTCCCCAGTAATTGAATACTCTTGGCCGTTTTTTCATTTTGATATACACCATCTTGTGTAAATTATACATGAATATGTTAATGAGAACCAGCCGCTCTTACTTTTTTTCATTTCAGTCTTCAAATACTTACTGCAAATTGTAAATAAGTTTAAATATTTACATAAATAAGACTGAAAATTTATAATATTTATTTTATTTAAGAGTTTTTGGTGGAGAATCTGGCCAGATGTTTTTTGAGATTTAAGACTCCTGTGTTGACCAGCTCACCATTGCCTACACACTTATTTACTTTCCACAGAACTTGAGGTAATACGCTTAAGAGAACATGGCGTCTCTATGCAAAGATGGCATCTAGGGTTACCAAATATTTCCGTATTCGATTTCGTGGCCAGAAATATGTACAGACACGTTATGTGGTGCATAATTAGGAAGTGCAGAGCTTGCCAAAAATCACCAAGCGTGTGGCACAGGTATGTGGAGTGCTGACAGGAAGCCAGGAATTTACTGTTTGTTCATGAACGCAGAGCAACGCTTGCTGGAAGTGCTGGGTTTGCTGCATAGGCGAGCAGCTCTGCCACAAACGGAGCCGCCTGCCTGGGTTAGGTTTACAAGATACGATGGACTTGTCTCCATGTGCTCTGTGGGAGTGTTTCATGTGACTACTCTCTGGGGTCATTGTTGGTAGCCTCGGCTGTGTTACTTATATGTGCTGATGTATTTCAGGCAGTCCTTCCACTAGGACAGCATTTCCAGGCAAAGTAAGGTGTGTTTAGAAAATGTAGGCAGGCAGTACCTGTCACCTAGATAACCCTGGTGGCAAAATTCAGAGGTGTGTTTACAAATATGTTAAGAAGTTAGTGAAAGTGTGCTGTTAATACTTTGGGAGCCACACATCTAAGCGGCATGTTATTTAGTGCCAAGTGCCAAGGAAATGAATGAGGTGTATCAAAAGGAATTTTATTTTCTTTATAGAACTTTTATAGCGTTAGCCAAGAGTTCAGCAGTCAAAACCACATGGAAGATCAAGAAACGGTAGAAATGTTTAGTAGGAGAGCGTGAAAGAGGCATTCACATTGGAGAGACTGTGGTCATTTATTATCATTATTGGACTAATTCCTTACCATTGCAGAGAAGTAATATTTGGTCAAGCGCCACGAGGAACAGCAAATACCACATCATAGGAATACACATTGCTGTTTCCTAGAAGTTGTAATAGTCTTTATGTAACTTTTTCAGAACTTCAAAATGCCTCATTTCCTGACAGCTGTTTCTATTTTCAGTAACTGTTGGAACATTTTTGCATACTCAAATATGCATTCATGTGTCCTGAACTATATTAAAATGCTTTGTAACTCTTTTGCATTTTTGAAGGCGCTTTTTAGCAATGTCTACGTTGAAGCTGTTAGGCAGTCAGCTGAATAATGTAGGCTGGTTGTTTCTCGATCACGTTTGAATTCGTATTTAGGGAAGTTGGCTCCTTGCTTGAGCCGTACGGTTTGCTTCCCGCTGTCAGTTTAATGAAATTTAAGCTTTCACCTATACTTAATCACATACATGGTAATGCCTAGATCAGTGAAGATTATGAGTGGATAGCGAACTATTGTTTGTGGGGTGTGTCAGTACTATAGTTCCTACTTGCTGTTCACTGCACTGGAATAGCATAATGGTTCTTCCTTACTTCCAGATTTCATCTTTTCTGTACAGCTTTAAGGAAACTCACGCCTGGGTAAAATCTTCTTGAACTCTACCTTCAAACTTGTGATACAGCAGTCTCACTAAGGCCTTAAAAGCAATAAGAACCAAAACTACTTGTCACCAGTTCTCAAACAGTTTTCTGCATAATCTGATTTTGGTAGCTCTGAAAGGACTTTTTTTCTTAAACAGCTCCCTTAGGAATTGAAGGATACTATTAATATAGACCAGCCAGAAGCAGTTTCTTACCACGTTACACTTTAAAAAGCTTGGCCTTTTTGCTGCACTCATGTTTGTATCGCTTTTGTTCTCTTCACAACAATGTTCAGGTGTTCTTTGATGTGAAGATTGGAGACAAAGATGTTGGCAGAATTGTAATTGGATTGTTTGGAAAAGTTGTCCCAAAGACTGTGGAGAACTTCATTGAGCTGGCAACTGGAGAAGTACGTTTGCAGTTTTCTTCCACTGTGTAGTCAAGTTGGGATTGGGAAGTAAATATTTGTTTAATGCTGTTTCAATTGTGAACTGTTGATCTTAATTCAGCGGAGCCTGTGCAAGAGTGCCATCCCCAAGGCTGTGCTCTGGTGCGTGTCTTCTCAGGTCCTTGGGGCTTAGTTCACAAGATGTAATTATGAGATGTTGGATATCTCCGCCTCAGTCTGTCCCTGCCATGCATGTACCAGGTACTGTGGTCAGATACCAGTCAATAATGACAATGGCTTTGATCACCTGAATAATACCTGCTTTGTGGCCGTGCAGCCCGGCTGCATTCATCTGCATCTCAGTTTGATTTGTTTCTTGCCAGTATTTGTCTCTGGTGGTGGTCTATTCTGAGAAATCTGGCCAGTCACCATGTGCATATTTCCATGTGACTGTATAGAACTGGGTGTTATATTCATTTAAAGAACTATTTCATTTTCTTAGAGAGGATATGGATACAAAGGAAGTAAATTTCATCGTGTGATCAAAGACTTCATGATTCAAGGAGGAGACTTTACAGCTGGAGATGGATCAGGAGGTAACATGCTTAGTATCTTCCAGGTTCCCTTTACTTTCTTTGAGTGTCTGCTGAAAAGATGGGCAAAACAGCATATTCCCTCATTCTGTTAGCTCACATAAATGAAACAAAAAACCCATTTGTTTTAGAGCAACTAATACTTGTCCAAGCATCTTGGAACATAAGCTGCAATTATTTGGATTACCTGATTGTAAGTATGTGTAGAGCTTCCTTTGTACTCAATTTTTGCAGATAGCTCTTTTCTGTCTGTGACTTGTCCCCATTCAAGACGCATGGCTTTGCGTGGTGGGCTGGAGCCACGTGACCAGCTGAGCTGCTCCTGCAACACGCTGTCTCCAAAAGATGGATGTCTCCGCCCTTTCCCTGCTCTGGCTTTGCGGCAGCGCTCCTTCCCTGAGGCGCTCATTGATTGCATGTATACGTGAACCAATTATAGTCATCCAGCAGCAAACTAATCCGTGATGAAACAGTGAAAGCGCGTAGAGGGAAGGCAGGTAGGGAAGGAGTAGGCTGTCCTCTCTGCCCTCAGCTCAGCTAGTTCTTTGGAACCTTCTGAGATGTGCTGTGGGAGGGAATTTCAAAACAGGGGGTGAGAAACTAGAAAATGAGGGTGATGCCCTATCCCCTTTTTTCTACATCTAAAACCGTAAACTTACTGGTGGTGTGAGTTCTGGCTGGGTGGGAGGCTAAAATACCTAAGGCACAGTTTTAGCATAAAAACAAACAGTAGGCAGTGTTTGTTTGCCTGCTAGTATCGTTTACTGGGATAGTATCTGGCGGTGTTGGGAGCAGTGTCTCCATCATGCTAGGCACTGTGCAAATAAGGAATAAGACAGACAAGCTGCCTCTTTTCAAAGCAATGGTTTAAACGTGACTCTAATGTTTGCTCTTCTGAACCACTTTAGAAACATCAAAATCCTTACATAGTGATTGTACAAATCCACACTGAGTCTTTCAGGCTAACTTCCATTTGGTCTTCATGTCTAAAGCATTTTTTTATTGGGAGGAAAAGTTGTAGAAGTAAAGACTAAAATTGTCACAAAACATGGCAACCTTATTTTTAGTGGCCATAATTGTGTAATTTAAATTTGTTGAGCAGGATGAAGTATACTGTTGTTCAGTGGTGTATGTAAGCAAGAACTTTGAAGGTAACTGGCTTGCTTATTAAATTCAAAGGGTAAAGCGTCATCAGCTGTAAATATTCTCTCCTTATATGTGGTATTTTAGCATACCTTTTTCTTTACATGCATTTAGTTACGGAGTTACTGACAATGAAACAATGATGTTGCTGTTTTTAAAAGAATAATATTCAAGTCTTGAATTTATACTTTGTTTTTCTCATTTGTGAACAAAAAGGTTTGTGTGGTTTTTTTTTTTTTAGAATTTGCTTTCTTATTTTGTGTCATAGGAAGAAGCATCTATGGAGAAAGGTTTCCAGATGAGAACTTCAAGCTCAAACACTATGGAATTGGATGGGTTAGCATGGCTAATTCTGGCCCAGACACCAATGGATCCCAGTTCTTCATCAGTGTGACAAAGCCTTCCTGGTTAGATGGAAAACATGTAGTATTTGGCAAAGTCCTTGATGGAATGGTAAGCTAAAAGTAGTGGCAACATTAATCCAAGAAAATCTGGACAAATTCTGCTGCGTTATATCTGTGTTAGCGTAACTTACATCATTGTGGTTCAAAACAATCGAGCGTTTATCTAATATGTACATGGTAGAAAACGATTGTGAAGAGCCTGGAGCTGGACGATTTAGAACTGAAATACCAAATGGTGACTGCAGAAATGGAAACTTAAATGTGCCTTTAGCTTTCACAGCTCGTGTTTCAGACCACTAACCACTGAAATCAACACTGACACCTTTGCAGATTACAAGTGGAATAAGTTCAGGTCCCCCTTTCTCTAACACTGTTAGCCATGAAATAATTGTATTTCTACAAGCTAAAATCTAATTTTGTAGCGTGTGCTAGTTATGGATGACACTTTCACTGTTAGGGGTTTTAGAAGCATGTGAATGTAAAGCATACAAACATGTATATTCAGATCTGTTTAAAAAAAAAAAAAATATAGTTAATTCCCTCAAACTGTTCACAGCTGCAAAACTGATCACAGGCCAAATAGAATTCAAGTTATAAGATGGTACTTCCAACTGATTATACTTTTAGTAGTCTGGTTTTCCTTTTATATTATTCCGTTTAATCTGTGTGTTGAAGTGAATGGGGGAAACATGAACTGCTGCACTGACCAGTTCTTTGAGGATTTTGAAAACCCCATCAGAACACTTGCCCCCCACTCCCACATTCAGTTAGATTAATGGATAGATAGCCAAAGCCAGGCAGTCGATCCTCCTAACTGAATTTTATCCTTTAAAAATACTTCAATTAGTTCCCTAGCATGAGGCCAGTAGTTTCGCAGTACCTGTCAGACTGGAGGGCATGGTACCACATTTGAAATCTATGTGTATGTGTGTAACAGTAAAGGTAAAAGCAGTCATAAGATTTCTCGAAGCACAGTTACACAGTACGATTAGAAAAATAATTACTGCTCATCCTTTTATGATATTTGGATACACTTTCTGCTCATAGGCTACAGGTAGACCCTGTATGTGCTTGGTTGATCAGCTGAAGGGATGTTTTCAGTTGCCCCTTTATAATGTTTTTTTGGCTGAAGGTTTTTACAGAAGAACAGACAGCCTTCCATGTGCTTCTGTTAACTGTGTGTGGGTTGCAGAGTCGCTCAACTGTTAATGTGGGGAAAAAAAAAAGCATGTGGGACATGTGGGAACTCAACTGGGTAAAGGTCTTTCTTCAGAAGTTGCTTAATAAATAGTAATGGTAGGAGCGCTTGGTTGTTTACCTGGTGCCAGACTTGAGCCACTAGCATTCCCTTGGCTAAACTGCACTTTTTTCTTTTTTTTTTAACAGTCTGTGGTGCACTCGATAGAACTCCAGCAGACAGATGAACATGACCGGCCCCTTCAGGACTGTGTGATCGTGAACAGTGGCAAAATAGCTGTAAAAGAACCTTTTGTAGTTGAAGTAGGTGACTGGTAAGACCAACAGTCAGAATGGAAAGTAAAACTTAACGTTTCTTTAAGGCCTGTTTTTTGACTGATCTCAACTATCCAGTGAGTTTTCTCCTCAAAACATAAGAGGCTATTTTTAGACAATACTTATTTGCCAAATGCATAAAAGATACGACCATTTCTGTAACAACTTGATGGAGCTGTCACTCCTGGGAATTCAAGGCATAACCCACTAAATCCTAGCTCTTACAGAAAAAGTGTTTCATGAAAAATTTTAGAAGTACTTTTTTTTTCAGGGTTTGAAATACAGTTGTTTTGTTCTCTGAAAGTTTTTGCAATATTTGTTTCTGCCTTTTCAACTGAAAATACTACTCTGTAATAGTATCAGCATTTTTAAAAAAGAAAAAAAATAAAATACATAAGTGTTTTGAATAAATAAACTTTGATTTCAAATAAATACTTAATGGAGAGCTTTTTTATTTCCCCCCACAAAGGCCTTTTTTTCCTCACCTCAGTTAATTCTGCAAAATAAGCAGGGGGGTGTTGCTTTCCAGGCAATGAGGTTGTAAGGTTAGAGCAGGGATGGTAAATTTCTCTAATTTTAACGTGTCAGATAAAGTCCCTGCTGTCTTTCAAAAAAACCACAGTATTCAGGCAGAATCCTGCAATCAAGAAAGAGCAGCTCTATTTTTAAGTAAGATCATCAGTTAGAAACTGATTAAAACACAAGAGTCCTTGTTTTGCAGCACAGTGAATTTTGTAACACCTAGCTAATGTCATTTATGATAAAGCCCAAACACTTTCTTGCAGTATTGCTCTGTGTCGTTTGTAGTTGCAGGGGTGCTTCTGCTGTTCACCATCCACAGTCCTGGGGTACCCTCTCCGGAGGGTAAATACCGACGCTTTATTTCCAGAGACCCACGAAAGGATTACTGTCCTCTTCAAAACAAGAGCTGGAGGAGAACTGGTCGAGGGTCTCTAAATTTGCCCAGTATTAGAAAATCAGACTTCCATTCTATCCCTGTTAGTTTTTCTTTCGAGTAACTGCTTAAAGTAATATTCTCTGGAAGGCAGCACTGGGAAGCAGCGTTAGGAAGTAAGAACGAGGAAGTCTCAGGCTCCCTCACCCAAACGGCTTTCCGAAAGCTTTCCTGGAGGTTGGTCCTGCAGCCAGCACAGAGAGTCCCGCCACCTGCGCAAGTGCTGCAGCCAGTAGCTTGCCTTTTATACCAGTCCCGGCTCTCCACCACCCCCAAGCAGCTTTAAAATGGATTTCGTAGTCAGCAGGAGGTGGCCCATGCGTCTCCAGGATCAGACCTCTGCTCGTGTCAAGCTTTGCCACTGCTGCTTTTGCGCAACGCTCCCTTCCTCTGATGAGCCCGATGACTTACTGGCTGTTCAATTACACTAATTTTTTTTCCCCCAAGGCATATGCTTCTGTAAGGCTAACATGTTCAGATAGGATGGTGCTGAGTGTTTTAAATGAGCGGACATCCAAGTATTTTCTCATGCTTCGTGTGGAGCCATTTGTGAGACCCATCTCTGGTGACACAAGCTCAGTTTGTTTGAATAGAAACGCATGAAAAATACACTGAAGCAGTACATTCTTGTTCTAGTAATTTATTTCGTAATGTCCAGTAGCACAGATACAAATTTCCAGTTAAATCCGAACAAATACATACATATATGTAAGTGTGTATATATATATGTATCAGTTTTAGTTTTGTCATTTTACTACTTAATCATGTTCTTGCTGTAGCTTCCCACAGAGTTGTATGCTCTGTGACTTATACAATGTTAAGATATGGAACACAGTCTGCAAGTTGACGTTAAGAGTAAACATACACATGGATTAGATGTCATAACTGAATGGAGATGCATAAATGCCATGTAAAATCTCCTGGTAGATAAAATAATTTCAACTGAAATCTAGAAAATTTCCTGAGAGTGCGCTATGTATTTCAGAATGTGGAAGCACGTTTTCTAACAGAAAATCTCCATACACCTGCACTTGCTCTTTTCCAACCTGATATTAAGGAGCAAAGTCAAAATAATTTAAGCAAAATGAACAAAATAATAACTTTTAAGTTGCTTTCAATTTCTTCTTGCTTTAATTTTTTTCTTTTTGGCAATTTCTCACACACTCTCTTCAGTGCCAGCACTTTTAATCCATCCACTGCCAGCAATGGGTAACGTGCTGGGAAAAATCCTGGTGCAAAAAGGTTTAGTGTAATTTATGATAGAAATTACAGAAATAATTAATAAAGCTTTCAATTCTTTTCAAAGGTTAGTGTAATTCAGTGTATGACTTTCAGAGAGCATGTCAATATATGGAAGAATTTTTCCATATCTTCTTTTTTTAAAAGCAGCAGTTGTAGTGACATTGATTTTATTTAAAAAGATATAATGCTTGAACTTAAACTGAGGTTGTGCCTCTTGCTTCTGAGCGTAATTTTCATATCACAGGAATTTATTCCTGTTAATTCCACTAAACATGACTCGGAGACTTGCTTCAGCTTCTTCTAGCCACGCATCACTTCTACCTGGGCAGTAAATGGGGATAAAATATTCCATGCAGAATGCCTTCTATAACTACATTTGGAAAGTCATCTGAAAAAAAAAAGAAAAAAAAAAAGAAAAAAACCCTTGCTTTCTTACCTATGTCAGTACGATATAAATGTTTTTGTGAAACTTAACTAGGTAGGGCCTCATATAATTTGGGTTACCGCATCACTCAACTGTTTATCCGTGCTGGGGATGTGCGATTAGTAATGCTGTTTCAGCACTAAAGCCACTTTAGTGTAGCGCTGGGCATTGCATGAATGCGCTGCCAGATTTGTAGCTTATTGATTTAAAGGGATGTTCTAATACTTAATGCTGCTAGGCTCCAGCTCTTTATCTGAATCTTTTCTCACAAGGAAGATGGATTACACTGGCAATTCAATTTCTAACAAAATCTCAATATACTTGAAGGAATTCCAAGATTGCTACTGGGAATACTTCAAAGCTGTTTTTCCATTGTGGTTTACAGCAATGTTTAGACCGAGAAGACTTGAGGATGCCTATACGATCAGAGATGATTATTTGAGGCAGGAAAATTTCAGGCTGTCTAATCAACATAAAATGTCACATGTTACAAAAAGTCATCCTCTAACATCCGAAGGGGAAAAAAAAAAATCCACTGTGTTCTTACCACAGATGTAGGGGAAACTGGCACTTAATTTTCATGTTAAATTTAGCATGAAAGAATTACCTGTAATAGATCCACAGTAATAGATCCACACAGAGGAATGGCAGGATATGTGTTACTAAAGTGAAAATATTTTTCAGGTTTTTCAAAACTCCTGCACTTCTAATGAAGTGTTTACTTAAATCACTGGGCATTAAGAGTAACAATTCCTGATCACATCTTAGGATCTTAAAATTGCTAGCACACTAGGAAGTGGGTTGGCCTACAAGAACAGACTATGTCTGATACAGAACTTCCCACGCTAATAAAATCTTTCCCTCACTGATCAGCCTACAGGATATTCAAAAAGGGGAGAAGGAACTTGTATAAAAATCTTTAGATACACTTGATAAATTAGATCACCTAATGCAGGTGGGAATTAGGTTTAGCCTCTAATTCTTTTGCTAAAATAATTTTGGAGGTAAAAACATTCAGCAAAAAGTATATTTGGACTCGGTAAGAAAAAAAAAAATCCTTATTAATTAGTTTAAAGGTGTTACAGGTATTAATGAGGTGATTCCAGTGTTTTAAAGATGTTTCAAACAGAGATTTTTTAGGATCTTTTAACAAACTGCAACCTCCACCATAAACAATACATGCATAATTCTCCCCAACCTCTCATAGTAAGTCATCATTATAAATTACTTGTTAATATTTTGAATCCAATAATGATTCCTCAAGTCCTGCAAGCTCAGCTATCCCAAATCACCCTGGTAGAATAACCCCGTGCTGTTGTCATTAATGTTATTAAAAATACACTTGTAAGGGCAATCTGATGCTTTCCTTCTAAATTAAATGCTGCAGTTCCAGAAACCAGTTTTTACTGGTTCTTCTATAACATACAGTATATATAGGAGAATGAGTATTGATTAAAAAAAGATACAACTTTATAGCATCAGATTTATTGTGAGGCTTTGTTCCTTAAAAAAATCAAGCATATTAATTTAAGTTAGACGTATAAATACACCCAAGCACAGTCTCGCAGATCTGTGATACTTACATGGCTTAAAGAATCATCAGAACAATTTTCAAACAAGTGACAGTAAGTCTGAGATTCCATTTTCTAGCTTTGGCAGTATCACTTTCCATTTGCAGCTTTTCAGATTTTTCCTTCATTTTTCTTCAAAATCGTACATAACTTTTTTTTCCACCCCCTCAAAGAGAAGTGGCCACCTTAAACAAAAAGTGATGTGCTCATGCACCAGACTGTTAGATACATCATGGAAGAGGGAGTCTGAAAATCAATATGAGGTTTTTAACCATGAATCTTGGTTTTGGAAAGTTGTCTTGCAACTCAACAATGCTTAAGGTCCAGTCAATGGCAAGACTGTATTTTATAAAGACAGTGCAATGAGGGGAAAAATAATTGTTCTTTGAGGATTGTGTTCCAGAAACAACTTTTTTTTTTTTTTTTTCATTAAAAACCCACAAATACACAACTTCCTATTTTATGGGCATTCCTGTATCCAGGAAAGACTAACTCCCCTTCTGATCCAAACAACTGTCGTAGTTCACCTTCCTCAAAGAGTACATACAATGAATTTGCTAATGGATACTTACTTTTGGTCATAGTTTGAACAGCCTTGGCTGCTTTTTACAAAGGAATCAGAGTTTATCGAAGCAAGAACTGATCTGAGAGAGAAAATTTTAGAAAGCTCATCTATATTTTTCTCTGTGCTGCAAACTAAAGATGAATTAAAGTTGTGTAAAAACTTGTTTCTTTCTAACTAGACTTGAGTCAACTAATAGAGTCTCCAGACTTACAATTTGGTTTTCATCTTCCTTTTTTAAACTGCAACTCACATTCTAATTTGTGTTTTAATTCATTAAGTTAAAGAGTAACTTGCAAATGAATTTGATGGTTTAGGGTCTTCAAGGAATATTCACCTGCCGTATGAAATTCTAAATACTGTGTGTCAAGGCCAGAAAATGCCTTTGTGAAAGCCTGAAAAGTCCTTTGTTTCAGATGTCACTAATGAGGCCTACTTGATACTTAAACATGTCACGCATTAGAAGAGGCTTTTATCTTAATCCAAGTAAAACACTACTTAAAAGAGTAGTTAAAAATTCATTATAAAGTTCCTAATGATTTCAAGGAAGGGAAGCTTAGCTTTACTCGGAGTATGCATTAGGGGAGGAACATAAATACCAACTGCAGAATCTTGAATACAAGTTCCTACAGCAAAACCTTACACGTGGGCTGGAAACATTAAGCACTGTCTTAGTTTTTCAGGATAACTGTCTATGAAATCCATTTCCTCTCTCAGGAATGGTATGGAACGAAATGATGTTCATAATTTACACACTGCTCTTGAGGAATCCAAGTTTGCAATCAAGAGGAGCATTAAAGATTAAGACATGCAGTGTTGCCCACTATAAATATTAGTATAGGCAGCATCTGGACCAGCTTTTAGACAGAGGTAACTCTGTGGGTGCCTCTGCTTTTCTGTTGTCACTTGAGTCAGGAGTGAGGTTGTGAAGTGACCATCTCCTCTTACTGCGCTTTGGTTCATCAGTTTAGTGATTTGCAGTCCAGCCTCAAAAGGGCAGTCAGTCCACACAACCAGACTAGTGCTAAGTTGAAGTAAAAAATAAATGATCCTGTAATGTGTCTTCCAATGTGGACCTCGGTCACACAAGACCTCTGCAGCCACTGTTCCACTGTAGAACTACAACTTTTAACTTCAGTAAGACTCCGTAGGGTCAATACTGTTGGGCCACCCTACTAGCAAGAATGGACACTGCAGGCAAGAGAGACTATTTAATCCATTTTGATGTATGAGCTTAGTCCCTATGGTTTTGAAAAACAGTTTGAATAAACAACAGAATCACAGAATGGTTGCAGCTGGAAGAGATGACTGGCAGTTGTCTGGTCCAACCCCCTGCTCAAGCAGGGACACCTACAGCTAGCTGCCCGGACCATGCCCAGACAGCTTCTGAGTAGCTCCAAGGATGGAGACTCTACCACCATTCCAGGCAAGCTGTGCCAGCGCTCGGTCATCCTCAGAGTGATGAAGTGTTTCCAGATGTCCCTGATGTTCTTGTCCTGTCACTGGGCACCACTAAAAAAAGCCTGGCTTGCTTTGTCTTCTTGACACCCTCCCTTCAGGTATTTACATACACCTTGAGAAAATCTCAAGAAAGTACACTTCATTGGCTAAGAAACTACAAGCAAAGACGTGTTCTTTCCTAAACTTACTCTTAAAAACTTCATGATTTACAAGGCAGCTCAAGAACCTGACTCTTTATTTCAACACGGTATTTTGTAAAATCAAACAAAATGCTACATTAAAACAAAAAAAAAATTTGAATTTGCAGCTCTGGGAGGAGATTCTCCCTTGAAAGTGTATTACATTTTTAATTCAAAATTTAATAGAAGTAACAGTTCAAACAAGTAAAATTACAAAACCAGGAGGAATACACTGCTAAAAATGGTCTTTTTTTTTTCCTGCATGCATTTAAGACAGAATGTAAGTTCTCTGAATTAATAATGCAAAGAACTTGTTATAAAAAAAAGAAAAAAGGGTTTATAACAAGCTATTTCAACCACTCTTTTGAACCATGTATTAAGAGATGAAGGCCAACGTAAATGTCCTGTGAAACACATCAATTGTACTTAAAGTATACGTTCTTTTTTTTTTTCTTTCCCCTGAAGAGCTCTAGAGGTTATAAGCGATAAGAAACAGTAATAATCCAAATGGAAATACAATCATGCTTGCAGTAGATAGACTGGTGTTTAGGGAAAAAGCACTTACAAAGGAGTGGGCCTCTAAGTTCAAATCCTTCAGGCAAAACAGCCCAAAGGGTCAACAACAAGAAAAGAAAGGCAATGTTCTTCGCCTTGTGATTTGAATTCTCAGTAGGTTTGTCTGAGAGAACAACTGGGGGAGAAAATTCCAACCTTTTATAAATCACCCACCCCACTTAGTGTTTTAATGGCTTCTTACATAAGAACTATTGTTTTATTGGCAGGTTATTAGATTTTGGACCAGTGTCATCTGACTAGGCCGGTATTAATAATAATGTGGTTTATGCGGTGCAGGGTCAGATCAGTAAAGCGCTGTTAACAGATGACAGGTTTGATTACCGTTGGCTTTAGGCAAGACATATGGATCCCTTAGGAACAGCAGCACAGGCTGGTGGGACAGTTTGCTGGAAAGGTCAAGAACAGGGATGTCAGTATCAAGGGACAGCAAACAGAATATTCTACAAACTAGCTTTGATAAAGTGAGGTGGTTGAGCCGTGCAGGAGCCATGCTGGTGTGTTTTCTGCACACCAGCACTGCCCAAAAAGGGCAGGCTCCATCTCCTGGGAGCAAAGCTCGCTGCTCTTCACCCACACAGTGAAACTGTCAATGTGAAGTTGGAGGTGAAGCTGGCTTTGAGACCTCCTGACCCTGCTCTGCTCCCTGGTACTTGGTGTAATGAAAGCTACAAGATCATTTACAGCCAGGTCTACAGGCTCTTTAGGGAAGCAGACAGACTCAGAATTTCACCACATTCTTCCAGCACCCAAAGCGGTTGCTGTACACCTCACCCATGGGGAGAAAGTCCTTGGAAGCCCCTCAGAGGGCTGTCTCCCATCCTGGTCACGGTACAGACATCCTCCCCCAGCCATTGCCAGCCCTTCCTTGCTCTGTACATACACATGCCAAGTAGTGCAACCAGAGACATGCAAAGCTCTATCAAACACTTAGGGGAGAATCCAAATCTCTAATTCCTTCTGCTAAATCTTCTTCCTAGGAAAAATACACTTCAACGGGTAAAAAACACTCCCAGAAATATTTCAGACCTAGCAGTGTTCTATATTAGGGTTTTGTAAGGAATTTCTCAATACAAGCATAAGGATGCTCAATTCACACTACAAATTGATGGAACTTGCACAGCTGATGAAATAATACTTAACATCTAATTTTAATGCTGAACTACTGCCATTTTGTCAACTGCAAGGAACAAATACAGTAAACACCAATAATTTCAAGTAGTTTATTAACCTGGTGTCCTAGAAAGAGTAGGAATCAAGCTCACCTTGATTCTTCAGATTCTGTTTCATCAAAAGAGCTGCAAGTAAAGTAAGAGGAAACTTTGGTTACAACAAAATTAACTCTATGATAAAAAAAAACCCAAATCCTTTAAGAACCATCAAAGGGAGCAACCTTTTTCTCGTCAGTGGCTGCATCATGCAGTGTGATGAAGTGAATGTGGGAGATCGCATCATTTTACAACCACCGCTACTTGGAAATGACAGCATCCATTTTACTCTGAACAGATTCACATCCATATTTATCTACCTGTCTATGATGTAATAGGGTACAGTCCCACTGAGGGCACTAGCTGATGTCATTAACTACAAGCGAAAACTATAAGTCTGTTAGCTTCTGAATCACTCTGGAGACCCTCCTTGGCCACAGACACCTCTGAGTGTAAGAAGGCCTCAAAATTATCTCCACTTTTTTCTTTTTCATCTCACCTTCTCTCCACTGCAGATCCACACGGCCTCCCACAAAGTGGAAAAGGGACACATAGCTTTCTGGGAAGCAAGTTCTGGTAATGTTGCTGGACTTTCCAACTACGTCAGGTTGCATAGCAGAAGAAATCATTCTCCCTGCAAACCTTACAGCTGCAGATGGTAGCAGAGCTTCCAGTTAACTGTTTGGGGTGTTTCTGTAGTCATGACACTCATCATAATCATACTAAGATTCCCTTCTCCTACCCTGATCAAGAACCCTTCCCAGGGGAAGGGCAATGGGGCCACTGGAGTATATGTCATCAGAAAGGTGAAAGACCCCGTTTTCTGACACACAGAGGGAGATCGTAAAATGGTCACAGAATGAACTTCTATTTTGTCCAGATACTATGACCATAAAACACAGGCAAAAGCTTTCTATGCAACTTTAGTGAGTGCTTATCAATATCTTACAAAACTCATTTCAGTAGATACGTCAAGATCTATGAGAAAATCACAGTTTTCTCATCTAAAATCTCCTTTGCTTTCCAAGAATATTGCATTAAACCTCACTTCTGTCTTTGAACAGGCTGGATTTGTTTTACCACCTTTTGGGGGTATATAAATATACTTAACATGAACCTAATGCCTATTTATTTTACAGTGTTAAGAGTTGGCCGCAAAACCATTTTAAATCAATAGAATTGCATCAGCACTGAGTGGATATGGGCCTTTTGGCCTCCATGTATTTTTCAGTAAATGAGAGCTTACCCACAGCTTTCTGCTTTTGGCAAGGTAGGTACATGGCGAACGTTCAGGAAATCAAGAAATATTTTAGGGAGCTCTTCATTTTCTAAAATGACTGTCTGTAAAAAAAACCCAAACAAAGGCACAATAGAAACATGAGATTTTTTACTAGTTTAGATAACACACACATTAATTCAAGCAACCCAAACATTTCCCACTTGCAACACTTTTCAATTCTTCTCCCTTTTTTTATACCTATTTCAGAGTGCTTCATTTCAACAGGAAAACCACAGTTCTTAATAAAATTGCATATACATACATTCAGCTTATGCTACCATACTCTTTTTCACCTGCCATCACTGGTGCCAAGCCAGATTCCTGTCAAGCAGAGATGTCTGATTCTGGAACTAAGCTATTGGCACACTCATTTGTGAATAAAATTCTGTTTCTTTAAAACATAAAGTAAAGCAGCTACAGCTCAGTGCTTTTGCGTTCACCTCACAGAAGACTCCTGTCTGGCACATCAGTGGAAAAAGGAAGTGTCCATTTTGCTCCATTTTATTAATGCATGCCTTAGTAAATGCTAACAAGGGAAACTCTTCGCTTGGCTTGACAGATCAGCTTACAACATACTCCTCACATGTGCGCTGTGACTCCTAAGGACAAAAGCTCTGACCAAGAAGCTGCTGGCTAAACCTGCCACATTCTTCCACAGCAATGACATAATGCCCAGACCCCATCCTCCTTCATTTTTCCATTGATGAGATGATTTACGATTTTCAGTGAACGAATTACAAGTACACTTAAAAATATGTAGCAAATAAATGAGATGCTTAGGTGCATGTTCATCATGAAAGAATGACTTTTAAAGGAAACAAGTTTCATAGAAGCAGACGAAAGATAATTGTTGATCTTTAATTTTCACAAGACAAACAAAACAGTTGATAAATTCAACCAATGTCTCACCCGAAAGATTAAGCCCCTATTTATTTGCTGTTCATACTGCCACATATTCTGATAACACAGGTACTTCACATGCAAACGAAAGCCACAAGCTCTTCCTTAAAGAACTTTCCTTCATAAAGGCCTGGATCTGGAGTGAACGTATGCACGGGAGAAACTTCAACAGACTTATAAAAAATAAGGGCCTTGTACAAGTAAAGCTGTCCAAGTTCATCCTGTTCATTTTCACACCCTATGTTAGGAGAAACAAAACCTAGAGAAGAAACAAGGCTGGTGATGGGAAGAAGCATTGTTCTGTTTACATTCAGGAGGTAACTCACTCCTGTGTGTGTAGTCTTTTACATTACAATATCACTAGGGAGATGCAGTGGTATGTAGAGGATAAAAGGATCACAAAAAAAAATTAGGTTGGAAGACACACTTCGAGTTCATCTAGATTTTATAGCAGGTTTTATAGCAAATGGTTTGGTTATTTGTGCAATGAAAACCCAGTTAGTGTAAAAATTAAATAAGATGTGCATAGACTTACAGAGAGAAACACATTTGAAGACAAAGATATTTGAGAACTGGTTCTTTTTTTATGTTACATTTGCAAATCTAAATTCAGAGTCTATGTTTCTTCAACGGCTGAGGCCATCACTAACGAGTTTGAAAAAAAAAAAACAGGGAAAAATGCAGCTTTTGAACTTCTCTGTTCTAGATTTTTAATGGATGTAGCAACCAGGAAGGTCTGAAACATTGGCAAGTGTTAAGCCTTTCAGTTCACCTCTATAGGAAGATGCTGCATTAAAAAAATGCCACTTAATTTGCATACCTGCAAAATCAGCACTCTGCTGATGCAGAATTTATCCTGTTCTGCATTCAGGTTATGCACAGAAGGAGGGGTGGAGGTGGATGCATATTCAGAGGGTGTGTGAACTGCATAACAATGCATATGATTTGCTCAAATAAAACCATCTTACTAATTATATGCAATGAAGAACTGCAAAAAGTTGTATAAAGATGTTTAAGGGCATCCAATGTTTATGTGCAACCTCATACTTAGACCTCTTGACAGCTTCTTCCAAAAGTTGAGCTGCCTGCTGAGGCTGCTGAACAAGAACAGTGATTGTCAGGGAAGGATACATCACTGTGTAAAAGGAAAGCTCCCGACAGCTCTTACAAACCTATTCATTTCTACTTCCACACATGCCAGATTAATACCTCATTGTATTTTTTAGGGTTTTTTTCATGACATGTATCAACTCAACCCAAGCCCCGCTAACTCTGCCCCGACCAAATATATTTCACAAAAAGCAAAGAGCACCTGTTATAGTGTGTTAATCCATATAGTTTGTTAACTGTCAATAACTCAGCTTTGGTGATCAATAAACTTGAAAATGTAGAATTTGCAGAGAAGCAAAGGCAATTCTGCACTGCACTGTATTTTGGATGCTGAATCTGTTCACTGGGAATTTTGTCATTTCCAGAATTTTATGAAGGGAGGAGTGACTGCATTGAACAAAGGAGTATTTTTCAACTGATGTAATGTAATGTGACATACATTTTAAGGAATTAAAAAATAAATGAAGGTGTGAGTTAACTATACTAATAAAAAGGCAGATTATCTTCTGGCTTGACTTCCTTGGCTTCAGTACAAAAAAGGACCAGCACATAATCCAGCTGTTTAATATGCATGGTAGAAACCAAAGGAAAAGAGAAAAAAAACCGGGAAACTGGGAACTACAACAAAAAAAGCAAGCCACATGGGATTAGGTGTGTCAGTCTAGCTGCATTTCCTACCTGTGGTGGTGGCCCAAAGTGAATGTCCAGGGAAAAATGTAAGCATTCTCAACTTCCTATTTAAGTTGTTCAAAAAATATCCTGAAATCATAAATAAATGTTATCATAATTGGCTTAATTTACCTGGAACAGCCTATAATACAACAGATTTTTGACTTCTGACTGCAAACTTGATGACCTTTAAATAATAGCTGAGCAGAAAAGGAACCAGCAGGTAAAGTATCTAAACCACTACCTATAATTTGTGATGTAACATGCTCAACTGTAGCCTTTGTTCAAGGGAATATATGACATTGGCTTGCAAACATGACTATTACCTTGTTTGCTCTGCAATCAGAAACTTAAAGATATATATTTTTAAAGAAATAAAACCTCACGATTAGTTTGTTAGTAATGTGAATTTCTAATACATCTGAATTCTACCAAGATCATAGCAAGGAGTTTTAAATATGGGCCCCAGAGTGCTAAGTAGACTAATTTAAGAAAAAAAACAGCAAGTGTATTTCCTTCCTAAAATAAATAAAAAACCCAAAACTAAAATGCCTAACACAACCTCTGGCAAGTGATTTGGGAAGTGACTCCACAAATACATTTTTCAAACTCATTGATTTCAGCTGAACTAAGAGTATAAGCGCCATATTTTCTTAGAAAATCGCAAAGGGTGTTTATCTGTTACTGTCACACTTTAATGAACTACTTTGTGCTTCAGGAAAAAAAATAAAACCAACCCACAAGGGAAAGCCTGATGTTTACATCAGCAGAAATGTCTTTTTCACCAAAAGGGTGCAATTATTATTATGTAACACAAATCACAAAAATCCCAATTTTTCTACCTTATCAGTTTCATAAAATCATGTTCCCTAAGGATGTCATTGATTAGTTGCACATGTTCTTTCCGTGACATCTGAAATACTTAATTGTCGGTTATCTTTTCTCCTTCAGCAAGTAAAATATAGTCACAAAATTGCAGAGGGACTTGTTCTGCCTTAACCTTAGCTAGATGCCATCATGCAGTGGAAAACAGTGCTAAAATATCACAGGATAATGCTCTCCAACAAGGGAGACATATAAACAGCATAATGATTTCCCACGAGTTTCCTTTTTAGAAAATTGTCACTAAAACCAGGGTAAATGGTGACATATCTTCACAGAGGACACTGTGAAATCGAACACTGGCATTCTAGTTAGGTCCAAACCTACTCATCAGCCAATTATAACAGTAACTGAACATCTCGCTGAAAACCTGAACAAGACCACTTTGCTAACCTTAGGAGATCATGCCACACAGGAAGGCACTGTTTTCACAGACTTTTATTATTACTGTTGTTGTTGTTTTTAATGAAAAAAGATTTAAAAATTAATTTCTTGCAATCTTCTATCATACCTTCTTAAGGTTGCTGGAACAGCTGTTGGAGGGGGAAAAATGAGAGTGGGGATCTGAGTTACAATGTTTTTAAGAGTCCTTACAGACTCTTCCATTCAATTGGGTTTAGTTTGAAATGCTGTACTGTTAGGGTGAAAAAGTTCATGACAGTTTTTCTTCTCTTCACAGGGAAAGATGCTTCACAATACCTAATTCAGTGGTGCAGCTAAAATGGGGGGAGAAGAAAATCAATACATTCCAGCTACAGTAAGTAGGCTGGAGTGTCAGTCTCCACTGGGACCAAAACCCACATCTTTTAGAACACTTTAGAGTCTATATTCTTCTATTAACCTGCTTTTCCTGAACTGCTTTACACGGTCCCATGAAATGATAAAAAGGTTACCAAAAGAACATATTAACTAAAACCCAACTAGACGAAGGAACCAGACTTCTAAGAGCAAGCTTTCCTTTTTCTAAAGTAATAGCAGATACAATAATGTTTTATATTGCCCATTGTGAACAATTATGAAGAAACTCATTCCCTTCTTCAGTGATTATGTTGTTACAGCTTATCAACAAGAATTATTTCTAAGTAAGTTCTCACTTAAGTTGTCGTAGTAAGGACACTTCACTTTTCATTACTACCAGAATCATTCACTTTTTGTAAGAACAACAGGAAGTTTTCCAACATACTTAAAACTCTGTATAAAGATACAAGAAGCATGCAAACATGCATGTAATGACACAGAAGCAATGCTCCATGTGAAGTACCAGATGGCTAATGCTCCCAGGCTGCATATCAAAGGGAAGTCAACAGTAAGAGTGCCATCTACACAGCGGAGCTTGAAAGGGAACCAGATATTGACTGTACATACTATATACCAAAATACTTTCAACAAAGATCCATAAGTTATTATCTGAAAGTTACTGTAAAGTCACAAAAGTAAAAAAAAAAAAAAAAAAAAGGTGGAGAGGGGAATTGCACCTCTGGACCTCAAGACTGGAGAACAGTAGAAAAATTCCTGCACCAACTTTCAGATCAATTTATTACACTTCCAGTGAGCTTAAAACTTACCAGGTATCTCCTGAGTGACAAATCCATCTGTCGCAGCATTCTCAAGCTACACAGAGGATAAATGAACCAGAAGGACGGGAAGCCCAATAGGTTACACGACTGCTGGATCATCAATGAAAATATGCATGCAGAAATTCATGACAGTGTCTATAAGCTATTAACATTTTTACTTAAGCCTTACCTGACCTATCCTTAAAGCACTTTACTCATTTTGGTTAAAAATACTACCAAGTAAGTTTTAAGGCAGTGAATACTTCAGCTAGAAAGCTAGTTAATTACACATTTACAGTTCCAACTAATATTTAACTAAGTGCAGAGCAGATTCACTTGAGGCTAAGTGTACAAATATAGCCCATTTGATGTGAAAAATACAATATTGAATTTTTTTCGGAAAACTGGGAACATAGCAGGAGCAAACAGTGAATCTCTCTCCAGCAAAATAGGAGACTAGCCCTTGAAAGATTAGAAACAAAGTGCAACAGACTACAGTTCCTTTGAAAAATAAAAATGAAAGGAAGCAGTCAATATAATTTCCTGAGACACTGCTCAAAGGACTGGAGGTTAAGACAAAGCTGGATGAGAAATAAAGAAATCAACAGAGCAAAAGGAAAAGAAGCATAAGGGCAGGATGAGTTAATGATATTAAAAAAAGTTAGTAGGAACAAGAAAGGCTTTTAAAAATAAGTAACAGGAAAAAGCAATACAAAGAGTAAGCAGATCCATTAATGACAAAGACAGACACTAAAATAAACGTTTATTTGAAAATGGCTGAATTGAAGTGGTTTTTAAAAGTCAGTGGACCACTAAGACAATGGACAATTAACAAGTAATTAAGACCATGTCAATAATGCTGCTGCTAACAGGTGCAAGATACCTTAGACTAATATATATATATCTCAGTCAGTAGATCCAGAAAATACATGTCTAGGATGGTAAAGGAATTAGGTAGTTTTGCTTAGAAAAGTCTTCTTATGAATACAGGGGATGAAGGTTTGGAAAAAAGCAACTGCATTTACAATACACAATACAACAACCGGTAAAGCAGAAGAGCTTTAAACTTGCAATACTGTTTTCTGAAAGGTTAAAGGAACTAAATGCAAATACACTGTAATGAAAAAAAAACCCTGACATTCAGGTTGGAAACTACATCTGGGAAGTCTGGAAACCAGTAGTTTTTTTGGTTTCTTGGACAGTCAGATGCTGCTCTCCTACTCTGATCCTTGTGCACTCAGGAGGAGGTCGAATGGGAAAAAGAAGCAGAAACCCACAACAATATCTGATCAGGTAATTAAAGACTATCATAAATACATACTCTAAGGCAAGTAAAGCTGGTACTGCAAATATCAGTTCCAGATTTTCCAAACTTGCAAGTGTTTCTTGAGTCCCAAGGCTGTTCCTCTTGTGCTGGTTTTGGCTGGGATTGAGTTCACTTTCTTCACAGTATCTGGTATGGGGCTATGTTTTGGATTTGTGCTGGAAACAATATTGATAGCACAGAGATGTTTTTGTTACTGCTGAGCAGGGCTTACACAGAGTCAAGGCCTTTTCTGCTTTTCACCCCACCCCACCAGCGAGGAGGCTGGGGGTGCACAAGAAGCTGAGAGGAGGCACAGCCAGGACAGCTGACCCCAACTGACCCAAGGGATATGCCGCATTGTATGACGTCATGCTCAGCTTAGAAAGCTGAGGGAAGAAGAAGGAAGGGAGGGATGTTCGGAACGATGGTGTTTGTCTTCCCAAGCAACCATTATGTGTGATGGAGCCCTGCTTTCCCGGAGATGGCTGAGCACCTGCCTGCTGGTGGGAAGGAGGGAATGAATGCCTTGCTTTGCTTTGCTTTTCTGTGCAGCCTTTGCTTTACCTTTTAAATTGTATCTCAACCCTTGAGTTTTCTCACTTTTACCCTTCCAATTCTCTCCCCCTTCCCACTGTGGGGGAGTGAGCAAGTGGCTCTGTGGGGACTCTAGTTGCCGGCTGGGGTTAAACCATGACACCTCTAAATATCAGTGTTTAGTGCATGTTCCTGTCTTCTTAGACAACCCTTTCTTAGAATCACAGAATCGTTTAGGTTGGAAAACACCTTTAAGATCATCAAGTCCAACCATAAACTCAACACTGCCAAGTCCACCACTAAACCATGTCCCTAAGCACCTCATCTACCCATCTTTTAAATACCCCCAGGGATGGGGACTCGACCACTTCCCTGGGCAGCCTGTTCCAGTGCTTGACAACCTTTTTGGTGAAGAAATTTTTCCAAATATCCAATCTAAACCTCCCCGGGAGCAACCTGAGGACATTTCCTCTTATGCTATTGCTTGTTACTTGGGAGAAGAGACTGACCCCCACCTTGCTACAGCCTCCTTCCAGGCAGTTGTAGAAAGCAATAAGGTCTCCCCTCAGCCTCCTTTTCTCCAGGTTAAACAACCCCAGTTCCCTCAGCTGCTCCTCATCAGGCTTGTGCTCCAGACCCTTCACCAGCTTCATTGCCCTTCCCTGGACATGTTCCAGCACCTCAATGTCCTTCTTGTAGTGAGGGGTCCAAAACTGAATACCATATTTGAGGGGCGGCCTCACCAGTGCTGAGTACAGGGGCACGATCACTTCTCTGCTCCTGCTGGCCACGCTATTCCTGATACAAGCCAGGATGCTGTTGGCTGCCTTGGCCACCTGGGCACACTGCTGGCTCATATTCACCTGGCTGTCAACCAGCACCCCCAGGTCCTTTTCTGCCAGGCAGCTTTCCAGGCACTCTTCCCACTCTTGGGTTGTTGTGATCAGGACCTGGCACCTGGCCTTGTTAAACCTCATACAGTTGGCCACAGCCCATCGATCCAGCCTATCCAGATCGCTCTGTAGAGCCTTCCTACCCTCAAGCAGATCAATACTTCCACCCAGCTTAGTGTGATCTGCAAGGTGACTGCTGAGGGTGCACTCAATCCCCTCATCCAGGCCATTGATAAAGATGTTAAACAGAACTGGCCCCAATACTGAGCCCTGGGGGACACCACTTGTTACTGGCTGCCAACTGGATTTAACTCCATTCACCACAAGTCTCCGGGCTCAGCCATCCAGCCAGTTTTTTACCCAGTGAAGAGTATGCCTGTCCAAGCCATGGACAGCCATCATTAAGCCATCAGCATTTTTCACTGCCAGATTTAAACTCTGATCACTCAGCATATACTTCTGGTTTTCCTTTTTTTCTGGGGGGGGGATGATCCTCACCAAAGGATGTCTCTAACTGAGGTCATAAAATACACAGAAGAGTATTTACTTGTTACAGTAAAAGTCAGCAAGATCACAGAGTATTCCTTCAAAGAACCTAAGGGAATCCACTGATGAATTTTCTGAACTAGCGTTGGTGTATACCATATTGTTATGGCTGTTTTGGAACTGGAGGCCTAAAAAAAAAAGAGTACCATGAGAAAACTGGGCATTTATAAACTAGTACGCCTGTACCAGGGAAGTTAGTAACAACTAGAAGAAAGAGTAGAATTAGTGGGCACATAAATAAATATGTCTGGATTGAAAAGAATTGCAGGGCTGCTGTTAAGGGAGACCCTGTTTCAAAACTTACTGCAACCCTGAAAGGATCAACAAGTACAGATTAATGTGGCCCTGTTGATAGATTGTACTTTCATTTCCAAAAGGTTTTTGACAAAGACCTCCACCAAAGGCTTTAAGACAAACCCAGCAGCCATGATAAGTAAGTAGTTACAAGTCCTGAAAGAGAGGTTAGAACACAGCCCAGAGTGATGCATATTGGAAAAAAATAACAATGATGGGCTTGAGATTGACCATTAGTGATCAGAGGAGTGAAATGCTGGGGGGTACAATATATCCCTCAAAAGATAAGCTTGCTATCCAGCAGCAATTAAAAAGGCAAATCAAAAGTTTATTAGAAACTATTAGAAAAGGAATCAAGAAATTATTAGAAAGTGTAATTATATATTATTATAAAAATGGAGGGGCTTTAGACAGGAGGAGGGACTTGTTCATGGAACAGGTAGTTGAGCCACAGGCCACAGGACATTGCAGATGCTGAAAATCTATGTGTGTTTAAGGAGAGACTGGATAGATTGATGGAAGAAGAATTAATTGAACTGAAAATGCATGGAAATGGAGAGTGCCTTATGGAGGGATTACCAAAGCATGTTCTCTCTGTTCTCCTTCACATACCTGCTTTTAAGCACTATCAGAAGCAGGCTAATCTCCCAAAGGAAACTCTGGTCTAATCTGCTCCAACTATTATTATATGCTATTTCAGCTGAGTTACCAGGTTAATTGTACTAGTCCATAGTAGCAGACAGGCTCTTCCAGAGAAGGAAGATGCAGCATGGCTGGGAGATGGCCCACTCACGCTCTCCTCCCTCCATTTCACTCATCCTTTGTGCCCTTCAGGTGGTTGGAAGAGGCCGCTCCCACCTGCCAGTCCTCACCAGCAAAACCCTGTGGTGAAAGGTAATTTATCGGCTTTTGTGCACCCACAGCCCCTCTACCTCCTTCCTCTCCCAGCATTAGCGCAGGTGGAGGTTTGGTGAGGGAACATGGGAGCTTTTTCTGTTTGTGGAAGGACTGCTGCGGACAGAGGACCGAGCTGGAGGCTGACCCAGTGGGCAGCCAGCATCCGCATTTGCAGGCAGTGAAGAAGAAGGGGTGATGCAGGGATGATAATCCAACACTTCTTTCTTGCTGTTAACTCAGACAAGTTTTGTTTTAGAAATTCAAACAGTACTTAAAGATTTGCAAAGCCAAATAATATCAGGACAAAAGAAAGATAAAACAGAAAAGACTTACTGGAACAGAATAAATGTTTTAAGAAAACTTAAAACATCACTTAGAACCAAATACTGCTTGCCTTGTTTTACCTGTATTGAATACAAATTATCTGAGAGAAAACACATTTCTGAATGTAAAATAAAAGTGAAATGACTGTTATTTCAATTCACTAGAAGTTTCATGTAGACAGGCTGTGAGATATATTAAAGTAATTCACACTTCATTAAAAACACTGTTTGACAGAGAATAGTTTTAGCTGCAAAATGGCTGCAGTGTTTGTAGTTTCATGTTTACTTTCTAGACATACTAAAATATATAAAAAATATTTTTTCTCCTGTTATTATGTTTATTTCAAAGTGTTTGAAAAAAATTGTCATGTATTTCTGCACAGAATATATTTACTATTTTTTCCTGCACTGCCACATTTTCTATTGACTATACTCACCATGCTTGTAAATAGTCTTTTATAAGGAGCAAAGCTATCAGCAAGCCTGAAGAAAAGGCAGCAATTAAGGAACTAAGCTGTACTCCATTCTCCAGAACCAAATGCAACAGAATGATACCTCCACAGTCAGAGAAACAGAGAAGTAGCACTGCAGCATGACTGACTTTCTCTTGATCCCCAAAAACCCCCACTCCCTGGATAATGTCACAGGCTATTCTGTTAAGATGCAGATGTTGGATTTTTTGGTTGGATAATGTGCTTTTGGTCAAATAACACAGCTTTGAAAGAACTGAAAAAGCCCAGAAATACACTGAAGCATTTAAGAATAGCCTTGAAAAAGCATTTTCACTTTTTTGCTTCTTAAGAAACATCCCACAGCTCTAACTCATTTTGCTGGTTTTGCTGAGAACAAGGGAAGAGGATGAAGACAGAGTAAGTTAGCTATGAAAACAAGACTCACTCTCCACAAGAATGACAATTTCATGCAAGTGTCATTTCAAAAATCTAGAAATCATCTGAGGATGATTTTGTCATCTGCATTGTTTCCACAAGGTACAAACGAAAAATGCTATTCAAGTCTACAATAACTTCTTATTTTGTCTCCCTGATATTTTCTTGTCAGAGGTTTTGGGTCAGAGTAAACTCTTGAGAAATGACTCGACATTCCCTTTGAAACTAATTAGACTAAGCAGCAAGTAGCCACTCCAAAGTCCAAACAAGAGAATGTAGAAAGCATGGGGAATTCGCTGCACCTGGGGTTAATGAACTCATTGTGTCATTTTTGCAGAGGTAAAGAAGGGGTAACGTAGCCGACCAAATATATTTAGATTTATATGGTGGGGGTCTTGGGGTTTTTTTTAGTTTTCAGTATTGGTAGCTCTTCTAGCACAAAATGTGGTGTTGAATGAGGGTTCTAGGGTATTTTGCAATGTTGGAAGAGTAACTGCAAGGAAATTGGTAAGCTTAGTATTAAAAATTCTGAAGCTTACACTGAATTTTAATCAATAAGAAAATACATGTTGCATTTGCAAGACATTTACTTACCTTTAACAGCAAAAACAAGGTAAAAATCTGGCATTTTTTTTTTAATTATTAATATACTAACAATTTACTCTGATATCCTAGTTCTGTAGTTAATGAGGTGGTTGCTTACACAAGGGCAAAGGAGCACAAAGTAAGTTTTGACCGCTAACAAACTCCAAAATGAGAGGCAAGGGTGCTGAGGAAAACAGGAGTCAGTCCTAACAGTACGAATACACACCACAGGAATAGCACAATAATATCAATGTATTTGTTTTAATTTGTGAAAGCAACTGGTTTTATCGTATAACCACTGTAACAGAGAAAAAAGCCCATTTAAAAACATATACTTTTCCAGGTCCCATTAAATTAACTTCTGTTTGTAATAATTCTTACGTTTAAAACGTTTCTGTGGTCTTGCTCTGCTGTGGGGCTAAATCACCTAGAACAATGCGGTAAATGCTGTGCTGATAGCATCAGCCATTGATTCAAAACCATCTGTTTTCTGAAAAACTCACCAAGGTTTGTTCTCTTCGAAAAACATTCATAAGAAATTTCTACTCTGGATTGAAACCAACAGGTTAAAGTCAAAGATTCAGACAATCTCTTCTTACCTGCTTATGCTACAGAAGCAGCATAACAAATGTTTGAAATGTAGTGACATCTAACCATATGGATATTAAAAAAGCACTTAGAGAGCATTTAATAAATTACACAAGCAAGTTGGAATCAATGTCAGAGAACGGAAGTTTGAACAGATGAAGCAGGACATTTTTTAACAGACACCAATATGCACATTTAAATTAAATTTTTGATAGATAACTAGTTACTAACTATGCTGTGAGAATATTTTGCCAGGGGTCATAATTCATGGATTATTTTCATTAAAAAGGAAGACAATATAAATGTCATGGAGGATAGCAGGGCAGTCATAACTGAGTAAATTATTTTATTTTCCCAAATGACATCAGAGCAGGAAGATGCTCAGGACTGTTCAAAAATCAACAGTAGGCACTCCAAGCAGTTAAGAGTCACTGCAGAACAGTCAGGTGGGCAAGAAAGACTTTAATATGTGACAATCATGATGTCAAAATATTTAACTGGTCCAGTTTTGTCATCAAGAGGCTGAGTTTGTTAACCTTCATACTACCACACCTGTGGATCACGACAGATGGGTTATTTCTATGTTAAAACAGATTGATCAAGGACTGCACCCTGCTTCTCAGTAACACCCACCATACCAATCTTCCAGAAAGAAGACTTTAAATGATCTAACATATTTTCTCTTAGAACAACCATTTCTATGCTCTATTTACTGAAACCCTCTTTTATCTACATTTCACTAAAATCTGTCAAACAATTAAAGATCTTGTAGGTGCCTAAATTCTGCATTAAATACCCTTTCAATAAACTTTCAGAGAAAGCTCTTTTTTTTCTCTCCCCCTCCCACCCCCCACCACCCCCCCCCCCCCCCCCATTACAGGAAAGATCTGACAGCAAATTATTAAATTTTTTACTCATCAGTAATTAACTGTTTGCATAATCAAGCCTAGCATATTGCAGTATGACTTTGTCTTGCTAAGGAGTCAACAGTTTTTACACAAGTAGGAAAAAACAAGTATAAATAAAAAACACAGCAGCTAAGAAGTGTGGTGTAGAGTCTGCGATGCTAAATTCTGGATGTTCTTTACAATCTTAAGTACCTGCTTGCTTATGGATTCAATCTGCAGCAGGAATTAATGTTACCAGGAATGCTAGAAGTAGACAGTCAGTCCCTTTCCCTGCAAGCATACAAACCCTGCTTTCTGTTTGCACAGAGCTAACAGAAGTCGCAAGGTTTTCCCTGTTTTTTCTTGCAAAAAAACCCAACCCCAAAACAATCCCCCAAGCCCCCATCCTTCCTTTTTCACTCCCGCTACCCTGGCAAAAACCCTCACCTCTCTTTCAGAGAAACGAGCGTGGCTTGTTACATGCTGCTCTGTAACTATAGGAGCAAATCAATAGCAGCTGAATGCCATCTGCTTCGGGCAGCAGAACAGCACCAAAAGTGTGAGCAATGCATCTTCCCTTATTGAAAGGTTATTTTATGCAAGTAAACAATTCATCGTCTTCTTGCACGCTTGATGCTCATTTACCACTTTTGATCAATAAAATATGCAAAACAACAAAAAAATTGAATCCTAAGAGTAGTTCTGATGCCAGTGTGATAGTTAATCGATATCAGGTCTCTGTTCAGTAAGGAAGGCAGTAGGGTAACTCCTTTATTGTATGAACCCAAGAAAAAGTGTGGAAACGTATCTTGTTGCCTCTGAAATGCATTAAGAGAGTGAGAAACACAACTTTTATCTTGCAAATGAAAAAAAAAAAACGAGAAGGAAACAGGAAGCACTATTTTAATTGTATTTTTTTCCCATCACTATGTAAAGGGTACTTATGTCAGCTTGCCTGATCGTTTTTTGCAAAGAATCTGCTGTTAACGCTGTTGATAGTGCTATACTATCATTAACACAGATATTTGGTTAAATAATAGTCATTACAAGACATACTTCGGACAGCAACCCACTCTGTTTCCTTCTAAAGCTGCTCTACCTTATTAAGGCTTAGTTTTCAATGTATTTATGTTTCAGGTGAACTCAGTTTTTCTGTTAAAAACAAACTGCTATGGGAATTTCTTTTGCACAGTGTTTCTTTTAGTCAGACCACAAACTGCCTTATTACATTAAGCCTCCTGACAATTGATTCAAGTAGAATACTTCTCTCCCAACAAAGAAAACAACATCATTTTTACAGATATCGCAGAACAAAACCTCCAATTTAACCAGTTTCCTAAAATAACACAGAGTACTTGAAATAACAGTTGCTACTCACAAAGGCTCTCTACCCTAGTGAGCCATATATCCTAATATTAAAAAAAAATTAACTACTCTCTCATTTGAACAGCAATTTTGCAGATTATATCACAAAGACAAAGCCATAAATTTAGTTGAACACTGCATGTTCTGATCTGCACTTAATACTGCATTGTTCTTTCCTGCTTGTACCTTGAAACACAACTATTCAGGTATGCAGCCCTTCCTTACTTTTGGTTATTTGAACTGAAGAAAAAGCTTGCTGCACTTCTGCAAAAAAATACTTTATGCAGGGCTTCCATTTAAAAGAATTACTAAGTAAAGACTTAAAAGCCCAGAAAATACTTATTTTCTCTATATTTGCAATGCAAAGACACTTCCCAATGTACTGGTCATGGACTTCCAGAAACAATTTGTTAAGGAGAAACCAAGCAATACCTAATAAAAAAATAATTTCACGATGAGATTAGAACCAAACACTAGCTTGCAGTCAAGCAGCAGCACTTACACACAGGAGAGACAGAAAATCTCTTGTTCACTGTTCAATTCTTATAAAACCAAGATAATTGGCAGAACATATCTATAAAATAGAATTCTTAAGGTAATTATGGTAATTAATAAAGCACACATTTGCACATATTAAAAAATCCTTCTGACCAACCAAATAAACTTATTAAACGTAAGGTAGGTTTGGGTTTTGGCTTTATCTAAACCTGTGAATTAGAGGCAGATTTGTAAGCATCAGTTCAAAATTTTTCTTTTATAACCTTATAAGACCCCAAACATTTGTAGTTACAACAGGCAGCTGCTCCTTCTACATAACGAAGCTTGGATCAAGCTCCTTCTGCTTGCCTTCTTCAAAAATGCTTATGAGTTTATATGAACTCCAATATACGGTTTGATCACATTTACAGAAGCCAAAACAATTTTGATCAAATTAATAATACAGAACATAGTAGTGAAAGTGCAGTAGCTTTGAGTCAATGACCCAACTAGCAGCAAGGGTATAATTTAAAGTCAGAAATTTCCAGTGCATGCACTGTTAGCCACAGTGAACCTGTTACTGCTCTAAAGGGAATTGTTTGCCTCTTATTAGATTTTCTACAGCACAGCCATAAGTGATAAATGTACTGCTGTACTCACTGTCAAGTTAATCAATGCTGCCAAAGTTTTGTTGACCTAACAGTAATCCATAAAGTGAGCGGCATTTTCTCTATCCCTATGACATCTCGGTCCTCAGTGGGGATACAAATCTTGTAACAGCTTCTTAAAAAATACGGAAAAACAAAGCAAAGCAAAGCGGGGGGGAAAAAGATATTTTCAAAATTCTGTCTGTAAATTAGCAGATGTGAGAATTCCTTGCCTCTCTGACAAATTGCATGGTTGGTTTGATGGTTAAAAAACTAGCAAATGGATAACTTCACAGAGGATAAAGCCTTGCCTTCTAAAAAAGAAGTTAAAAACCAGCTTCACGAGTCCTCCAAGGAAACAGTTGTGAACACAATTTACTTGTGACTATAGATTAGTGCACTGGTTCAAACCGAGCACGGTGCAGCAATTCTGAAGACAGTAATGTGAAAACAATAATAAGAAATCGCCACCAATAAAACTTGTCTATTGCTGCATCTGGCTGTGATTCACAGTCCATGAGAGGCATCACCACTGAAAAGAAGAAAAAGTCAGGAAACAATCCCTGGTAGAACGAGCTGCTCTATAAACAAACTGCTGCCATGCTCTCACAAGCAATTATAGACATATGAAATATGAATTGCCATTGATTTTTCTTCTAGAGGTCACTCTGCTCCATGTTTTACGCACTCTAGGCATTTATTTGGGTGGCAAACTGACAAGTTTTTACAGAATTAACGGACCAATGTAATCCTTGCTCAATTGCAGATACTTCATTATGGTTCTGTTCCTTGACACTTGTCCCTCCCAAAACTCACTAGCAAGGGAGTCCTTGATAAAGGTGAGGAAAAATTCAATTACCTGTGAAAAGAGACCATCCTAACTTGGTCAGCGAATGCTTATTTACTTCTGTGCTGATGGCAGACAAGAAGCTTTAGTTGGGCTGCATTTATCACAGCATAGCAGTTCTGCAGATATGTTCTGATTTGCCTAAAACTCTCCACATTCGTGTTACTGAAAGACTTCTCCCGAAAGAAGAGACAAGACTGCAAGTTAGCCCCCTACCAGAAGTAACATAGCTATCTGGATTTCTGTTAAAAATTATCATGATGTTAAAATACTGCAAGAATGCCAAGCTGCTCTCTATAAATCTCATGTTTTTGATGGTATCTATCTTCACATTTAGCTTTTGCTTGATGTTCCTTACTCAGCAACCAGAGAACTACTTAATTTTGGCCAGTAAAGTCCTCAAATAAGGTTGAAACTGGGAATCATGAATTCATGAATCAAACAATCGGCATTTTTAGACAGCAATCTTCTTTATGTCTATTACTCATTTTTGGCACATTTGGTCTCTGGGTTTCCCATGCAAGAATAACTTGCAAAAAGGCTGTGTTGCACCCTTCCTTCCCAGTGGTTGTTCTGTCCCTGAAGGCTCTGGTTTACCCTATAAGTAAGCCTTGGCACGTGAAGTTAAGGTTAAATAGTTATTTTAAGTCACATTTCATGGTGCCTCAATGAAAGGACAGAACAGTACTCTAATACTGTGGTACGGAGGGCTTAATCGGACTCTAGATTTCATGATAAGCAAATAAAAGACAGTGTGCCAAGTACATCTGGAGAAGAGGTGCCCCAAAATCAAAGCGGATGTGGATACAGGATAAGGGTTCAGAAAGGATTTATGGTAGAACTCAAACCCCCTTGCATTCTCTGTTGACTGGACACAGAGATGACTTTCAACACAAGATCGTTAGAAAACACCACTATGACTGATAAGTAGATTGAATAAACCAGACAAGGGGACAAAATGAAATTTCAGGGGAAAAAAACAAAACAAGAAAAGGTAGGAAGATGCTAGTGACTTACGAAGTTGAAAGAATCTGCTATAGATTATAACAATGATAACATTGTGGTTGAGATAACATATAGATATAAAAAATTATTAACATGCTTGTTATAGCTGGTAAACATACTACAGGGAAAATAATTAAGATGTCTCTATCCACACATTAACAAGCCCAGCTTCTTCACCTGTCCCATATCTCTGTGTCAATCAATGGTCCGATGGTGGACCTCCTCTGACTTCCTTGGTGAACGTCACCACTTTGTAAAACTGGGCAAAAATAGCTGACCGAACTAGAGCAATTGGGATTCTTTTTTTTTTTTTTTGGCCACATTCAATTTTTTTTGAGATGTTAAGCCTGGCTGCTAGACCTCTTCACTGAAATGCTGTCTGTACTTTTACATTAATAATACTGTTCCTGAGTATCTGGATTGGACCACAGTTGTCAACAGCCTCCTGCACTATTAGAGCACAAATTAATCACAAAACCTACTAACCTTTATTTCCAATACTACAAAAAGGCCCTAGTGTCCTACAGTAGATTATTCTTGTAGTACATGTCCTCATCATTCCAGCATTTAAAGTTGGATAACTACTGCTGTTCAAAACTATTAGGATGTATCATTGCCTGACCTTGAATGAGTCCAAATACAGAGAAACATCTGATGGGATAATGCAGAGACAGCTGCTTAAATGCTGGTGGCTGCAGGAGTGTTGATTGTGAATCCTGTGCATGGTCTTTGCTCCTCCATAACCTCCTGTTGCTTTACAAGTACTTTTGAAATGTTACATTAGGAATCTTCCTCACTGAACCAGGTGTGAGAGCTGGATCCCATGCTGAAAAGCAGATTTGGAGATCTGGATGCCCTGACATCTGGAGAAACTGGGAGAAGTTTCACTCATGTAACTTCATTATGATTTTCTGGGGACACTTTGAACATTTTCCAGAAGCCAACATTAGAGGGAAGACACTCAGAAACACAGTTACTCAGAATACAACTGTGATCTCCTAGTGACTTGCCAGCAAGGATATAAAGAAAAATACTGTAAATGACCTGTGTTCAAAGTGCTACGTCTGTTGCAGCATGTCTGTTATCACTAGCTCATGAGCTGATGACACCATACTATCACAGTTATGAATACTATATTTCCCTACTGATGATGATATTCTAGAAATAAAAAATAAGATTCTTGAAAAATGGAGGATTAACTGGCCCAGTCAGATATACATAACTGGAATGACATTTTCTCAGAAGGTTTTATTGGGAAAGTTAACACTGACCTTTTCATTTTCCTAGAATAGACGTACCCAGTGGGTTGCAACAGCATAAGAAGTAAGATTTTTATCCACCCATTTTAGAACTGTAATTCTACAAAAGTGGACTCCAGCCACATCGCTGCTGTAAAGGCCAGGGATGCACCACACAAACTGCTGTTCTAAGAAAGCAGTTTTAAAAGCTGTGGCAGCTGGTATATTTGTGCTGCCAGTTTACGTGAGTGATGCCAACATGCACAGGAATGATACAACTTACCTAGCCAAGGTAGTTCTGCAAAAACTGACTTAGAAATTAGTCTGTTTAGTGTGTAACAGACTGCACGTATCCTCTCCTGCTTTCTTCCTGATGGAGCACATTACTACAAAGCCTTATACACAACAAATGTCAACAACTGAACCAACATGCAATACCTTCTTTGAACATAGTAACACTGAAAGCCTGTAAGTTTATTTCAATACCTAAGGTGACAGTGAGGCTTCCTCCTCATGCTGATGCACTCATTCTCAAAAGGCAAAAGGCTGGCACTTAAGGGGAGCATCCAGGCAGTTTTCCTATGGTTTGTCATTAAGGGAAATAAATATCCAGAGGACCCATGTGCAGAATGATGCTTACACCATGTCGGTCAATACCATTTGGCATGCACAGACAGCTGGAAGAAAGGAACACCTATCAGAAATGTCTAGATACATATCATTAGGGACACGCACCTGTATTAAAGAGGAATCAACATCCAATGTGCTAGGCTTAAGTCTCTACCAAACACAGGGGTTACTGGTTATTAACATAAACAAACCACACTTAGAAATTACCGTGTCTACCAGACAGTAACAAACACAAATGTAGTAGGTTAAAGGTTGGACTTGATGATCTTAAAAGTCTTTTCCAACCAAAGCGATTCTATGATTCTATAAGCAGGACTTTCCTGAGCTTTAGATGCAATTGGGGTAAATCTTGTGATTGGCTCTGAATTGTAGGATCTGTGATTTTCCCATGTCTGTTATTTCCTGCAGCGTGTTGAAGGAAAAATGTACATAGCAAAGGTGTCAAATACAATTTGACATTCCTGTACCAGAAGTCTTGAAAAGAAATGGCTTTTAGTGCTTTCATTGTGAGAAGAAACAAACAAGACTATTTTCTGTATCACAGATAAAATTCTGCTTTGTGCTTAGTGGTTACTCTCAACTCTATTTTCTTGCATCAGTGCTTCTTATTGCTTTACGTAAAATTTGCATTCATTGATAACATTGGTTTACTCTGACTGTTATACTGAGCTTTGAACTAATTGCTCTCAATTAATCTGTTCCACTCTTTGATAGCTTATTTATCAGATTGGGAAAGATAGATTTAATGGTGCTTGCTGGAAACAAGTTCTTTAATTGGAAATACCAGAGTGTTTAGCTCACTTCGTGCTCTAGCAATTAAGGACAATTTGGAAAAGCGTTTTTCCCCCTACTATTGTCTCCTTGATTAGATTTCCAAAGAAGCAGACAAAACAAATGACAATACCACCTAGCAATATTGGTTCAAATAAAAGCCCAGCAGCCAAATTACTTACTATGAGAAATGTGAACCATCCCCATCAATTCCAATGCTGTGTTACATTCATTTTGCTGTATCTTTGCTTCCCAAGTAGGTAAATGGCAAAATTTCTTTCAAAATGCATAGCTCTATGCTTGCCTCTATACAATTATCCCTTTCCACAAATAAGCCAAATCAACAGAAGAAATTATTTTTCTTGATTAAGCTCCCACATTTCTCTTGGGATGAAACAAAACAAACAATTAATCTTTCCTTATTTGTTCTCAGAAGAACCTGCATCCCTTAAATGTACGATAACCAGGGTACCTGTGGCAGGCAGTCGGCAGCAATTAGGCTTGTGCTGAAAATGAATGGACTAGAGTCAGAATGCCTAATCTGCTGAGAGTTTCTACAGGAGGGCAAGGTTAGACCAGGAAAATTCCCTTGCTGTGGAAACACTGTTAAAAATTACCACTTGACTTCAGCATAATTAACAAGGTTTGGGAATTTATATGAACTGAGTAATTGAAAAGAATTAGCAAGAGATATATACATTAATCTTCACCAGTTACAATGTGCCTAATGAAATTAAAGGTTCTACTTCTACTTCACGCTTTGCTGCTACAAACTTTTTTCATCTATGGAATAAAAAGTGTATTAAAATTGATAGATATGAAAGAAGAAGATGCATCATAAACATCAATTTTTGTATCAATACTTCTTGAAGATTTTCTTATATATAAGTCATAGCATTTATCACAAAAAGAAATTCTATGAAAGTTTCTGATTTTAATTTCAGTGTTTTTAATGTCAACAGGAAAAATCCATGTCAGAATTATAAATTCAGGCATCACTCCGTAATGCATATTTGTTTGTAAATGTACATGCACTTAAATTCAAGTCTGTCTCAGTCAAGACATTCTACAATCAACAGTTTCAGTAAAATGAGCTTTTTTACACTTAACTAAATCTGTATTATATTCAGATTACAGAGACAATAAGCAGGTAAAAAGAAAAATAAAGGCAAGCAGTGCTGATGCACGTGGAGATAGAAAATACTAGAAGAAGATAACAAGCATTTGTTATTCTCCTACACTACCCATGAGCACAGGACCTTCTCCCCTTAGTTCACTCTGAAATCCTTCAACATATCCTTCAGAAAGGAGACATGGAAGATTGCATAAAAGCCAAGAAAAGGGAACATACACAAGGGAGTTATATCCAGTGCAGGAGTCCAATTTACTGCAGGACCAAAGGAGAAGGCTCACTGACCACCTTACCATAACCTATCTGAGGAAGATAGATAGTCATCTCCTCCTCTGCTCACCCCTTAGCTACCGGTGGACTAGCTCTTACTCTTGCTTAAGCAGCCGTTCTTGCAAAGAATTTTTCTGTTCATATGCTCTTTTCTTGCAACATCTCTGAAGCTCAAGAATTACTGCTTATTTAATTCAGTATCCTTCTGGTAAAACTGTGAGATTAGGTCCACAGTTTTTTGTTTTGTTTTGTTTTGGGTTTTGTTTGGTTTTTTTTTTTTCCCCCCTTCAGAATCATCTATGCTAACAATGTTAGATAAAAACATTAAAATTATTATGGCACATTTCAAAGTGAAGAATTGTCAGGTTAAGTTCATCAGTCAAACTTTAATTCAGCTTCCTTATGGGTAAGGATTTATTTAATGTTGCTTGCATGATCCTGTTACTTTTCTCCCCCAAGAATCAGTTCTTCATCCAAAACACAAAATGGATGGTAGTCAGTTATTCAGCATATATTCAAATTTTGTTTTCTTCCTCTCACCTCAAAATGTGGCCTGAGCCTTATGGGCAAATTCAAATCCTGCTATAAAGACAGAATTATTCATTTCTTCATGAACTTTCTTCCCAAGCTGTCCAGTGCAGTTTATAGATGTGTAAAGAATATTAATAATTAGTCTTCAGTCACATAAAGAGTGTAGGAAAAAGAATACTATCGGATTGCATATAGGCAGACCTAAGTCTAAACTACATGCCAATTTAGTGCTACTGAACAACCATAACAGAACATAGTGTGTTGCACTACACATGCAGTAATAAAATACTCTTTCACCAGAAAATAAGTTTTTCCCCTCATTGGCAATTCATTAAGTAACTTTACAGGTTAATTTTGAAGAAAAAGCCCATAAGACTTAACTTGCCTTGAAAGTCCAATTTAAAGAAGCAATAGTCATTTGCACACTAAAAATAAGAATTAGGTTATGTAAAACAACACAGAGTAGGAAATTAAAATCTGTTTAAAATGCTGTAGACTGATTAAAAAGATGGAGGAAACTGAGTCCTTCTGCCATACTTCAGATGGTGATAACAAAGACTCTTTGCAAGAATTACAGCTCTCTCCTTCTTTCCTTTATTACAACAGAAAAAAAATTGTTTGACCCCTCCCCCCTTCCCCCCCGCCCCTGCAGAAGCTCAAGCAAAATAAATATTTATTAAGGAAAAAGAAAATTTAATGCGTACATGTCAAATGGGGAGTTGCCTTCAGGATAAGGAATGTGACCATTCTTTCTTTTAGCATGGGTAAATGAAATAAATATCTCACGCTTTGTATGGCTCTAGAAGGAATCATGGCTATTAGAACAATTGGCCATCAGCAGACCACAGTGACTATAATAGTGTATCAGCACTTGAGTTTTAATATCCCTAAATCCCTTAACAGGCTGTGACATCTTAGGCAAATAACTTAATTTCTTTCTCCATCCTCTTAAAATTCCTAGTCATTCTGAGCATAGGCAGGTCATGACAGAGACCATTTCTCACTGTATATAAATGCACAATTAATACAGTTTGATGCTCATCTTAACTTGGGCGAAAGTATGTGATACAATAGCATTATGATATACAGTATAATGAAAAGAGAACGAGCACTTAGACATGGTTTCTAAACCTGTCATGACTTCTAACGTAAATTCTGCTTTTAACTGAGTAAAATTCACTTTGATCAGCTCTAGCATGTAAGAGTGAAATGAGAAAGAAGTTAATGCAGCACAATTCCATACAACAAAACCAGATTATTGAAAATGAAGGAAAAAATATGAATCATAACCCACAATGTAGCACCACCTGAAAAGCAAAAAATGTAACTCTTAAAACATAAACCAGGTAATTTTCCTAAGCATGCTTGAAAAATGCTTGGAATACTTCTGCAGGAAGCACCTCTGCAAACAGACACTCTTAATAAATGGCTCTCTTTTAAATTATCTACAGGATTATTTTGCTTTCCCATATTCTCTTGCTTTCCAACTTCCTCTTAACAAATATGCAATCCTGCATGTGTCAAGCACGCTTCTTTAAAATCCACAGCCATCTGAAACCAGCTATGTACCACCAAAGAAACATGTATGCACAACAGAATCTTAAAAGAGCTGGTTGCAGCAATGATGGATTTAAGTTATTAACCGATCAAAAAAAGATGGATGGTGGTCTGCTTTTCTTAATCTACATCATCATCTAGATCTATTTAAAGATATGTGGTACACACTAACAAACTTAGTTAAGGTTTCGATAAAATCAGTAGAATAATCTGCCCTGTTACATTGAGACTGTATCGATCAATAAAATCACTTGTACTAGGAAAGTACTGTTAAGTACTGACAATCCCAGCCATTAATATTATTTAACACTCTGCTCACAATCTTTAATGAGGACAAAGAACATTTTGTCTTTTTATACTTATCATACCATTGCTTTTAGAGCTCCTTACAGGTACAGTTCAACCTTGATTACTGCAGACTAAATGGAGTTAGAGAAGGAAGACACTGAATAATTTTGGATAATGGGGAGAATTTTCAATGTGATTAATAGATATGGGTGATTCAACAGACTTTCCAGCAAAACACCAGTTAAATCTTATTTCACTGAATCCAACTTTTATTTGCAACTTTCTAATGCTAGACTCATTCTTCCCAATGTATTCACTTGCATTTAAAACAAAACTGGTTTCCAGAAACAGTAATCAGGAAGATAAGTATCTGTTCTGGACTTAATGGAAATTTTTTTTTTTTTTCTGCAAATAAGCCAATTTTGTCTTAAATTAGTTAGAAATAGATCCCAATAGTGAATGTGTACATAGGACAAAGGGAAGGATTGCCTCTGCAAAATCTTTGTGGTGGCTAATGAATGGCAGAAGGAAGTAAAAGTGAATTCTATCCAGCTCCTGCTCTCAGATATGGGGAACAGTTAAACAGAAGCCTAGTGGGAAAAAAACCAACAGGCCAGGCATGCACAGAATAAGGTGGAGAAAAACAAAAATAGGCCCGCAGTTTGCACAGAAGTTTTATAGCTTAAAATTTCTTCCTCTTGAGTTCAGCTTTTAAATATACAGCCAATTACATCCCATGTGTAAAGCACTTGGTCTTAAAGGGCATTAGCCTTTACAAGAGGCTTTGCAGAGTGGCATCTGACCTCTTCATTATATCAGTATGATTCAACCATGTCTTCTCAACCATATGATTCACTCTTTTTTCTTTTAAGAATAGTGTTTGTGATACATGTAGGGCTCAGTTCATGAAAACACACTAATGTTTAATCAAATCTAACAGCAAGCTGAAACACAAGTATGTGCTTAATCACTTTAAGGACTATATAAGAAAGGTTGTAATGGTTCAGACCAAAGGTCCATTTAGCACTGTATCCTATCTCCAAAAATAGCTATAAACGGATATGAAGGAAGAATATAAATGAGCAAGACTAACATATGAGACATTTTCCTTCAATACTCTAGCATCCTCAAAAGTTATTTCCAGCTTGAAGACCTTCTATGCTTGATATAAACTGCTCTTCCATGAACCTTTCCAGTCTTCCCTTGACCAATTTAAAATTTTGCTTTCACAGCACCCTTTGGCAAAGACATACAGGCATACAAGAATAAGTAAATGCTTGATACAGAATGCATTTCTGAGAATATAAAGGAAGAACAATTGTAATGAATATTAATTGACAGAGTGGATAAATGTGATTAATATGAACTGCACAGAAATAAAATTTTAATAGCTGAACAATCATTGAATAGTTCTAAGATCATTTTGCCATTACACTTCCAGAATTAAATAGTAACCAACTTGATTTATTTTTACTGGGCAAAAGCAAACAAATGTCTCATAAAGTACACATATCACATGCAGACATCTCAATATTTCTAAACAGCTCCAACAGCACTGGTTCAAAAATGTCTACTTCTACAGACATTATTTTTTTTTTCTTCTTTAATACTGATAATGGAATGTCAAGAACTGTTTCATTTAGAAAGCAGTTACAGATTTCTTCTGATCCTAGAGAACTATGTCAGTTTCAACCAACCCACAAACCAAGATCTCCCTGTCTTTATATGAAATCCTAGCTTTTGTTCTGCCTAGCAGAGCTCAGGCTGACTTTTATGTACTACTGTGGGACATTTTTTCCTCTGCTTCACAGGGATGAGAAAACAGTGAAAATTCCTGTGTATCACCAAGGATTTGTTTTTCCCCACTTTCTGATCCTATTCCAGCCAAGCAAGCTTTGAAGCAGTATTTCAGATACAGAGGAGAAGTATTCATCTATTGAAAGGCAGAGCTCTAGCCAAAGCACAATGTAGAGTACTTGCAGACTGGCATCAGGAGTCTAGATGGCTTTTCACAGAGCAGAGACCTCTCCAGTCTTCTTGAGGATGGACAAGGTTATAAATGACTGGGTTTGCATTCCTCTTTGTTAGAATAGCAAGAGGCCAACAGAAATTGAATCAGTTAGGCAGTGAAGAACTAATGAAACTTCCCACCAGGTGATGGAAAACTCTTTTTCTTCACAATTAGATAAAAACCCCTGAGAAATCAAATTATCACACTCCCCAGAATGACAGTGAAACGGAGCAATGACTGACATTCAAAGCAAGCAGAAGATTCTTATCCTCATGCATCCTCATGCAATATGAAACGCTGTATTAGCTCTCAAATGCTCTGCAACAGTTTCCAAATCAACAAAAAGATCCTTTCACTATTTGATTTTTTTTAATGGAATCTAAAGCTTTTATGAAGCAACAGCACACAACTAGATCAACTTAAAAGAAGATAGTTCAAAAGAATACCATTAGAATACAATTTGTATTGATGACTAAAATCAAAGGGTTTTCTTCTGGGGCTAGGGAAGGTTATTTAATCCTTCCATCCAGATTTACTGATTTGTTCATACCCATTGTCCAGTCAGAAAAGGCTATTTACTTATTTATTTAAAGCTTACCACTACGAATTTAATATCAACACTTACTGAAGTAATTAAAGAAAATCATGATGGTCCATGAAAAAATGACAAATTGGGCCAAATTTTCTGTAAGATAGTTTCCCTTCTGCAGTCACTAACTTCAGAAATAGCTCATTTGTCTTCATTTTTTTGAAGTTGCTCTTGAACTGTTCCCCCAAAAAGACTAAAAAACCCGCAATACAATAATAGGTTATTTTCTCCTTTATATTTCTGATTAACTTACTCATAAAGCAACTACACATTATTCATCACTCCATCCACTGTTTTCCTAACTCCACCCTGCTGGAAACTAAGACATCTAAGGAGTATTGAATTGGATTCTACTTTCTTAAGAACAAAATCATAACAGATATGGTTTTATTTATCTTTTTCAGGAAGGATTGGTAGTTAAAATATTTTTAAAGAGAATTGCATTTTGAAGAATACTGAAATATAGGTCAAAGTGCTTCTCAGATCTCCAGATTATTTCCTTAAATGGAAAACAAATCTCTAGTCCAGTTTCATAAACTCCATAATTCATTTTGAAGATTTGGATTCCTGAAACTGCTGGAATGCTGAAGTTCATCAAGTCTTCAAGTCTCACAGCCAAGCAGCACTTTAACCAATCTTATCTCCAGGAATCAGGACTGTTCTCTTTGTAAAAAGTTCAAGAGTAAATAAAAGGCAAGTATGTTTTCTTGACCTCAGCCGAGAGAGAAATATTAGCTCTACATATTAACTCTGGTTAGAGACGCATGTACATACAGAGCCTACATACATACAGAATGGTTCAGAACGTTTACAGCTCTCTGTTTTATCTTACAAGTCTTGCCAGTCACAAGAAGAATTTCTTCAGGTCACCCAGACCACAAGAAACGAGTTAGTATCCCGAAGCTCATAAAAAACATGGGCCTCCTCCAAAATCTCTCTCCATATCCAAGTCATTTCAGTGAAAACTAGCAGCAGCTACACAGTCTCATGCTGAGGTGTGAGTGCCACTTCACAGTGAATTCTGTTAACAATACCTGTTATCTTGTTGGACTGATGATATCAGCAAATTATGAGATTTCTTCTGCCCAAGGGGGTTAGAAAATATCTATTCCATTGAACTTTAAAAGGCAGACCTGTCAAAGGGCAAGTCCCTGGGGCAGAGAGACTGGATGGCAATAACATCCAGTGTCAGCTTACTGGGACAAGGATATGACCTAACTCCAAATCAGTAGAGAGCAGGTGGCTAGATCAAATTGTTCCCCATTACCAATTCACTGGAAACAAGCTCCATAAAAACTGCTCCTCCAAGAGTACATCATATAAAATCTATTTGTAACAAATACTGATCAGATTGACAACGCAGCTGCAGCTGCTTTGATAATTAGATAAGGTCCCTCGGTGTTGCCCTTAGGAATCCCAGCAATGTCTTCAGTGTCCAAAATAAAACCCCAACTACCTGTTCCCTTGGCCCATCCACAAGAGGACTTACTGAACTCATACATAACAATAACTGTGCAAAAGGGAGCATTTCAAGTGATCTGTCTCTCCTTTAAATACAATGGATTTAAAAAACCAACAAACAAACAACCCCCTGAAGCTACAATGCTGGTTAATAATCTGCCCTATCATCTTCCACACTTACCTTTATCTTCTGGTATTTTCAAGCAAAGGTGTTTCTCCAGGCTCACAAACATACTACCAGGAATCACAGACTTTCAATGCAGGTCCAGTTGGCAGCCCTTCTCAAATCATAGGCTCCCTACACAACCAGCTACCTCAGCTCTGTATCTTCTACCTTTTCTCAGTACCAGACTCTTCAGGAAGCATATGAAGAGAACATTTTCTAACCATAACCAAATCATAACTAAGTTCAAATCTTGGTGCAATCTAATACTACCATCAGAGATAGTGTGCAATTTTTTTACAAATTTTAAATCAAAACCATCTGGATTCTCATCTCTGCTATATTAAAAGCTACAAGCTTAGATATACAAATAAGTAACTATTAAGTCAGAATTTGTATCACACACTAATTGATTTATGGTAACTCTGAGTTGGTACCCACCACAAGGTAATTAGAGCTGGCTTAGTACTCTTCCACTGTCAGTAACAGGCATTTTCTTCTTTAGCGAAGACAACCAGCTCAACTAAAGGCCTGTATGCTGTAGGTTAAGATCATGCACACAGACAGTTACCACAGATCAGCAGAGGAGCAAGAGCTTATTGCTTCATACAAATTTGCTTGAATTTTTAGGGCCACACTCTGTCATTCACTTATCTTTGCATCTGTTTCCTCATTAATAAATTAAACATAATGCTTCTTTCCTGTTGTCAGTCAGTTGATTGTTCTCAGTATTCACAATGGCTCTGTATTATTATTATTATACATGCAGTTGAATTACTACACATACTAGTGCTTACTAGTCAATTGTTCCACAGTATTAAAAACAAAAGTTGTAAGTTCTGGCCAAAGTTGTAAAACATGAAAGTCACTTAGAAATAATACAGATAAATCATTATTTTACAATTCTAAGAAAATTGGTCTGTTATAACAAGAAAAAATCCCCACTCAACCTTTCAAAAACAAAAGAAAAATAAGCCATCTGACGAATATTAGCTGACACTGGATACTGATAAGTTTAAGAAAATTACTATTTGTGTCTCACAATTCAGTAATATTTGGTTTGTTCATAATTTTGCTATTCTTGAGAAAGATATAATGAAGTGTTTCTGAGTTCCTGTCCATCCACTCCGAGAAACAACTGAACTGTGCTGAAAGGACTTACGAGGGCGGTTTCATCATGAAAAGGTCACAAAGAAGTAACAAGGTACCGGCAACTGCAGCACCTTCTGGCTCAGACAGGGGAATTTCTTGCTTTCTTTACTACTTGATACAGACTGATTCTACTATTCTAATCTCGTATCATTAGTATTATCTGCATTTAACTACAGAAGACTACTTAATTAAAGATATATTAAGAAGCCAATATTATTAGATAGACCATGTCAGATACAGGTCTGTATTTGACTATCTGTATGGCATATTACTTCTTGCCTGTACAGGTTTTCAAGTGCAAAGTGCAGTAATTAGAAATGAATATGTATTGCATAAAACAAATTATTTGAATGTAACATCTGTGTAATGCTCGACCTCTGCATGAAATTCTGGTTGGTTTTGAAAAAATAGTTAATGACTGTATAAACGGCTGACTACTAGTACCACCACTGACTAGTGGCAGTAGTAGCCAAACTGCTCTTACAGATTAACTCTCATTAGGATCACCTCAGAATATGTTTGCAATATTTTATACACATGGTGCTAAATTAAAAACCTATCATGTCTTCTGAAGTTGTTGTATGTTCCTGCGCTGTGTCTTGGAAAATGCTTGGCACTACTAAAAACCTTCTGATAATTGTGCCCTAATATGAACCCTTAACTGTCTAAATTCACGCTCTCATTATTTTAAAAGTTAAAGTTCTGCTGATTATTAGTTCTGTTTTCTGTTAGCAGAAACAGAAATTAATTACTTTGACAAGAATAATAATGATTTTTGTTCTTGTTTTAAGGTAGTATGTACATCGGTATGGATATAACTTAGAGGCTTGTCGTGTTTTAATCAGATGACGTCCAGAAGTCCCTTCCAACCTAAACCACTGCATATTCCTATGATAGCCAATGGTGATAGAAGAGGGGAAAACTTAATTAAATGTACTAGATTGTACAAGAACAAGAGTTGACTAGCTCTTCCAGTAGGGGGAGACGTTCTTTTAAAGTTTATCAGCAATTAAAAAGTGCTAACGAATTTACCCCTGTATCTTTATAACAAAATGAATCTTGTAAGAGAAATCGGTAAATATGCCTTAGTAGTGATACTATCCAAAAGACAGTTGTATGAAAATAGGAAAAAAACCCCAAAATTCACAGTAAATGGCTGTAAAAGAGAAACATACTGCTGACAGCCATCAGAACCAAAAGGGCCCTACTCCTTTTCAAAACCAAAGTCTCTCCAACAGTTATGTTTTTTCACCCACATAATAAATCTAATTTTTAGATGCCAAAGATGCTATAAATATCATAGAGCAAGAAGGAAAAAGGATTAAATTTTTCAATTTAACAATACTAACTAAATATTTAAAAATAAAAATTAACTATATTGCCAGAAATGCTCCCTATAACTCAGAACAAAATCTGAGCTGTGTTTTTTTCCTTATTTCCAAATTTCTTTTTAAACGTTTAATGTCAGAAGTAATACTGTCTCGTGTCACACTATAATTCTATTCTCCTACTTAAGCAGTTTCCTCTTACAAACCTTCCTGAGAATCAGGGAGGTTCCTGAGTGATGCAGGTTACCACCTATTTTCTATGAATGCAGCTCACTGTCCATTATCTTGCAGTTCACAATTCTTCCAATTCTGGCACTGCAACTGTGGATGATGACATAAACCAGATCTCTGAAACTTTTACTATTTTTACTACTCTGATCTGAGTAAAAATAGAATACTCTCACTTTTACCTTCCTCCCAAAACAATTATCTTTTGACTCAGCTAATTTCTATGATCCCCTTGAATAAAACAGCGCTTGCACCAGTACAGCTGAAGGTGCAGTCAATTGGGAACATGTCTAGAGGAACACCTTAATCTGGCTTAGAGACACCAGAGAAATAGCTGTGAAACTACACCACAAGGCATTTTTAAAGCAATCACGGGAAGAGTAGAAATTCCATTTATTAAAAAAGGCTGGGATTTATGACTGGTATATTTAGATGTCTATATATCTCAGTCATTCCTGAAGACTCCGTTTACAGTCTGTTGCAAAATCAGAACCCAGATAGGTAGAATCTGGGACTTTGAATGCAAGTTTCCAAACCAACTGAGATGAATAGGATGGCAGGTGCCTATTTCAACTAGATGAACAATTCAGACACAGGTATGTACAGTAGAGGGATACAAATGTGATGAGCTGATTCTTCCCTACTCTGTCTAAATGGAGGTGAGTTAAATGAAGTCTCTTTCTATCTCTTCTGCAACACTTTTGATTAGCACAGTCAGAACAACTTTGGAAAGAATAACATTATTTTCCCCACTTCAGGCACAGGAAAATGAGGTACTAATAGGTTTGCCAAAGTCAGACAGCAGCGTTTGCCAGATTCAGGAAAAAAACGCAGAACAGTCTGGATTTCTAGCTGCTAGTCTTGCTAAATGAACAGAAATCATCACTGCTGGTTAAGTCTCCAGCTCAATTCCCACCTCTGAAATTGCCTATCAGTAAAACACCCCACTTCTTACCTGCCTTATCTTCAAATGCTTTGGATACTGCCACTCTGAAAATGGATGCTGCTTTTACTTTCACAGTGCTGAGAAGAGCCTCACCTGCAAATACAACTCCAAGCCTTGCCGTCGCTGCTCCAGAACCTTGGGGACCCAGTTTCTCACGTGCTTTGAAGGGATCTCTGGAGTTCTTATGAACTTCTTGAGCTGCAAATGAAAAGAAGTGCAGACAGAAACAAAGTATAATAGCATCCCTTTGAAGTAAACAAGTTTATGTTAGAGATGAGGCAGTACAGGTAAAATAACCATGCATAAAGGACAACAGCATGGCGATGAAATTACTCAGCATCAGCTCACTGAAATAACAACAGACATCATATCTACAGGTTGCAGTTAAAAATCTCCCCATCTAGCTGCCCTGGACACTGAAGAGGAACCCTACTAACAATTTCTTGTGATTAACAGCCTTAAAACAAAACAGCAATAACTATATGAGCATACTTGAAATGAGTTCCCTGTTAGTTAACCTGGGATGACACTTCACATCACTATGACGTACCCAGACATCTACCTTGCTAAGTGGTGACAAAACACTGTGACAATTTCTAACTCTAGATTTAGGCAACTATGAACAAGTGGGACAAGTACAGGGAAGAGATCTAACCATTTCTCTGGAGAGCTGGCAATCAAGAGAGCAAAATATCTGTGCTCTCAAATTACACCAACAGATTGACAGTTGTGTTTAATATCTTCTACAGAGAAATAGCAAGATCGCCACTGAATATATTTCCAAGAGAGCTCCATAACTATTCCTCTAAAGATTCCCACAGGAAAGCTTTTATAGATATATACGGAAATGTGTATATGCATACATGAGTGTATATAGATAGGCATAAACATACATTCTGACAACACTAAGAATCCTCTTGCTGAAGCAACGTATTTTTTCAAAACCAAAAAATATTAACTTTTTCCTCAAAAATACAGAGCACAAATAACAACTGGAATAGACTCCATCGCATATTAATAGAAAATGACATTAGACATTCTTTCTGTTGGATATTGCCTCTGAGTAAATCCGAGGCAAGGAATGCACAGAAAGAAACTCAAAATTGACTTTGACATGCATACCCGTGGGAGACTGAGAATTTACATTTCATCTTTGAGCTTGCTGAGATGTCACTATAGGAAAAAGCAGTGCCAACATATCAACGTCTCTACAATCACACGTAACGATGCTGCAGCAAGGAAACCTCAATTGCTCTGGAAAAATTTTGCAACTTCCTTATTTCTTAGCAGTGCTAAATTACAATTAAATGTGAAGTGAGGAAAACAACCCACCAAAACAAAACCTGAAACCAATGTACTTTTACTGACTGATATTAAAGTCAGAACATAAACCCCCATTTTTAGCTCTGAATTGGTTGAGAATGTTGAAGAAGCTATGGTCACAGCTGTTGTGAACTATGACAGCACCTGCAGATCAGTAACAAATGAGGAGAATGCTCCAGATGAGGGGAGACAAATCTGAAACAATACAAGCATTCACCAAGGTCTAGCTGCTTACAAGATAAATACTCTGTGGCTGGTACCTCAGCTGATGATTAACAATCCTTCTGTGCTCTGTGTCCCTGTTATAGAAAGCATCCAACAAACAATTGCTTAAATGTGCAAGCACAGGTACTGTGTGTAGGTATAAAGCACATGCTACACAGATGTACAAAGAATGAATTATAAACCCACTTTCTTATGCTTATAATAATCCAATAATATATTGCAACAAATAATTATTACTATGTCAAAGAATATTAAGGAAGTCTACATATGTGTTAGCTATATTGCTTCAGACCTGCCCCTACATAAGAAATATTTATCTGAGGACAATTATTGTCTGTAATTCCTTCCTGTCCATAACACTAACCCAACCCCTATTTGACATACTGTAGTCTCTATTACCTGCAAGACTAAAAGATGGCTCAAATTATCAAGTGAAGAATTATTTGTCCAAGTGTGAAAATATTTGCAGTGTACACTACTAATTCTAAAATCACAAACAATTTGCAAAACAAGATGCATAGAACTTAAGATTTTTGCAGATTTCACTGCAGTAGGTGTAACACTGTCACATTCCAGCACTCTGGTGCTTAAAAAGAACTACCAATATTTAAAAATGTCAAGGAAAAAATGTATAAAAAGGAATTAGGGAACAAATGTGAATAAATGGTTGTATTTTTAACAATGATATACACATAGAATGAATTTAATTCTTTCTAAAAACCTCTCCATATGAAAATAACAAAACTTTTGTGTAGACTTGAATACAATACTGTAATGCGAATGGTGCATAGCCTGAAAGGCCTGGTTTGTCGTTCATAACCAGGTCAAAGTATAATGGCCTATGCAAACTATTTCAAAAAACCCAACAGCAGTACATGTTTTCTGTCAAGGGAATAATTTGTACTCCTGGTGTGGCACGGCAGTCTTGAAAAGATTTTAAACCTTGTCCACTGCAGCCACATCGCACAGGAAGTGGGGCTTTACTTATTTACACAACTGGCATGTAATAAAGGTTGAACCCAGGAAAGAGACAAATCCAGCCATGTTTTTGGAAATGGCTTTGTTTAAAAAAAAATAATAAATCAAAATTAATCAAAACATTGATAGGCATTCTGATGAATGAATAATGTCCTATATGAGCAATGGAGTCCTCCTTCCTCCATACGATTCCAGTGGAGCATGCCCTCTGGCAAAAGGCACAATCTCTCCTTCAGCCTCTATTTCCATTTTCTATCTTGGTTGTTCTCTACAGAAGCTTTGTTTCTCCTACTCACTACAGACATCTCCAGCACTAAGGGCACCTCGAATATGTAGTAAGTCTAAAGATACCTTTCGAACTGCCATGTTCTTGCAGCAATTTAGAGTGAAACTTACGTTTTAAATTAATGAGGAAGAGAGGAACAAAAAATAAATAACCTATTGGCATGCTGAAAGCAAACTGGTACCTGGACCTAAGTATAAACAGCGTTGTGGGATAGGAACAAATTGTTCATAAAGAAAAATTGAAATACAAGTTCAAAATATTCTTCTCTTGTAGAAACTGTTTAAATACACACCGTACTTTTTTAAGAACATTGAGATTTTCTGTTCTGATGCAAAGCAGGGAAGAGAAAAAATGGTGAAACTGCACACTGTTATAACCAGAAAATATATTCTCCAGGATTTCTACAACACGGAAAGCACTAAGGAAGGTTCAGAGCATAAGCTGTTCAACCTTGTTTACTGAAATTTTACTACAACTTCAAAAAGTAAGACTTAAGAAAAGAGGTTGCCAAATTATGCTGGGTGCTTTGCATCTGTACAGGGAAGAAATAAGAAAAAGTCACTACCAAGTTTGCAGAGTAACATAAACAGGCAGATGAACAAGATGAGACAAATCAAAGACTGGTGCAAAGTGTCTTGTTAGAATACTTGTTTTTCAGGTTTGTTTGTTTTGCTGCTATTTCTGGAGAGAGAGAAAGGAACTACAATTTATGTTTTTTTCTGGTGTTCTAAGGAGAAATCTCTGCAAAGGGAGTTACTGCAGATGAAGCAGTGTACAAGGAGACAAATCTGAGAGTGAGACAGCAGTCGTTCATTACTTTTGTGCGGAGCAATTGTGCAACTCCACAAATTATAGTGAACTTAGACAACAACAAAGGGAAGAAGAAAAAGTGGAGGCATTCATTGCTTTTTTTGCCTCAGTCTTTAGTAATATTGATAGACCCTGGGCTGCCCAGTCCCTTGAGCTGGAGGACCATGAGTGTGAGAACAGTGACTTTCCATATGTGAACACTGAAATTGTAAGGGAACATCTGTAACAGCTGAATGTTCACGAGCCCATGTGGCCTGATGGAATTCATCCCAGAGTACTGGAGGATCTGGCAGATGTTATGGCAGGACTCCTCCTGATCATCTACTGGAGGTCTTGGGAGTCTGTAGAGGTAGGTCCTTGCTGACTGGAAGCTAGGTAGTGTTACTCCAGTTTACAAGAAGGGTGTGAGGGAAGACCTAAGGAACCCAGACATGTTAGTTCCTGGAAAAATTATGGAGAAGATTATGCTGGGTACTATTGAAAGGGATTTAAAGAACAATGCAATCATCAGGCAGAGTCAACATGGATTCACAAAGTGAAAGTCCTGTTTAACTAATTCAGTATCTTTCTATGATAAGGTCACCCGTCTAAGGGATAAAGGCAAGGCAGTGGATGTAGTTTTTCTGGATTTTGGCAAGGCTTCTGATACTGTCCCTCACAGCACCCTTCTGGGACAAGGTGTTCAACTGTGGGATGAGCAGGTCTACGGTGCGCTGGGTAAAGAACTGGCTGAAGGGCTGAGCCCAAAAGGTTGTAGTGAATGGGGCTACATCTGTCTGGCGACTGGTCACCAGCAGCGTTCCTCAGGGTTCAATCCTAAGGCCAGTTCTGTTCAATATATTCATCAATTATCAGTATGCAGGAGTTGAATCCACCATTAGCAGGTTTGCTGATGATACCAAACTGGGAGGTGCTGTTGACTTTCTTGAGGTTCAGGAGGCCTTGCAGAGGGATCTAGACAGATTGGAGCATTGGCAATGATTAATGGGATTAAATTTAAGAAGTCCAAATGCCAAAACCTGGGATGGAGTAATGCCAGGAACAAATGTATAAATGAGGAGAGGTGTGGCTGGAGAGCAGCCCTGCAGAAAGGAATCTGGGGGTGCTAGTCATCAGCAGGCTCACCATGAGCCAGCAGTGTGCCCTGGCAACCAAGAGGGCTCCTGGGGAGCATCAAACACAGCACAGCCAGCCGGTCAAAAGAGGTGATTGTCCCCCTGTATTCAGTGCTGGCAGCCTCACCTTAAGTGCTGTGTGCGGTTCTGGGCCCCACAATTTAGGAAGGATGTGAAAGTACTTGAATGTGTCCAGACAAGGGCAACAAAGCTGGTGGAAGGGCTGGAAGCCTGGAAGGCATGTCCTGTGAGGAGCAGCTGAGGACTTTGGGTTTGCCTGGTTTGAAGAAAGGGAGGCTGAGAGGCGACCTTATTGCTCTCTGCAGCTTCCTGAGGAGGGGACGTGGAGAGGGAGGTGCCGAGCTTTTCTCCCCGGTATCCAGTGACAGGACACGTGGGAATGGTTCAAAGGTGCACCAGGGGAGGTTTAGACTGGACATTAGGAAGCATTTCTTTACCAAGAGGGTGGTCAAACACTAGAACAGGCTTCCTAGAGCCCCAAGTCTGTCAGTGTTTAAAAGGCATTTGGACAATGCCCTTAGCAACATACATCAACTTTTGGTGAGCCCTAAAGGGGTCAGGCAGTTGGACTAGATGATCATTGTAGGTCCCTTGCAACTGAAAATAGTCTATTCTGTTCTATTCTAACTACAGAAGATGGTCTGTATATAAATCCTGATTTTCCCTCCTTAATGTTTTCTAATTTAGTTGTATAATCTCTATTTGCCTGCTTTACTTTCAATTGCAAAATTACTCTCATATGTAAAATAAAGCACACAAGGCTTGGTGGTGGGAGAGTGAGTTATACCACTGACTCTTGACACTGTTGCTCATGTGATATCATAGTAAATGTGAACACAAGGGATAAAATATCTGAGATTTATCTGAATTAAAACAAAAAACAAGGAAATTAATATTAAAAAAGTGGCAGCTGATACCACAACTGGGCCAAGAAGCAAAAAGCCAAGAAATACTAGCACATCTTAATTACAGTGCAGTAAAGCAAAATATATTCTTGTTCTTTGGACTTTTGAGGTCCAACAACCAGATGGGTCAATAGTTGCCTTTCACTGATCAAAGTTTGCTTAAATGCATATGCCATAAGGCTGGCAAAACCCATCCTCTCTGCCACCAGGATAATGCTTCTTTCCCTGAATGAGATGATTCCTGAGCTGATTCATGACCACCAGCAAACATGCTGGTGTGGGTAAGCTCCTCCATCACTGCAGTAGAAGAAGCTGAAAATTCCCATGCTCCTCTCTGCCATTTATAGAGGAAACTTTTCCATGCTGAAGGCAAGTAGCACAAATCAAAGCAGTTGAGTGTGCACACACTCCACTGCCGCTGAGAGCTACAAACCAACAAATGTTCAGTTGACCCAGCTCCTAGGAACGAAGGACTGAAGCTCTTCATTGCAGTCCCACCACTGGCAACGGGTTCCAATGCTTTTCCAGAATTCTCCTTCACAATACTTGGCCTCCGTAAGGCAGAAAAAATTTAAAACTTGCCTTTCAGCTGCACAACCGTACAGCAGCAGCCAGTTGAGCCTGGAGAGGAGAACTCGTACTTTTCCTTTAACAGTCATTAAAACAATTTAAAGAACAATTAGTGGATAACCAATCTTCAAAGTACCGAGTTCCCTTCTATATATCAGTAAGATGATTCAGTAGACAAGCTTAGCAGATATTTTATATCACATTCATTGTATGAAGAGCAGCAGAGTGAGATGGTCTACTCAAGCTTTTTCACGTCTAGTTTGCTGGTGTGTACAAGTTGTTTCCTCAGCTTTACATATAGCAGGTTAGCAACACAATTTATAGAACTAACAAATTATTTGCCTAATTGGATGAAAACCAAAACCATATTTATTTGTTATATGTAACAGACAGCATTTTAACAGTACAGCATGTAAATAATAATCAAAAAAAAAAGGAGAGTTAGTAACATCTGAGAAACTGAGTTAGTTGGGAACTCGTTTCTAGAGACATGAATTGCAAGATGTATTTAAGATAAACCATGTATAGTAACAATTTCAAGAGAGAGAAAAAGATCACAACTAAGGCAAAACAAAGTTACATCTTATAAAGAAAGAGATCACTACCTTTTTATGAAGTGCATGGAATTCACTATACCTCTTCTCCACAAAATGTTTCCTTCCACTCATTAGCACCTCTATTTTAAAGACCTGAAAATTATAAATAATAAAAAGGAGATTAATGTACTTACACAAACAGTTCTGTGACATGGCTGCAACTACACGTTTTACCATGGTCATTCCAGCAGGTTGTCCAAAAAGAGGCACAATGACTCACGAGGTGCAGAATTACAACAGTGATTAATAGGAAGTATGGCTGAATCTTCTGTTTACAAGTTTGTTCAACAAACATATAAAAAGACAAGTTAAGCTTTGACTGTATACTGTACATTAAAAACTAAGCATTAAAATATTCCCTTTCAGAAATATTTAATAAATTTTCAAGTAGTTAAAAAAATAAAATTAAAACAAAGGATGGTAAGAACAGGAAAAAAAAGAGAAAAAAGACGAAGTTTCATTCTTTTTTCCTCTTGCAATACTGCATAGTAACACACTCACACATGTTCAGTAAGAACTGGGTAACACATTCAGTATGTTATGCATGGGAAAGGAGAAATAAATGCAAACACTACATCGTAGGTTAATTTCCTCCTAACCTACAAATTCATCTGTAGCCTCAACTGAGCTTGTGCTACTATCTACACCCTAGGAAAAAAAAAAAAACCAAACATGGTAAATGCTTGTTTTCTTTGTATGATACATGTGACAGCTTTTGTTGCTGCCGCTGGAAGGTTGAAAGGCCAGGAGAAGAAGCGCTCTGGATCCACTAATTAGTAGTCACTAACATGACATTTTCTTGATTCTGAGGTCAACGGGTCAGTTCTGAGGGCAAGCAATAAGAAATATTTTGAAGTACTCAAGAAAACACGGTCTATTAAATAAAGACAAGATCAGCAGAAAAGCAATACAAAAAAGGTGCCTGGTCTATCTAGGAGTTCTTTGTTTTCTGTTTGGCTCAGAAAATGCTGGAAATAATTCTTTCCAGGACAATGAGAGATGATATTCAAGACAGATTATTACATCAAGACCCAAGACTTAGGTGAAATAAAAAGTTCTTTGAAATAAATTTGCAGACAATGTTTATGCCTGAATGCAGAAAAAAGGGGTTTCTGTCACAACATGCCCAGCTAGCGTTGATCAGAGCAAACAAACAGAAACATGCTGGATAAACATTTCCTATTGTCCACTAGAACCTGCCTTTCAAACAGGTCAAAATGCTATGGTTTTCACTGGCTAGCCAAACCACATTAGAAACAAACAGCATTTTATTTAATCCAGACTGAAATGCGTCTCCCTTTGTTTGAAGGCAGTATGGATGGGACTGCAGTCATTTCACACCAATGTTTACATTACCAAAATTAGTTCAGATCATTGTAATCCATCAAAATAACTTGTGCAACATTCTACCTCTTTGAAAAGGACTATTTCTGTGTCCTAATCACTGCAAGCAGATGACCTTATTTGGGTGCATTGATTTTTTTCTTTCCCCCCTATCTATTTAGACTATTTTGGGAGAACAGCTATTGGCTATGAAACAAATTTCCTCTACATGTGAAAAAACTCCAAGGCACCCTTAGGAATATGTTGCAAGTTCAGAGTTGTAAAGAGAATCACATGCAAAGAAAAATCAATGTAGGCTTTTTTCCTTTAGTTGAGACTTAACATCCTAATTATACGTGAGGAAAGCATTATTTACATCTTATATTCTACACACTGTATGAAAGAAAAAGTCTTCAAGGAACAAAATGCTTTGGATTGTACAGGAAAGCCACTGCACTGAGGGAGTTTCAAAGATGCCTTGGTGGGAAGAAGGGATAACAGAATATGAAATCAGTTATGTTAAAAGTAACCATGAGTCACTTGTTAAGGTGTTGCAACAGTTTTGAATTAACTTTATAGTAAATCTCCAGCAATTACAAGCAACTTATAATACCCACTTACACCTCAGTCAGCTAAGAGCCTCTGCACCACTGCTAGTTGAGCACTCTTGTTAGCTACAGGGTTTGCCAAGCAATTTGGAGAAGTCTAAGGGGCTCCTGCCTCAGCTATAAGCACTCCCTTGACAGGTAACTTTCTTGTGAATCATGGCTTGGCTTGTGCAGACCCATCTTGGTTTTAGTCATGTATGTGCAGCTTCAGAGAAATGTCTTTCCCTCTGAAGTCTATAAACCTGTCATTTCCTATAGGTGAATAGTTGGAATATGGGGAAGAAGGGAAATATAAATCCCTCTGTGGACCTTCTTTACAAAGCATGTATCTATTTTTTTCTGTGATTCATGACTGGTTAAGGAATTACAAAATGGCTTCAGATCACCAAAAAGTATGCAGCATTTATTCAGCCTCCTTTTCAATCTTTTTAATCTTAGCCAAGTTTTAATTACTGTTTCCATAATTTTTTGCCAACAAGATGACACTAAAGAATATACTTGCTTTCACAGGAGACGTGAGAAGAGAGAACCACAGCTTCCCATGCACAGTGATGTAATTTCCAAACCCACAAATCTGCTACCTTTACACCCTTAACTGCTTGTATCAGTATAGAAGCTTTCACTTTGCCTCCTACTGTCCAGAGCCCTTGGATCCATCTAAAATTTACAAAGCTAGACAACAGAAGCATGAAGTCGAAAATTACGTTTGAAAACAAAACCCTGCAAAAGGCGTTTCTAATCCTCTCACTATGGCACCTATATTTCAGAAATGTAAAGCAATTTGTGGTAAGTGAGTGTAAAATCTGTTAATGTTTTCATTTAATGCAAATTAAATATTAAACTGATTTACAAAGTAACTTACAAAGCAGAAATGCAAGTAAGTGAAATAACATGTATCATGCTTATGAACTTCATATTATTAAATCTCTTTATTTAGAGAGCATAAATTCCACGTTTGTCTCCTCACTGTTTATCAGATCACAATTCACAAGAGCAAACAAAAAGCACAGAAGTGAGTTTCTGTGCCACTATTTCACATAATGATGTGGCTTTGTGTGAAAGACAGAAAGATACGTTAGCTTAGGAGAGATAGAATCTCTTCACGGATTCAAAATAGCTATACACAAATCTCACACAAATTTAACTGAGCAATTGCAGGCCCTGACAGAAAAACAATGTAAGGAAACTGGTGAACATAGATGGAAGTGCCAAAATAAAGACGGAAGAAGCATAGGGGAAAAAAATGCAACACTGCAAGGAAATTACTTTTCTTGTAAAAATGTTCATGTTCTACAAACAGATAACTCTGAAAAGACGTATGACTTTTTATAAGTGACAGTTAGTTAAATGAAAAATGCAACAATTAATCACTGGGTAAGACAAGTAAAATGCTTTTCCCATAGTCATTGAAATACCAGAAATAACACTGCACTGGAAGATTTGCTGTTCATCCTGACTAGGACACAAGGGACCACAGATATGAAGACACTAATTAGAAAACTCTTTATGAGTACTCTGAAACTAGAATTGACTCACCTTTCTTGGTTACTACCACAACAGTTATTGATGATGTTTGCACAAAGCCAGAAGATCATTATCCACCAAAAGCATTTTTCCAACAGAATTTAACTCACATGAATGACATGTGGGACAAACACCTTTGGATTGGATACCAGTATGAATAATGTTGATCTTTTGCCTAACAGAATTGCAGATCTGCCACTGCAATTCATAACCATCAAGCCTGTGAAGGAAACTCTTCAAGAAGAATTCCTAAGGTTTTTGTTAATAAAATAGTAAAAAATTTCAGGTCTGATTACAAAACAGGCTTACATATGATTTAAAAAAACCCCAAACACCACAACTTTTTTCCGCTTTCTTATTTGCTTCCACTTTGTTCCAATGCTATGGGTTATATTCAGATCTTGGAAGCCATTTTCTTCATTTCTTATTGTTAGCAAGTATGCCTAATTTTGCCATTTTCCTGAATTTATCTATTTCTGATTGTTAGCAAACCTCTAACTGAATGATTCTTTTTCACTGTTTCAAAGAAGAATACTTACATTTCTTGCTGCAGAAACTGGACAGTACTACATAATAACTAAATTGGATTATATACAGGCAAACAATTGGTACTCTATCACTGTGAATTTCCAAGACAGAAAGCACAAATGGAAGAAAATAGGAACCAAGAAGACATACAAGAACCACCCATGCCTTCCTGTTAAGTGCACCAGTGTTGTAATTGCACATCAAGAACTGTGTGGTAAATAACACTGATCCTCCTTCAGTCCTTACCTATGTCAAATGCTTACACTGGATACAAAAAGATTTTTATCTGATAATTCGATGTGAAAATATGCAGCTCCCATAACTTTGTCTCAAAAACCCCAGAATGATCAGTTTAATGAAAAACACAGACAAGAATGAGAAACATGACCAGGAGTAGGGAGGAAAACTAACGAGAATAGTAACTTCTTGGCTTGGTTTTCTATTACATGAGAAATACACAGATGGCACTTTTATATCTCCTCATAGAAATCACATTAACTACACAGTTTATAATTATTGTAAATTAATACTATCCTATTGTGTATATTATACATGGAAAAATTAATTGCAAAGTATATAAACTTCTGAAAAGTTACAGATGAGAAAGAGATTTGGGGCAGCCTTGTTTAGAATGAGGAGATACAAAAACCAGAAACAGAAAAAGAGAAGTTTACAAAAAACAGATACATTCACCAGGAAAGAAAACCCCACAAAATTCTTGTACTGTGCTTTTTTCTCTCAAGAGCAAGCTTACCAGCACAAATTCAATTTATTATATTACTTACAGAAATAAATACATCCCTTCAGATGCTTCAGTATGCTTGACAGACTTTTGTCTGAAGAACAGCTAATGCATTCAAAGTGTCAAGTAACTTAACCTTAAACCTTTGTCATGGTTGTATGGAAGGAATTCCAGAGCAAATGAAATGACAGCTATGGTCCATGAAACACGAATAGGATTTCCACGTTTAGTGTTTCATTATTGTTCAGGCAATGGCATATCTTCTGTCTCAGTTGTGCTATGACTAGAACAAGACCACGACATATAGTAGAGATCAAAAGATGACCTTAAACCTATTCCCATCCAAGTGATCTGGGGGAAAATGATAGTCCACAGAATCAGTAGGAGCAGCTGCTCGGTGGTGGTGGTACCAGAGCTGCACGTAGCTATAGCAGCAATTCGGCATCTCAGGGGTGTAAGTGCCTCATGGCAATGCTCCATACTTCAGAATGCCCTCCACAGCAGAGGCGGAGACGAGGACGGTATTCAGAGCCAACTCAAACTTCATAGCAGCCTTGATAAAACTGAATCTCACTATCCCCCAAATGAAAACAAATTAACTTATTCTGACTTCATCCTTTGGAAGGGAGGGGGGGGCAGCAAAACTCACTTCTGCAGTGGGCACAGGGCAGCTGAAGGACACAGAAACAGGCTGACTTCTTCTCTCCTCTCCAACCACATTCCCCTCAGTTCTAGTTGTCCCTTGTCTTGCACCTGCTGTTTATTTTGGGTTATCCCCACCATGTCCACTTAAGACCTTCTGTGCCTTAGGTAGGTTGCTTATAGTCCTCCCTGCAGCAATTGCTCTCCCCACCCTACACAAGCAGCCCCTACACAAGCTCCTGCATGGTTTTTCTGTAAGGAAAAGGCCCCCTTCCTACTGCAGAACTGGGAGACAAATTGGGGCACAGTAAAGAAAGGAGAACAGCCCTGAAGAGCTAGCTCTGCTTGATCCTTTTGGTTTTGCTGGGGCCCTAAGACGGGATTAAAGTGGCTGTAAGAGACAGTAAAGGAAATGAAGCAAAATATTAGACATTAGAAACTGAGAGTAATCAGAGTGTTGGGGGAGAGGATGAATAGGAACAGAGCTGAGAGTCATCTGTCCTCCCTGGTAGCAGTCTTCACATATGCTGAACCCTCTTTCCTGATGGCCACAAGAGCAGGCAGAAAGCAGGAGCTGCAGACAGGCAGCTCAGGCTAGAGCAGTCGTTCAGAGCGCTGGTCCTCAGAAAAGTTGGCTTGGACTGTTATATGAAATCAGACTGTTTCACTTAGTCCCCATCATGATGCACCACATTAAGTTACAGCACAAGAACAAAAGTACATAGTTTTATTAACTATGGAAACCAAGGCTTGACATTATGCAGTTATGACGCTGCTTTGTCCAGAGTCTGTGAAGGAGAAAGACCATGTCAGAGAAGTGAAATGTTCACTGCAGGATTTCCAAAGAATATTCCTAACAGCTCCAGCCTGTGTGAAGCAGTTACCTGACCTCACCTGACCTGGGCAAGCAGCCTTACTGTTTTTATAATAAAATAAATAGATTTTCTACTGTGACATTAACCCATTGAGAGGACAAGTATGTTGTTTCACTGACTCCTTCCGTTAAATCTCATGTTACTGCAATCTAACTTGGACCTTCATTACTAAAAACAAAAGATGTACCTAAGAACAGTCACAAGCACTTGTTCTCATAAACGTGGATCTTACTTAAAATGTCTCCTTCCTAATTTTATGTAACCTTCAGCTATTTATTTACAGAAAAAGTGTCTCTTACCTAACACATACCAGTGTTACTGGTACCAGTACCTACCTAAACCAGCCTACAGTTTATTTGAGAACCTTTCAGCATGCAGTTTGTCTTTCCCACCAATACTACAAAATAATGAAGGATATTCCCTCTGCCGTGCTCTTTTGCCATTATGGGCCTCCTCCACTCATAAAATGGCACAGTGTTGGTAGGAATTACAAACAAAAGGCATGCACAGGACTTGGGGGTACTCTTTCTGAAGATGGCCTTTGAGAAATGTGTGTCATATTTCTTAGGATTTAGAGGATGAGGTAGCAAAACAATTTATACTGCAACCCAGTCAGACAGTTTTGTAAATCCTACAACATGGGAAGCTCGAGGCAGGCTTCTGTGGAGCTGTCATTGTTGAATTGACATGTGAGAGTAAGTAGTTTTCTGATTTTTTCAACTCTCTTTAAACCAATCTTTTCCAAACACATGGTTCATAAAATCCCATAGGAACTTCTCTGTCATTTCCTGAAAAATAACTTACTTGGCTTTCCAAGCTAAAAAGCCTCTCCCTTGCCAGTGAAACACTGACTATGGAAATCTAATCTGTGACCAAACCAAAAAGCTAGGGGATCTGAGTTACTTTTGATATTTTTCTTTATTAGCTCTGCAGAGCACAACTGTTACACAGATGACACCCTTTTAAAATCTCATTGTCACTGTGGTCACCTATTTGGCTAACTTCCTTAGAATCAAACTTGAGGAAAAACGTGTTGAACTTTTACTGAAAAAGGAAAAAGTTCCTAACACATGCTAATGCCTACACTTACACAGACAAAAAAATTAGACTGCTCTGCTCTATTTGTCCATCTGGATCATCTCAATGCCTCTTATCAGAAGTGTTCTACTAATAGAACAATCATGAGCCTTTTCATGGAAAAGTTGAACTTTCCAATAGAAACAGTACCTTGGGATAAAGCTCAATATTGCAAAAAATAACTGATGCCAAAAATGTATTTACATGAAACAGATGAATTTTAAGTTTGATGAAATACAAGGACTCTTCAGTTTTGTCACAAAATCTTTGCTATTTTATCTGGAGAGGCTGTAAAGAGTCCTCTCACTTCTCAAGGCAGGACACAACTCCTAACCACAATGAAAGTGGCCCCATATCGCAGCCAACTAGGTGCAAGAAACTCCTTTTTTCAAGAAACTAGACACAAGACTAAATTTTTTTCTAGAAACTTTAAGTCTGTGTTACTTGTTACTTGTATTTGCTGTCTGCAGAACACCTGGGGCACCTAGAAGACCTCTAAAGCACAGGTGTTTCGTTTACAAACAAAAATGTCACATGGCGTCAAAGAACACATTAAAACAGTGTACACACAGCAGGGTGATGAGCATTACACTTCAAAGGAACTGGCTTTGTACTATCTCCTACTCCATGGTATGTGAATTTAGCCTTTTCCTCTGCTAGGGGTGAGCTAAACACATATGAACGCGAAAGTATACACAAACTATTTAAAATCAGCTCCACATTCTTTATGGTGAGTAAATACAAGGGTAAAGAAATACAGTATATCCACCTTCCATCTTTTCTTATTAGGGTCTCTGCAGTAATCCATCTGAGAAGTCTCTGCTCCTCTTTACCTGTCAATGTAAGTGGTGCATCTAAACAATTTTTCAAGACCAGTCGTCAAAGGAAGTTGCTTTTCTAAATGTCTGTACAGCTTAGCAAAGATCCTTCATATATTACATTTAAATATTGGGATTAGCTTGTCTTCAGCCCCCAAACAGATGATTCAAATGCTATTCTGTTAATAACAAAGACGAGCATTCAGTATGCATGCAACATTTTCAGGCACTTCCTTTCAAGAAGTTTACTCATCCAAACTTCCACTAAATTAGCATTGGTCTGCCTTCCAGAATGGAAACCTGATTACTTCCGCTATTGCCTGCCATCTGTGTTATTCTTACATGCAACTGACAGCACTATTTTGAACATCAGCACTCATTTCTGAAAAGAAGAGTCATCGTATCAATTTATCAAAGAATGCCATCCTCCTGCTCACCAAAGGTTTGCCTTGCCAGGTTAATCTCTTCTGAATGGTAATTCAAAGTGGGATGAAGAAATAAGTTCAAATACCTATAAGGCAGTTTCATTTCTCACCGGACTAAGCCTGATGTGACTGAGAGAAGACCTGAATCACAATAAACAGGATGTGGTTATTGATACATCCAATTGCAGAAAACCAGATGGTTCTTTACATGTAAGGAAGGTGGAGAGAATGGGAAGCGACGAACTCGGCACAAGTACTGAAGAAAATGCAAAAGCAGCTACCACAAACAGTGCCAAAAAAAATAAAATATTGTGCCCAAATTAAGATTTAAGTTGTTAAGCTTCTGAATTTACATGCTGTGACTAACAGAGCATTAACGTTGTAGTTGGCTTGGTGGCCACAGTTAAATGCAGGTATTCCTGAGCCATATTTAAACTAGTTCAGGTACTGCTGGCAGCACAACAGTAGCAGCAGCGTGGGCAGCACAAGCTGCAAAACTCATGGCAAACTCTGGACAAGGCTCAGTGCCAAGGGGGCCAGCCTGGCTCTATCCCAGGTACATCTGTGGGAGCTGCAGTCAGCACGGTGCAGGTGTCCCACAGAAGGAAGCAGGGTGGGTGTGCAGTTCAGAAGGATGCAGCATTCACATTTGACTTGAACACAGGGAAGAATGCAGGGAAGAGAGAAAAGTATTTCCTAATTTGCTTCCGTTAAGAGTTACAGTATAAAACACAGCAAGTAGCTGAATCGCAAATGCTTCAGGCAGAACTGTATTGGCATTAGTGGAAGATCTAAGGAAGCACAGAATTTGACTCAAACACCCATGTCTGAGAAAGGCAACATCTATACTGCTTATGGAGACTACATCCAGTGCAATTATGTCAACATATTGTATAGGTTCAAAGGCAGTAGAAATACTAATACAAACCAATATCCAGGATAATATATATAATCAAAGTATCCTATTAGCAATTTTGCGATACAAGATTGAATGACCTATCAGAGAACACTGGTGTACAATTAAATATTTATCATTTCAAAGACAATGAAAATTGATTCAGTGAGAATTATGTTAATTTGCAACTGGCCTCTCAATCACTTGGAAGATAGTGAGGCAAACATCGAGTAATTACATGCCTGCACATGTATTCAGCCAGATAAAGTTATTATGTATCCAACACAACCCAAACACAAGATTCTGAGTAAATTATAAATTAAGTCTGAGGCTAGAAACGTGGAATTAAATGCAGACATACTGCAAACAAAGCGACAGGACATGGATGATTGACAATTGTGCTAAATGTTTAATTGCTGACTGTTGCCTGAACTGAAGAGAACACACCAATCTCTTCAAATGTTAAATAGAAGCATGGGAGTCAAAAAGTACCATTAGCAAGTCTAGAAATCTGTGAGTGTCTTCTCCTCAAAGAAGAAAAAAATTAAAGACACAGCCAAGCACAGACTTCCGAAGAACTAACTTGACTTTAACACCTCAGTAATAAAAACTAGTAGATTCCTAAACATAGCACTGTGAGGAAACAATATCCATACACTAATTTTTAGCTGAAATTTGAGAATCACTTTTCATGCCCTGGTTCTTAGGTATAAAAGAAATCTTCATTTATTGTACTAGAAAACTGTGGATGTTCATCACCTGCAGATACCAATCAAGTCCCCTATGTAAACACATACAGACCCTAAATTCAGTTGGACAAATTCAACAGTACTATCAAGAAAAAATGACAGATAGCACTAAGAAGTCATTACAGATACAATGTGATACAGATATCACTCCTTCCCTCTTTCTGAGGCTTCAAATTTTCTTTTTGCCTTATTATGAACTTAGGGAAAAGTTCATTCCCCTATGCAAACCTTTTCGAATTTTGGCATTTTCCTGGTTCTCACCTTTTGTACTAAATATAAAAACTTTTGCCATTTCTAATCACGCAAAACACTGCCATAAATAACTTCTTCAAATATTTTTTTGTTACAAAGGCTCTATTATTGTGAGTCTCCAGTGCCTCCCTGCAAAAAGAATGTAAACTTTGCTTAGTTTACTTTGAGTTCTTAGTTGTAGCTAAAGCTCATTCTTCCATGTATTTACAGGAAGTGCCACTTCTCTACTTACAGGGTAGAGAAAATGCAACTTACCTTGTCCTATATGTCTATGAGGTGCCATCTTAACTCCAACTGCCAATCTTTCTGTACAGCCTCTGTCCCTACTTACCTTTTCTTTCACTCACATATGTTTTTCACAGGTAAGAAATCTGAACGGGTAACGAAGGGACATTCACCTTCCATCAGCTGATTCCTCACCTTCCTGTTTCATGCTGCAGCTCACACACACTACTGCTATTTTTAACTAACATCTCAGTAATGTTTCAAGAGGACCTGAGATGGAGTTAATTTAATAAAATATATTATAGGAGTTAATGGCAGTGCTAGGAATAATTAAAGTAATGTAATATTTTCCATTACAAGACTGTTCTCAGTTATTTATAGTTATGCCAACCTTTAATTTTTGGGGTTAGATTTTCCATACCAGGTATGTGATTCAGACAGAAAATATTTTTAGAAAGTTACAGCTGAGACAGTCCAAACACATACTTAAAGAAAAATATATTTTACTTTACCCATGCCAAAACCCCAATCAAAAACCCCAAACCCAACCCAAAATAAAACCCAAACTATTTCATGCAAATTCCCCCAAGATGCGGACAAGAAGACCAGGAAGACTACTGGGAGGCAAATTTGGCCAACCCATAAACTTGTGGAAAAAAGCCTAGCCCCTAACAAAACTTTGCATGGTGTATGAGCATAATGTAGGTTTTCCAATGGCATCAGCACTGCTGGTGCTGTTATTTTTACAGCACATCCATACTGACTGGAAGTTTATGCCATCTCCACAAAGTTAAGACAAATTTCAGGCCTACAGCACACTTTTCTATGGTTCAGGAGCCGCTATGATGTTAGGGAGCAGAAAAAAGATTGGGGGATGATTTTAAGTTTTTGTAAAGAAAGAGATGCTGGACAGGAATCTATGCTATGGCACAGTGCAACAACCCCTGAAAAGCACTGCGTTACCATTAAAATAAGCAGGCCAGAAGAGCAGGAGAAGGGGCTTTTAGTCTAAAGTACTCCAGCTCCTGTAACCTTGAAGGGGACGCACGATTTTGTCATGTATGACTCAGAAATGCATGTCACTGCACCTGCTTGCTGTGAAAATGCGTTGGGTAACACATGGTATTCCTTCCCCTCCCTCCACTGCTGGTGGGGCAGCTGGATGATAAAAACTCAGGTGTTTCTTGGTCTAGACCTAAAAGCTCCATGTACACTGGTTGTATGTCTGGGGCAGTACCTTCCCAAATGGTATATTCCCTTCATTCCCGGTAGCCTGCTCAGGGGTAGAAAGTAGAAAAAGAGGAAACCATTAAGAAACAATGGTTGTGAATTTAAGTACTTGTAGGGTCATTTAAGCTTTTCACACAACCAACTCGGCATCCCTGGACATACTTACTTGCAGCGGTCGGTCAGAGGCTACTTTTCCCCACTGAGTGTCTGCTCAGCTCAACACGTGGGACTGACAATGTTGTGGGAACAAATGAGCAAGGAACAATGTCCTTAGGGGCTCTTTCCATGTAAGAACTAAAAAACATTTAAGAAGGCAGGAAAACTGTATGTGCAGAAAACTATGGTCTTGAGATTAAGGTAAATGGTAATGTCACAGTCACTTTAGAAATTTTAGATCTAAAATCCAAGTGCTTCTGCAATGCTGAACAACTTCATGCTTTTTGCTAGGAAAACCTACTTAGAGCATCCCACTTGGGCACAATTCAGAGACCTGAGGTTAAAAGCCCAAGCCCCCAGAGACCCAGCAGATGCAGAGCAGAGATGTACAACATGCTTACACCCACGGACAGCAAACACATCCCACCTTGCATACTGTTGTACAGGTCCATATTTCAGGACATGAGAAACTAACCCTGCCACTTGCTCGCTTCTTCCTTATTTTGTGAGGCAGGCTTTTGGATAAGGATCGTATGTAAGATGTGGGGAAAAAGAACACAAAAACCCCCCACTACCAAACCTGGCCAAGTGCACACACAAGCCCAAATATCTCCTAAAGTCAGCTCCTCTTCACACTGCCCATGCTGGCATCTAGCTGATTTCACATGAGAAGTTGTATTGTGGCAGGGACCACTGTTGTTCTACACATAGATCCAACATTTCTCAACTGATGCTTCCAGGGTATATTAAAGAGGTGGAGGAAGAAATAGAAGAGCTATTCCACAAGATGCAGTATTGATTTTTCTACCTGAGGAAAGAGACTCTCAGTGAAAAATATCTCTTTGCTCCTCTACCTCACAAGAGAAGAAAAGTCTCAAAAAAGACATTAACCTGCAAAACCATGAGCCACTGCAGAATTTTGCTCTAGCCAGTGTTTTTGGCATATGTTGACACTACATAACTGAAAAATCATCAAATAGCATTCAAACTTCAGGTATTCTTGAAATACATAAAAGGAACAAAGTTATTTTTCCTCAAAACTTCTTAATCATTGCAATTGCTAACGAATACTGAATGAAAAAGTGGAGGATTTTTAAGTAGAACAAACTCCTCTAATTAACCTTTAAGAGCACAGAAAACAGAGCAAACCAATTAATTAAAATGTGTAGGCAAAAACCTGCTAATGTTAAAAGGGTGACATTTTCTTACTCCTATATTACGTTAGCTTTTTAAGATCCTGACCATTAATTCTACATGAAATTGTAATGCCCTACTAAAACTGAGTATTTCTGACAGTAAAGACTGACAGGATTTGCAATGGTCTTAAAGGAAGATATGAGTATTACTGTAGTTTACAGACACAAGATAATAGTTATAAAATAATTTCAGAAAAAAATCTAGGACTTGAATGCTCTTGGACAGTTGCTGCTTTAGGTATATATTACCCAATATACTGGGTTTCAAAAAAGTCTTCCCCCAAGATGTATCATCATATCAATCTGCAAAATAAAGAGCTTGTAAAATTCTACCCATCAGAAACAGAAATAAATATTGTAAAATGTATAAACCTATTCACAGATCTTTCTTTGCACTGAAAACATTTTCTATCAAATTGCCTTCTATCCATTTTTTCAAAAGAACCAATGGAAAATTACTGCACACAAAGCTCACTCAATTCTTCTAGAAAAATACGACTAACACCAGATCTAGTGCCAAATCTGGCCTATTTAATATTTTCATCAGAAAGTCTACATTAGATAAGCACTGGAGCAGGGGCCCAGAGAGGTAGTGGAGAAAGTCCCTGCGCAACCTGATCTATGTTGGCCGTGCTTTGAGCAGGGGTGGGGCAGGGGGTGCCTGGCCCTCCATGGATCCCTGCCAACCTAAATGACTCTTCTGATCCTATGAAACCTCCTTCCAAGTCAGGAGGAAAAGTAAAAAGTCAAAAAAAAATTTGCTTCCTTTTCTGTGTTTGTTTTTCTGGAAGAGTTAGAAGATCCAGCTATACACTCACGACTTTTCCCCTGTCACAAATGTGTACTGTTTTGTGTTACTGAGCAGCAATTTGCCCTTCAGCTTTGCAGAGTAACTACCTTGAAAAGTTAGATTTATTCTGATTTACCAAATGATATCCCGAACCTGCTGTTTCTGTGAAGATCCTGTTGCAATATTTTGATGAAGGTGGGTAGGATGCGAGACAACAGATATTCCCATTAGCTTAACACTATTTCTCTTCTTAAGAGCCTTTCGTCTTTCCCATCAGGTACAGGGAAAAAAAGTCAGGTCTAAAAGTTACTGTTCAAGCAGTAATTTATTCACAATTGACTACATCCTTCCTAAATTACAAATAATGCTGATTTGCTCAAACAGCAATTCCAGAGAGCCAAGAAGGAATCCCAAGCATGCCTCACCTTTGTGGTTCTCTCAATTTCCTCTGTGACTCCAGCAGTGCTTTCTTATACATTCATTATTTCCATTCCAAGCAAGGATAATACCAGCTTTTACAGATTCTACAAACAAGAGTGAAATTTCTCACATTGCTGGTGCTCTAATAGCATTTTCTTCATTGTTATCACTGAACAGTATAGCACACTGCCTTGACAAAGGTTCAAAAGCCAACTAGCAACAACTGTCTCTCTCTGTATGTCATAGAAGTTGTTGGATTCATGAAGAAGCTTATCAGATTACCAACATGTATTAATTACGCACTTAAGATAACATACTGATTAATAAGTGTATATAACACAGTGAAAGCTACTAGTTAAATTCTATCTTATGCAATTACGATTTAAGGTGAAGTATCTAGCAAGAGAGATCAGAAACCTTCAAACCATCAACCTATGTTCAGTGAAACATACTGAAAATTCAGCAGCAATTTAAAGTAAAATGAACTTAATAACCAATAAATAAACTGTACAAATTTACATAAGTAAAACTCTCTTTTTCCATGTTTATTGAAATTGGTCCATGGTGTCATAAAATCACAGGTTTTATGCTCAATTGATGCAAGTCTCACAAAGACTCAGGCAAGACATGTGCCCAACTCCATGAATACATCCTAAAAAGCAGCAGAAGAAAGCATTATACTGTCAAAGCAAACTAATATTAAATGTGTAGCATGTAAGGGGGACTGTACTTTTGGGTAAAAATAAGGGTCTCCAAAAATGCCGAAGATACTAAAATAACCTTTGTTAGGCACAGCATCTATTTAGAGGATAACTGAAGCGAGGTCCAATCGCAAAACACTACAGGAGATACAAAGATACCCAAATAATATTTATCAACAAAAAAGTTCAGTTACTACATGAAAAGGGAAAGCACGTGGAGACAGAACAGTAAATAAACCTGGTTTAAAATACAAATCTTGTAAGCACAAGCTTTCATACCTAGCCAACAGTACATAACTACAAGATGATCTATTCACACTGCAAGATCTGTAGGCATTTTTAAACTTTGGTTTTTTTTTTATTTTTAAGGTACCGCAAAGCATCCATTTATTAATGAACACACTGTGCTTAATAAATAAAGAAATAAATACATAAATACATTGTATGATTGTAATAAGAGGCATTTAAAACATTCAACACATCAGGAATAGAAGTCTGAAGATATTTTCATGTTTTTGCTTGTTCTTAAAATTAGAATTCAAATGCCTTAAATGTTAGGTGAAAAGTCCCAGTAATCACTGAACAATGACCCAATACCTTCTTCCCTCTTCTGTCTGCTTTGTACAAGCTGGCTCACAGTGCTGTCATACCAACCTCAAAAACATTCTTCTGCAGATTATGGTCCAGCCTAAAATAAGAACTTAAAATGTTTCCTCTTTCCCCCACCTCCTATTTCAAGGTATTTTCATCAGTTAAAAGTTGTACTTTCTAGACTTTTTGTTAATATGAAGAAAAAGAGGTTCTCTGACTTAAAAAAACCTCAAGTGACTTGCTTCCAAATCAGATTTGTACTGTCCCCTCTCAAGACACCTATTTACATGAAATCTCTTACAGTTTCTCTGCCTGTATAAAATGCAGATGCCACTGCACATCAGGCCTGTGTTTGCCTCTTTGCACAGACAGTCCAAAACAGTTTTCCTGATCTGTTTCAACTTGAAATGTTGTCAATATATGGATCGTCTTGCTTTCTAATTCAGTGAAAAATCTAGTTTTCCATTAGTCTCTGCCTTTCTAATTTTCGATACAGCTTTACTAAATGTAATTATTAAAGGCAGATTCAAGAAAGCAATTACTGAGCTACTGGTTTGTATCTCTGAAGTCTTAATAAGCAACAAGAAGTTGAAGTGACAGAAACACTGCAAAATCTGTAAATAAAAAAAACCCCTGCTGGCTATGTGTTTACTTTAGTATATACAATACACAGACAGAAAAAACCAGAATGGTATGGAAAATTGCTATGATCAGCAAATGTTTGGGGTGACCATAGAACTCCCTGCTACCACAAATGAGTTTTAATCTTTATATCACTGTGCAGTATATTTAGGTTTGCAAGTGTATTTCAGAACTGTTGCAAGAAATGGCTCTAGAAAGTGTTTTTAAAATATCATATCAAGAGTGGGATTGTGAACAATGCGAAAGCGGCATTTTAATCTCATCATTTCAGGATTTTCAATGTATTCTGGAGGTTACAATATTTGGGGGGTTATACAGGACAATGAGATATCTAATCTCACTTGACAGGACTAGCAACCAAGTATTCAAAGTGAAATAAAGATGATTTTATAAAAAAAATAATTAATAGGTAGAAAATATGTAGTAGATTGTTTTAAACCTAAGAAGTGCTCTAAAACACAGGAAAGCACTAAGTTGCAGCAGGGCCCTCTTGCTAGTTTCTAGAGAATTTCAATAACCATTCTCAAGATATTTGAGTCCAGACAGGCAAGACTGCAGCTAGAATATTTTCCTTCTGTGTAATGATTTCCTTCACCCTGCAAGTCAATCATCTCCCTTTCTCCCCCACAGAAAACTTGGTAATAGCCTGGCCACAAACGAAGTCAGTAACAAAAGTCCTGCTTAGCTACACCTTGACACCACTCAGGCTTTGTGACAATTATTCTACACACACTAACATTGTTGTAAAATCATTTTGGTCATTTTATGTATCAGAAAGAGTGACAATGTTTCTAATTTGCCAGCCAACAATACTGCTCTTAGCAAGTTCATAAGCAAAATTAGAAATGAACTCAAAATAATTTTCTGATTTAAAATAAACATCAGCCCACACAGAGCTTTCCAGCAGTCTCCCTTTCATCACAATAGTTCATCATATGCAGTAAATTAATTCAAGCATGTTAGCAGAGTAGCAATTAGTGACTTAGCATCACCTAGTTTAGCTTCCATTGTACCCATTACAACTGCCTAACAGCAGATGAGCACCTAGCCATTCCTTGTATACAACACAAAGGTAAGCGCACCAAATAATTAACAATGTAAAGGAAAGGTAGAGGTGATGTCTGAGCAAATAGGGAATACAGTTAGAGTGGTTTTGCTTGGCTGTTCTTAACAAAGATTTATACCCCTCTCAAGAAACTTGGGCAAAGTTTTCCAGCTGAGCACAATTATTGTTTGAAAGCCCTGTAGAAAACTGCCTTACAGATGCAGGGGTGAAGGTAACCTGAGAGCCCAAATGGAGGACTCCATTTGTCAATGGGAATTGTGACTCCTGCCCTGAGACCAGGCCTTTCAGCTGAGACATCCTGGTGCACACAGGCAGTATGGCGAGCAACTGGTGAAGACCGAATCTCCGGTATGTAAGCCGTGGACACATGGCACATACCCAGCACTTGCCACAGGGAAAGCGCAGTACCGAATCCGAGGGCTCTGCAGCTCTTCATACAAATCATACTTCAGTGTAATGCATAAGAACATTAAAGCACAATAATATTATTAAGGTACAGAAGACTCAACTGTGTATGTCAGATAGGTAGCTTCATTACACACCTGTATACACAGGTACACAGCATCACACAAAGATAACACTCCTACCTTCTCAGCAGTTTTGCCAGTGGCCAGGGGAGCAGGGTGGAGGGCAACCTGGTATCAGCGAGATTGCTATTACAAGGCTAGAGTACAGATCTCTCTGTTAATGCATCAGCACATGTTACTTGAGATTACTAAATCCATGTATTTTTTAGAAACAGATTTCATTTTAGCAATTTATTTATTTTCTCTTCAAAATCACAACTTCCACATTTTGCTTCTTAAGAGGTAGCAAAGATGGTAAAGATGTCTATGCTGCACAGGAAAGGTTAAAGCGATCCTCGAGACGAAAAGCCAAATACCATGCTCCTCTTCAAACAGCTCAAATGTTTATCTAGCCCCAACCATCTATTACAGAAACTTCATCTCCTTCCAGAAAATTGTGATCTGGAACTTGCACTGTAAACTCTTTACGGTAAAATTGGAGCAAGAGTCTGTTCCACAGTGTAAGAACCATAATACAGCAACTATAAATAAAATACTGAATAGTACTAAGCTCTCTTCTCTTTGTACTAACTCTTATGGCAGTTGATCCTTGCTGGAATCATGACTATAACCAAAAAAATTCAAATGAGAAAAATATTGCTACAACTCCCCACTATGGAATAGAACTATTTTCTTCTTTACTCCCCTATTGTCATTTTTGAAGGGTTTTTTTAAGCTTCAACTGAAAAAAACCCCAACCAACCAGAACAGCTCAATTTTTTGATTCCGGTGAAATACTGAAGAAGTGAATTCTCTGATGCTTTAAAAGACTATGCTAGCATGAGTAGACATTTTACCCATTGTACACTGCCCATGAGAACATTTTCAGTATTTATTTAATCTTCCTTCATTTTAACAGCAAGTAGGACTCGAGATTTAGTATCAAAAGAGAAGAATAAAATAAGAGGTAACTACTAAGTGGGGCATTTAAAGCATTGTGTTCAGTGCTGTCCTGTAATATAAAAGGCCTTTTTTTTCTCTTTGGTATTTTTGAATGATTTGACTTGTACAAGCCACAGTCATTTTGTTGCATGCTTATGGAAAATGAAAAATCTTGTCTGTAGCAATATCAAATCATTTATACACAGCAGACATCAGCTGTCATTTCTGTCTATCCCAGCAGTACACTCCCTTCCACACTTCCCTCTTTAGTCTTAGGTGAGCTGTCAAGTTTCTAGTTTCTGACGTGTATTTACATCATTCAATGACATCTGACAGTAGTGAAAGGCCACAGAAAACTGCTTATTGATCAGAGCAAAACTAGTTGACGGAACAGATGAGGTTGTATCACAGAAATGCAGCCACACTCAGGTAATGACATTTTGCTCCCTTGTATACAAGTGCTTAATGGAATACAACTTCATTATATCATGCCACAAGTGCTTAAAGAATTGCACAGTTCTCATGAGTGTTTTGTCTACGTGCTGATGAGGACAATCTATTTGTACTGGTACCAATGTATTACTAACTTATTTTGCTCATGACCACTTGCAAACTACCAGCCAATGTGTCCTGATGAATATACTAGGAGACACTGAAGACTCAATCTTGCCAAAATCTAATTGAGTTGACCTTTTAAAAAAAGATGGAATTACCATTTAGGCAGCCAGATCTACTTGAGATTTAGTTCTGTAGAATTCTGTGCTGCTTAGTAAAGACATTTTAAATGACCATTTTTATGCTTGGGACTGGTACAGTTTCCCAATGGAAGTGATAACTGATCATTAGTATTTCAGAGGTTATTGTATCAACTTGCATGAGAGTCTTTCAAACTGTATTGATTTAAATGCTGAAGAGTTCTTGGGCAGCAGCTCTCCATACAAAACATCCCGCAGCTAAAATATTAATTCTCTTATTTTTATTACTTTCTTCATTTTGTTACCTTCAGTAGAAAATCGCATCAGTGTAAACTCATTTTCCACAGAGTAACCTGTAAGAATAAAATTACAGTATACTACCACTTCTTACAGAATCTATGTTTGCATTTGCAGTCTAGCTGGAAAACTCAAATCAGTTTTAGCACAAAGTAAACCACAGTGATTAAAAAAAGCCAGCATGTTACAACAAGTACCTGAATAACTTGAAATCATTAAACTTCTAGGGGTACACTGGTCACAGCACAGACCTCAGAAGAACTTGCTTTCCATTTCATATCTTACAGTAGACAGGAGCAAGTAGGTCTTTGTTTCAAAGAAAAAAAATCCAGAGGGGGAAAAGATGCCAATGGTCCAAAAGCAGCTCTTAACAATGGGTAAGTGTTGCTCAGCCTTTCTAAGTTAAGCTTTACACTCAGGTTAACTACTTATAATTGAAAACAATTTTCATATTCAAAACAAATCTATTGGCCACCTCAGAGACTCAGAAAATTCTTTCCATTTCAAAGGGAAAGAGACAAAAGACTCAGTTGTCAGAGAAGGCATTTCCTATCCCTTGACTTAGACAAGCAGCATGAAACCAGAGGTTCACTAAATCCAAGTCCTACATAGCCAGAGAAATCCAAGCTTTAAAAATAACAGAGAAATGCAAGTAAATAATGTCTTAGACAGGCAATATACATCTTCTGCTATTTCTCAGTAGAAACAACATGGACTATCCTATACACAACTTATTAATGAAGGAAAAATATCACAGCAGTCTTCCTATTTTCAGTGTGGTTGTATCACTGAAACTTCTTTCAGACAAAAAGAGTAACTCCTGGAAATGTCTTGTTCTTTTCTTGGCATTCTTGTAACACACTTGCTGCAAAAAATCTAGAAGAATTTTGCTTTCAGACTGAAAAAAACCTTGGGGTAAACTGAAATTTTCAGAGGTCATCTGGCTAAGTTTGGACTGAGTTCCAGGTACAGAGCAATTCCTTTTCCCACTCTAATAAAATTTCCCATTTTCTATTCCAAAGGAAAAAAAAAAGCAGCATAACAGTTACAAGACTGAATTTATTTTAATTAACACTGGCAAAACACTTTTTTCCCTTTGTTTTTCTCTTAGAAGCAGATGAATTGATCTCACAGAAAGTTAAGAAGAATTTCAATGTGTATTAATTACTTGTGATGGAAAATTTCAGCCCAGAAGCCAATATTTACAATGATTCAGAAAAATGAAACCAAGGTCTTAACCTTACCAAATGGCTTTCAAATACATCTGAAACGTTTTTCCACAGCTAGGTCAGTATACATCTAACAGAAACTGTGTCATCTCAGATACTATGGTTAGCTCTCAGCAGTTGTTTGCACATACACAAAAGCATGCATATTTAATATGTACAGATCTAAGGGGAAAACAGAAGATAAAAAAAACTAGTCACACATTCAATGTATGTGATGCCAAATGTCTGAAAAGCAAACTCTGTAATCTTCTTGAAGTTACTGGCAAGAGGAAGTATTCCAGACAATGGACAGTACAGATAGGATGCTATTTTATATATATTTAAGAAACTTATTTTAGCACTGACTTTTTTTTTTTTAAAACAAAGAAAAAAAAGACAAAGAACTCTTCTGCATTTCTGCCATAACATCCTTTACTACATAGGCTTTTATTCATAAGAACTCAAAATTATCAAGAATAATATCTTTAGACAAGAAGTTGCAGACAAATTACATTTTGTCCTTTCCAAGTCTGGATCTTGTACTTTGTGCTTATACAGAAAACAGGAAATTCTCTTCATCTCAGTTGTCTGATATGCATAAATATCTGGGCTCGAAGCCTTGACACTGATACTGATGATGGCAGCAATTCATTACCAATTATGAAAAAGACAAAAAACACAAGTGAACCGACTTTTAAATTAACCCTGGATTTAGATCTGTTTGCTTTATCTGAAGCACAAAGTATCTATCCAAAGCACAAGAAACATCTCTCTTCATTCAATGAAGTTAATCTATTTTGAGTCACCCTGACTCATTCCCAAATTTTGCTGGATGTACCTTAGAGTGAGTTCTTTTAGGAAAAGCAAGAAGCCATACATTTCCACTGTAATAGAATAGGAGCTAAGAGGACTGGAAACAGAGACTGTATGACAAGCTGCTGACATATACATACACAGAGGACATGCGGAACTTGAAAGAGAATTATAATAAAAACACTTCGCTCTTTCAGTCTTTAGAGAATGTAAAATGACTTTCACATCTGATGTTACTCCTTAATTCCTTTTACATTCAGCTTTTATTTTCCTAAAGCAAATCCTAACTTCAGCATGCAATAATCTAAATTACTTGCTCGAATTTAGGACATTATTTTAGTATTTCTTTATTTCATTACAGGAAAACATACATCACAGGCATTTCTTTCTGTTTTAGAAGACACAGAAGACTTTTCTTCCCTGTGAATAATTCACAGAAAGCCTACATCACTGCATCTCACTTCAAAAGAACAGAAACTGACTCTTTATGACAGGGATATATGAACTGGGTAAATGCCCAAGCCATTGCTCAAAGCATGCCTGTAGCAGTATCATCGCTTCTTTCCAGACAGGCACACTAAGCTGAAGCAATGACTTTTCTGTTTTCCTAGTTAAACTCAATGGAGTTAAAGTCAAAGTCAAAAGAAAAACTAATGTTTGGATTCATTATGCATCACAGGCATTTTTCTTTGTTAGTGAAGAAGTATAGATTTTAGTGCCATAGGCTGTTGTCTTATAAAAGGTTTACAATAAACCAAGAACCTAACATTTTTAAAGGAATCCTGAAAGACTAAGAAAAACAAATGCATGTTTGTTACACTTACAATGTTTACTAATTTGCAGTAACTTACAGTTACCTCTCCACTATCTTGAATCCCAAAGCATGAGACACTACAACCTGCATCACATAACCAGATCTTCCCATGAGAAAACGCATCATTTAAGAGGGTTCTTTTGAGCAGGAGCTCATCTTTGCACTGAAGGCATATTGTTTGAAAGGGTCCCACACTGAGCATCTATGGCAACTCCTGCAGTGCATTTCCATGTCACTTTTTGCTCCCTCCCCCAGCTTCAGTCGTCTTTGCTTCTTGGCAAAAGTACCGATTTGTGTTCTGTACAAAGTTCAGTGTACAAGCAGTAACTTCCAAAACCAGTATGACATTTACTACTGTATCTTGTAAAAAGTCTTTTCACCCTGCCTAGGTGGCTCGACTGTTATCCACTCTCTATATTACTAACTGTTTGGTCCTGTGCACTATTTTTCTTTTTTTACTTTTTTTAAGTTTTAAGGTTTTTTATGTTAAGTATGAGTATACCTGAAAATGAGATTGAGTTTAAAAAAGGTAAATTGCTAAAATCTGTGATTTAAGGAAAAAAAGCCTAAATAGAATCAAAAACTATAATCTATGTACAGAAAAGCAGTACACAAAGAAAAGAGAAATCACATGTTCATTTAAAACTAAAGAAACATTATTTCAGTCAATAAAGTGAGAAAATATTTTTATCTTCTCAGATTCTGGAACCCGTTCCCTTTATCTGGTCTGAACACAGAAATTCGGTGATCCTGTCAACACATTTCAAACACTATTCTTTGGCTGTATTTTGAAGAGATGAGCATGTATTTCCCCCATGGATGAAGAAGCAAAAGGATTTAAGTTTTTTCTTCTGGTATCTTGTTCAACAAGTTGCTGTTTGAAAGTGTACTTCAGTATGCTGATATTTTGTCATCGTCCTAATTCAAAGCCCTTACTCTCCTGGAAAGCCTTATTTCAATCTACCTTGGAATGGATAGCTGTTTTGAAGGAAAAATTGCAAAAAGTAATACAACTAATCTGAGAGTAATACAACAATCGTTTGCCCTAACCAAATATTCCCTTTTAAAAAAACAAACTATAATCTCTCAACTGTCACTACTCACTTATCATTAACCATCAGAATAAATCATACATAGGTCATGTTAAGTAGTATGTGCTATGGTAACTATTAGTATCACCTAACTGAAACCAATAATCTCAGTGGTACATTAGCAGCATACCATTAACTTGAGCCACTGCAGAATTTTCCTACATATTCAACAAATGAAGCAGTGGAAATATTCACGTGTTCAATTTTTTAGAGTCTTGAAAAGCATAATAGCAGATAATAATGTATTTGAAATTCAAAGGAGAACAAGCTTTTGTTTCAAAGATCAGTTCTGAAGAAATAAAGGCTACATATAAAGGTGTGAAAATATTTTAGGCTTACATGACCAGAACAACCAGTATACCTGGGAGCAGAGAGAATCAAAAAAAGCTGTGATTCACTTAATCTACAGTGACACCACTGGACATGCAGAGAACAAACATTAGAAGTAGGAAAAACAAGTGGTCTCATCCTACGCTAGAAAATAGTTACGCTGAAGCGGAAGTAATTTTGTTAATTCAAGTAACATTTGCTGAGAAGATGCTCATAGCTTTTTGTTACAGGACTACTAAATTTGTTGTTCTATTCCAATCAAAAATATATCATAGTCATTTGAAGACATTTCTGTGTTTGTAAAATATCACTTTTTAGAATACTTAATCAAGGAAACTTTAATTTTATAAAATAAGAATACAAGGAACAGATTGATACTCTTTTCCACTGCTTGCTTCTCTACCATTCCCTCTTTCCCATGCTATACAACTCTTAGTAAAGAGATGAAAGTTAAGGAAATGAAGAAACAAAGTTATTAGTATAGGTCACAAATTACCAATATGACTAGAAATTCAACCAATTAATTGAAAAAAAAAGAAAGACATATACTTGTGCAGATTTTTCGTTCTCTTGTCAGAGTGGAATGTGTGCAAAAGTGATCAGCACAAGTTTTCAGATACTGCTCATCAATCAAATTAAGCAAATCTCAGCAGGCACAGTAAAACAAGCAATACTGCTGCCTACTATCTTGCTATTACCTCTTTCTGCTCCTGTCTGCTGTTGTACTGGTATTACAGAAATTAATCACCTTATCCTTACAGACAGCCTCTGAAGGAAAGACTATGAGTATTACAAATATGCTCTTACTCCCTATCTCAGTTTCACCTGACTCCACATGGTTCTCCTGATTTTCTGAAGCAAACTACCAGACCACTGTGACTTGCTTGAATATGAAACCGAACTGTCAGGTCCTGGATCTCAGCTAGGGCACCAGACCGGGGTGGCTTTTCCTGGAAAACAGAGCTTTCTCCACAGGCCACTTACACTGAAGATTCTCGCTGGCTTCAAAGTATTTTGAAATAAGGCTTGAGATCCATACATGAGCTCCTGAAGGCACAACTGCAGCACAGAATAACATACATACAGAAACTACTGCATTAAGTGTGGAAGAGGAGATCATGGGAAAGATATGAAAGTAACAGCATAGCTAGTTCCATCTAATGATGTGCAATGCATTCCTCATCAAGAAACCTCAGTAAAGAAAGTATTACAAACAACAAATCTCAGTCTTCAATTTTAATTTAAAACTGGATAAGTGTCTCATTTATGAAAGGATTAAGATGCTTATGTCCTTTCATCTTGCTTCAACCTTATATAGAAAACATTTCAAATCCTAAGATACAGATTTTAGGGGAGGGCAGAAGGAAAAGAGATATTTTACAATGCTGCCACTACAGAAAAAATGGAAACAGATGGATGTCATATATTGGTTAGAAGTGACCACATTGATTATCAACTAGTTTTAAGATTAACCGCCCAAATTAGAAGACTGGGATATTATCAGCCACCTATTAAATTTAATAGATGCACATTTTAGAAGGAAAAACATGCTTGGTATCTTCCTGCTAGACTTATTAAACTGGCTTTAAAGGGTTTTTTTTTTTTGAGTGAAATGGAAGAAAACATTACAGAAGCATTTACGTGGCTGAACAACCTACCTCACTAGACTTTCCAGCCTCTTTTTTTGTGTTAGAGCATGGAAATACAGCAGCTCCAACCAGAACCACTTTCTTTTCAGCACACTCCATTTTTCAGCAAACTGTGAAGACTCTCAAAGTCAGATCCTCCTGAAACTGTATCATTAGACATCCAGTCTCTGACATAACCATGCTTTGCAGTTAGCTTACAAAATGTTAACTATTACATCTGTTTTGTACAGATACTCCCCACTCAAAGACAATAGAATAATATAATAATGAGAACAATTCTTCTCTAGGATTTATTATTTTCAAGTGTGGTAGCACACTAATTAAAATGACTTACATATTTCATAAATTCAATGCACAGAGTGACCCCTACTGGTCCGCCAGGCACCCCAGCAAAGATACAAAACTGACAAACCCCATCACTCCAAGGAGTGAACCTGAGCTAACTTGCATGGACAATCCTCAGATAAAATGCATGCATACCTTATTCAAGTTACAGAATGACTGATACTAATAACTCAGTTGAGGAAAATTAATCCAGAGCTTTATATGGATTTTTAAACATTCATTCTTGTTCTTATAATTAACAAAATAATCAAATGAATGGCTTGTAAAGAACATTTACGATATACCAGCATCTAGCCAAGAGCCACATTATTATGAAGAGTTTCAATTTTTTCCAAAAATTTTCTTAAAAAACACTCAGGAGAAACAAACATTAGTCTACTAGATGTTTTAAATGAGAAAATTGTATATTTCCTGTACTTTCCCAATTAAATATAAATAGCAATTATGACAATAAGCCCCTATGAATCAGACTGTGCTTGCTACTCTTGTATTTTATACATAAAAAGCAAGGTCAGATAAATATCTAAGTATTTGTCTAAATACTGTCTGCTTTAATAAACAACTAACTAATAAGCCAGGTAACCAATGATGTGCTCTGTAATACATATACTTTATCACCTAATTTAAAAAAATAATGTAGGAGAATCAGCTCAAGATCTTAACACTAATATAAGTACGCTCAAATAAGAATATGGCTGTTTATTTGAAGTGCTGAATATTCTCTTATTTTTTGTAAATATATATATTAGACTCGGATACACACACTTATATGTGAAATCAGTACCCAACTAGGATCAGCAACAACTAGAAAACAGCAAAGCTCATGCTAAGTGTGAATTCTAAGTGCATTTCTTTGACCATTGAGCTTTTTAATAACACACATATGATTACAATATAAAGTGTGCAGAAGATTGACCAAACTGAACAAACATTTGCCTCTGATTTCATTTCAGCCAGGATTAATTCCAAGAATCTAGTAAGATAAAGCAGTGCTAAGTCCCACTCCTGATGGAAACATTTGCTTAGAAAGCTTAAGCAATAGAAATAGAAATCCAACCTTCTCTCCATGCTTCAAAATCCTTGCAAATTAAAAGGAATATTCTGTAGTGACTGCAAGTTTCCACTACATCCAAACCAAGTCAGTTCAGTGTTGCTCAATATGTGCTCATATTGGGAGCTTACAAAAGTCATCCCTCATCCCATCTGCTCAGCAGTAGCTGGAACCCGGAGGCAGAACCTGGACCTCGGAGCTTCTCAGTGGTCACCAGCAGGCTGGCCTGCACCCTGACTCTTACTTCTGGCCACTAGGCAAATTTCTTGAAGTGAACAATTACAGCCAAAAGTTATTTTTAAAATGCATTCAACCAGTTCTAACTTAGCACATCAAATCCCTAGTGTCTGCAACAGGAGCTCAACATTTTACAGAGATTTTATTTTTGGGAGCCATATTTAAATATTTACAATGTTACACAAAGAATAAAAGAAAAAAACAGTGACATGCTATAAAACATTTAGAAAGCCTGTAACTCTGCTTTTTTTTTCCCCAAAAAACTATACAGTGAATTTTGCTATTGTTTTCACTCAAATATGGCGTGCTACAACATCCACTGTAAAAGTATAAATTTAGACATTATTATGTCAAAAAAAGACCAACAAAAGAACACTGAGGTTAAAAGTCAAGAACTCCAAAGTCAGGGAATTCAAGAAATAATGCTGTCCCTGTACAACTTAATCAATCCCTTTGGGCTTAATGCCCCAAGAGATAATTAAAAACTTATTTCTCAAGATCTTGGCACTATTCAGTGAGCAAGTGTTCTACCACTGTTGTGGCTGGTCTTGCTCATGTTTGATCCCAGGTCTTGTAAGTGCCATCTAAATACAGGACTGAACCAAACACCAAGTTGAGTGGTGCAGTTAATTCACTATAGAGAAGGGATGCCCTCCGGAGGGACCTTGACAGTCTTGATGAGTAGGCCCATGTGAACCTGATGAGGTTCAACAAGGCCAAGTGCAAGGTCCTGCACCTGAGTCAGGGCAACCCCCAGTATCAATACAGGCTGGGGGATGAAGGGATTGAGAGCAGCCCTGCCAAGAAGGACTTGGGAGTACTGGTAGATGAAAAGCTGGACATAAGCCAGTGATGTGTGCCTGCAGCCCTGAAAGCCAACCGTGTCCTGGGCTGCATCAAAAGAAGGGTGGCCAGAAGGGTAAGGGAGGTGGTTCTGCCCCTCTACTCTGCTCTGGTGAGACCCCACCTGGTGCACTGCATCCAGCTCTGGGGCCCCCAGCACAAGAAAGACATAGACCTGTTGGAGCAGGTCCACAGGAGGGCCACAAAAATGGTCAGAGGGCTGGAGCACCTCTGCTACGAGGACAGACTGAGAGAGTTGGGGTTGTTCAGCCTGGAGAAGAGAAGGCTCTGGGGAGACCCTACTGCAGGCTTTCAATAAAGCGGACCTATTAGAAAGACGGAGACGGGCTTTTTACCAAGGCCTGTAGTGACAGGACAAAGGGCAATGGTTTTAAACTAAAAGATGGGAGATTTAGATTGGATATAAGGAAGATTTTTTTTATGAAGAGGGTGGTGAGATACTGGAAGAGGTTTCCCAGAGAAGTTGTGGACGTCCCATCCCTGGAATTATTAAAGGTCAGGCTGGATGTCATCAGCAACCTGATTTGGTTGAAGATGTCGTTGCTCATGGCAGGGGAGCTGGACTAGATGATTTTTAAAGGTCCCTTTCAACTCAAAGCATTCTATGAAAGGGGACTTCTTAAGTTTCCAAGCTGTCTACACCAAGAGAAGGGCCCTAAGTCTATCAGAAACCCCAATTAACTCTTTATCATAATAGAAAGTAACGCAAGGCCAATGCTATTGCCAAGCCAGCTTCAATACCAGATGTACTACTACATCAGTAGGCTGCTCTGATCAAACTATAGGTCTTTATCTGTATTAGTTTCAAAGCACTGATCCCCGTACAGCAGTGCAACTGCTGTGACTGCCTGAGTGTAAGAGCATATTTGGCTGAGTTGGGGATTTCCACACTCAGCTCTTAGAGTGCTTCCTCATGGTACCTTGAATGTTCTGCCCTCTGCTAGCAGCTGGGCAGTCTGTGCATGCACCGAGCTCTCGGGTTAAAACCACCCATGAGGCCTGGATGTTAGTCAGTAATCAAAATTAAATCTTCTGTCTCCAGTGCTTGGGTGATCCAGCATTGAGGCCTCCAAAAGGCTGACAGTCAATGCACATCAGCCATCAGACAGGTTACGTGGCAACTAACTTGCCTTCCCTGGAGAATGATAAATTAGTCCCTAATGCTCTTCTGCAACTCTGCTCACGATTTGTAAATGGAATCATGTTTTACTATCCACAAACTAGAAATTAAGAACTGTTGTAATGCAGGAGGTAAAAATAGGGACTGAGTACATGTTACTTGTGTGGCCTACTTACACTGCCCACCACAACCTCATCCTGCTACCTCAAGAAATAGAGAGATTGGCTGCCTGAGCATGAGGAATAAAAAATATCCACTGTGATAATATTCCTTGTTAGTGACCATGATTCTTGCATACCAGTGATTTTTAAATCAGTTAGCATCAAACACCCTGTTAATGCCAAGGGCAGCAGTGAAATACAAGGGGTTTATATTTAGTGTTCAGGACAGAGGCACATCACCAGAGTGCTGTACACCCAGTAATTTGCACCAACCCTTCTGTTTTAAGGTATTACTCTTGCAGGAGCTGCAGAGGATTCTTTGATAATTTCCTTGGTGTTAAGGGCAAAAACCTACATCTAAGCTTGAGCAATAAATTAATTACATACATCAAGAATTAAGTGAAGCTAAACTATCTGTGGATGTCTCTGGCCAAGAAGAGCAAGAGAAGACTAGAGTGGCAGAGCACTACTACATTGCCTTCCTCTGTCTGTGACTTCTGGCAAAGTACATGTTCTACGGTGCAATAGAGCACAACAGCGCGCAACAGAAAGCACATGTGAACAAGCACACAAGAACTTTACTGAGAGTCATCACATAATGCCTCCTGCATCAGGGCAGAGACAAGGTTTGCACTACCAGTGAACATGCAAGAAACATCAGGAAAAGGAGATGACCTTTGAGTGCTGAAGCACACAGTTACAAGCAGCAGCTCATCCCACAAAGTTAAAAATACGTGCTTGACTAATTCTTTAACCAAATGCAGGATTAGGTGATATCTACAGTAAGTTCCGCAGCTAAAAAAGTATGTAACCTGGCAACAATGGTTGCCCTACAAATCCCCCTGAAATACTCTTTTAACAAATACAGTTATTTCATCAGCTCCTGAAAATATTTGGGAGTAACAAACTGCATAGTCTTTGTTCTGTTATCTCTGTGATTAGTAAACCTGAAGAGCCTTCTAACTTCCCAGATGTGTACAGTCTACCCTCATGCCTCTTCAGATGATACAGGATTGAGGTGGAACATGTCTGTGCTCTTCAGGCGTTAAGTCTGGGAACAGGTCCTGCATGGCTTTCCCCTCCTATAAAAAAGTGCCTGTCTCCTTTTTTAACAGACAGATGAGGACAAAGGATGGACAGAGCTCTGACCAGGACTCCTGTCACTCTTGTCCCCGTGCTGCTTTCTGCTTGACAGCTAAGCCACCAATGTAGCCACCTCTTCAGCTACCCATCTACCAAGTTAAACATTTAGAAAGCTTTCATTTTATGGCAGATATTATACATAGGAAGAGGTGTACTGAGGTAAGAGTGGCACTGAATTTTTACAGTTGCTTGACTAGCTTACTGAGGGAGATGTTCTCCCTAATGTTCTGCACATCCCTTCATTGCTATGTACATTTACAGTTATGGAAACAGATACAGGTGATCCAGTTCTGGAGTACTAAACAAGTTACATACTGAACACAAATGCTTTAATGAATAATATTAGCAATGTCTAAAAAAGGAAAAAAAGCCCAGCAAAATCTGATGTGACAAGTCTTCTCCAACCACGGCTGTCACCTCAAAATTTATAGCTGGGAGCAGAAAATGACCACCTCCCAGGAAGACCCTGCAAAAGGCTCTCTTGAGCAAACAAATTATGTTTCTTCTCCTGCGTACAGAGATAGAGATGGAGAAGCTCATAATTGTTTCAACAACTGTTCCACTATGAGGTGCTCCTACAGTTCCCAGAAGAGAACAGAGCTACTTTGGGTGAACTCTCAAGAGTTTTAGAAAACCACAGAATTTGTAAGTGATAAGAGGTTAGGGGATGGATATAGGTAAAATTTTTGAAATAATGCAAAAGGCAATTGCTGAGTGTCAAGGGCAGCTCACAAAAAGAAGCTTGAGGAAGACTTTGCTGGGAGACAGCCAGCTGGGCTTCAGAATGTCCACACAATTTGCTTACATGTGTTTTCTGCGTATTATCTCCCAGTACAGAAAGACCTCAGGTCTATTCCAGCTCTGTACTTCTGGGAGTTATCTGGCTCACCCTGCTGCCTCCAGGCAGGACCAGCTATACTTCTCACTCTTGACAGAAATATCTAAGCCCTGTACAGATGGAGTTTCCATACCATACTCCTGAAGGGTGTTCTGGTGCTGCAGTATTTTTATTAGTCAGCACCACTTGTAATTAGTCTTTCTTACTTTTGGTGGATAGGACAGGAAGTTGCACACCGTAGGACCACAGCATCTCCTATCCACAGACTGACTGCCTCCTTTCTTTTTTCAACAGCCTTTTATGCTACTGAGGATTGTTATGAAGTTCCTGCTTGGTGTTTTCTTTTAGATCTAAGCAGCCCCTGGTGTATTTCATTCCTCACACTGATCAGAGATCCAGAAAGCAGTGTAACACATCATATTCTTACACTGCCTTCTCCTTTCCCATACACTCACATGTTTCTTAGAATACAGTACCTAAAATTGGGCATGGTACTCCATGCTTAATATACACTCCTCATTATTGACCTCTTCTTTTACATTCATCTTTCGAAACCCCAACATGCATTTGCCTTTTCTGCAACAGCATGGCATCAGTGACACAGCCACCTTGCGATGCACGATAAGCCCCAGATCCTTTCAGGAATATCTGTTACCTAATCTGTTGGATCTTACTCTGTGCTACTGATTATTTTTGATAAATACAGCACTTGGCACCAGTTCCTATTGAATTAGCACTCCACTTTCCCTTCTTAAATAAGCTTCCCAATTCACCAAAATTATGTTTAATTCTACTCTTGTCTTCTAGCACATTCAGAGTCACATCCACCTTGGTGTTGATGCAAATTTAAATAAGGACACTCTTATTCTATCATCCAGGTCATTAAAACATCAGCCCATACAGGACCTCAGACAGACCTCTCTGCAATACAACCAAGTAACTCCTTCCGCTGTTGACATATGCATGTGCTTCTGTGTACCTGTACCCACACATGTACAAACACGTGTGTGCATATACATTATGTTCTGTCCCTATCTGAATGCAAGAGATTACACTGACCACAGTACTTTCTTGGTTTTGATGTTTGCTTAGTGGCAACTGATATAGATTGTCTTCAGTGCAAACAAAACTTGTGTTAACAGCGTGCTTGCTGGATTCAACTAACTTGTACTTTCCAGAACCAATCACATTTTTAACTAGGAAATAAGGCAGGGCTGTTTTGCTGATGCACAAATAACAAACACATAAGCTAGCACATCACAAAAATCTACATTGTTTTAAGAAGTCATCCTACAAAAAGCACCACCAAGAAATAAAAGCAAAACATACCTTCAAAAGTTGGTCTATGTCAGCTTAAAAAGAAACTTTCCTTTCTTTTTATGGGCAATATTGAACAGTTGAGTTCTGATCCTAACCCAGAATTTCTCTGATGAACTGTACAACACAACAGTATTTTTCTGAATATATTTAGAACAGAAAAGGAAAAAATGCAGGCTCACTTTAAAATTTTGCTTAGCTATGCAAAACTACTAAGCAAATGTGGAAGCTACAGTGGGAAAGAAAGTGGCAGACTTGCACAGACTTGCTAGCGGGGTGCTCAGAGTTACACTGCTGTCAGAAATTCCCTAGGTAAAACTAAAAGGAAATAGTTTGTGCTCAAGCATTTTTATAAATTCCTCAGAGATACCATAAATATTAATAAGAACATATTTTAAAACACTCTTAAATATTAAGGCATGTACATATATGCTATACTAATGTACAACAATTGAATAAAAATCTGCTCTTCCCAGAGGATGCACTAAAGTTTTTTTTTTTTGGCTCTCCTGAGAAATCCTTGTTAACCCAAACTAACGTTCAAAATAACAAGATTCAATGATCTGGCAGTTTTTAGGAACAGATTACTGACATGGTTTTGAATGTTTCTTAGAGAAATCACTAACATTAACACCTTCACATTAATCGATTGGTGTCAGCAGAATTCTGGAGAGCTATGCTGCAGGCTCCAACACCAAAGCAGTAATCAATTAAGGAAGTCAGCTGAAAAAATGATGCAAAGATCAGAGTTGTCAATGGCAAAATAATCTCATCTCAGTGGTGTCAAAGGAGGAGTAAAAAAATGCCACGTCCTTACTTAATAATGCAAGAAAACTATTCCAAACAAAGATTTAGTAACCCAGTAATTGTCAAGTAACTATTGCAATTGAAATCTATTAAGAAATTCTTCAGGAATCTATATTCTAGACCATATTTATGTAATTTTATACAAGATACATTTGAATATAAATTGAACAAGCTTTTTTTTTTTTAATACAGTATTAAACAACATACTTGCTAAAAAATCCAGTGATTTTATTTAGAGAGTAACAAAACTCCAAACAATTAATAAAAGAGTTATACACCAAGAAGAAAATACATAGTTCAGTCCTTGGAAATTAATGAACATTTTTAGACGTCTTACACGCTTTTCCTTTTGAATAGAGGGAAACAAAGCCACTGATTCTTGGCTATATGTTTCATCTGTAAACAATTCTTAAAGCACAAATAACACTGCTTTGTTGAGCTGCTAAGTTATTGAACCTGCTGATTTAGCAAGGATGTTCACAGCAGGGTGTTGAGAAGGGGAGCGTTAAATACCACTCAAAATAGGGTTCTCATTTCTCCATACTCTTTGTTTGGCTATCACCATCATGAGGGCCTCTACCATGCTACATGCCATAGAAAGCTACCTGACACAATCTGTAGTGCATTCTTTACCTTCCACAAGCAAACCATCAGAATCTATTAAAATTACTTTACGCCGATAGCACTAGAGACATGACAAATCACAGGCCAAGAGTCAGATACCAAAGAATGTGTCTCAGGGCGTTGGGGCCAGGCCCATTTGCAAGCAAATGATATTGTGTGAAGCTGGCATGCTCAGTGCATGACAAACTGATGCAATTTCAGTACTGTCGGAGAAGCTGGGTGAGATTTCTCTGATGCTGGCTACAGCTAGTGTACAGAATTGTGCAGAGTTCCCAGATTTGAATCACTTGGGGCCTGAGAGGGCTTCACTTGACAAGCCACAAATAATTACACTACACTCTTTCTATTGTACTCTATTATTTTGCCTCTTATCTCTAGGCTTTGAGCACTCATGAACAAGCAAGGTCGCTTCTATTTTGACCATGATGCAACAAAACATTGTTCTTTTGTGATATGATAAATAAAACACAGCCCTGCAGACTAAACATTTTTATCAGGTCCATTTTCCACTTTTATAAGCAACAACTTTGCGAGCTTGTTAGAAGAGTAGGGGTTGGAAATAACCATGCAGACAAGTTCAGGAGCTTTTCACTTAGGAGTGTGATACATCTATCTCGTTATTGTAAAAACTCATTTGAGAAATGAGGCATTAAGTTCTTAGCCCTTAATAGATAAGTTATATCTGTGATTACTTTAAGCAGGTTTTTACCCCCTTTCAGATCAGCAATTTTTGACAACGTAGTTGGCGAGTAGCAAAAAATAGTTTTGAATGTGCAGCATATCGCCAGCTCTTTCCCAGACACCAAATACTCTTCACAACTAAATTAACTGCATTACTGCATTTTCTGTATCAGTTCACAAAATGTATTATTTAAACACCTAGGCAGCTAGGAAAGTTTTACGTTACTGGTATTAACCTGGTCACTGTATTTTAAAAAAGTAATAGCATTCACAACATTAACAGGTTAAAAAAAAAAAAAAAAAAAAGCAATGGTTTTCATGGTTTACGGAACTAGCTTCTAGGCATCTTGTCTTAGTTTTCAGAACATTCGCCTTTTAGAAGAAACTCCCTTCTCCCATGATCTAGGCAAAAATCATGCTTTAAATTTAGATTTCTGTACTACAAACCTGATGGTACTGGGCTTTTTCAGACTTAAAAGTATGTTTAGAGGTTTCCTGAAGCTGCAATTAGATATAAACCATCTAGTAGTAAGGAAAAATTCAAATATGAAGACTAAATGCGTGTAGAGAAAAAAAATAATTCTACCAAGTACCTTAAAAATTTCTGATTTCCATTAGTATATTCTCCTTATGTTTGTTTTTCAGATAAATACATAGTGGCAAGTAGGCACCAAAAGGTAAAGAGAAAATGTTAAAGGACTTCTTAGCTGAAAGTGCTGAACTATATTCTCCTACTTTGTCTTTAATTCAGGCCAATGTAAGGATTGTCTTATTTGAGAGGAGACAATTACTATCCTCAATAACACTCCTAACAAGTTCTTACCAAGCTGTTTTAAAACACATCTAAAAATATTCTTTCCCTCTTCCCAACTGGTACTAAGAATTTATGGCAAAACCTGGAAGTCTGACACTGTAACATCTCTGCCAAGGGATGGTAAAACTGAAGTTACCAACCTGGAAGTCTGACATTGTAACATTTCTGCCAGGGAAGGTAAAACTGAAGTTACCAAAGGAACACATTTTGATACAGAGGAGAAATATGGAAAGGAAATTAAAAAAACCCAAACCCAAAACCCATACTCAGCCGTACTTCAGCATCTACTTGATCTTGGTAATCTCTGTGTCAAACAGGAATTTTTAAAGCATGCAGAGGAAATAGTGCAAAGGTTGTACTCCTACCAATCACACATCCACATCCACATTCTGAGCGCTCAGCAAAAGGAAAGGCCTCTGACATTTTCTGTTCAATATCAAAAATAGGTATTTTCAGTACTTACTGATTTTTTGTGCTCCCACAGTACAACATAAAAATGGAAGCTAGGTCTTTGGCTTTCAGGTGGAGAATGGATCTTTAATTAAAACCTAGCTTTAAAATGTTCTCTAACTTGTTTTTAAGAATGTTTTGGAGTTTGGGTATGTCATCGTGGGACATAATTTTTCTTAGAATTTGGGGGAAATCAGAAAAGCAATAGGCTAATATATTTTCTGATTCTATAATAGCATAGCATTCAACTCCAAATTTTTTTTGTTTTTTTTTTTCTCAATAATCATTTCTTCACATCTTTCAGGCAAAGTAAGTATTTTTACAACATTCCCTGACATTGCTATAAATCTATTAATCCATTAATTTATGGATAAAATGAAGACACATTTCTTATGTTTCCACATTGCAAAAGAATAAAAAAGTTAGACTGTAATTACCATCACAGCTTGACTGCAAGGAAGACACATGACCAGGGAGCCCTATTCCTGGAAACAGCCTGATTACTAAGTAAAGAGTGGGGAAGGGAATCTGTATGCAAAGAAACAGAACCCTGTGCAAAACCAGAAGTAAAGGCAGTTAGCTGAGGTACATATGCTCGCTTTTCATAAAAGCAGTTTGCTGTAATCAATACAAACTTGCTGCTGAACAATTGATTGTTTCACCACATAATCAAGATTCTTTGTTTGTCCTTATGTAAAAGATTATATGAAAGCTTTAGATTTCATTATTTTCCAATTTGAAGATACTGCAGCACATGAATACCTTCTGACCTGGTATAAAAAGGGAATCCATTTTTAAAAAGTGAATCAATTGCAGGAGGAGACAAGGGATATAAAAAATAAAATCATGAAGATCAGTAATTCTTATCTCACAGTTTTCAAGGTAGACTAGTGGGAGAAAAGACTATCACAGAAGTTTTATACCATTTTCATATTAAAGAATTAAGTAGTCAGACAAAAACAATGCCATTTTGGATAGGCATTACTTTTCTCAACATCTCATCCAGCAAACAACTATTACCGAGTGTAGGCAAACACTTTCAAGAGTGATTTTCCTAACTCTGTGTACCATGTACACAATTCAACAGCTGTCACCTAGAAGCCCTGGTCTTAACTGGGACCCACAAACACTGCGACATACAAATAAAGAATATACGAAATGGAAGATGTAGTGGAGGTTTGGCTGTCATTTCTTATAAATTACTTACTCTAGATACACCAGTGGCAGCTTCAACATCCAAAAGCATCTTCTTAGATTTCCTATTTGTACATTTTTACAGCTGAAGGTTGTTTTGAACAGGAGGTGGAGCTCTCACTGCACCAGCAGAGGAGGAATGAGAGGAAACATATTTTGTTTAGAACGTGGAATGGAGATGGTGCTCCTTTCTCATGGTATGCTCTTTCTGTCCCAACTTATTTCAATGCGTAAAAGTATCCAGGCATTACTGTTGTACTCTAAATACTTTATTAAAAAAAACAAACCAAAACAACAACCACAGTACCCCAAATACTTTATTTAAAAAAACCCCATCAACCACACAATGTTTATTGGTTTATGAAAAGTGCAATGTTTATAACATGATATATAGGTTGAAATAATTTTTTTTTAAAAAAAAAAAAAAAGAGAGAGAAACTGTTCCTGGAAAGTGTATCCATATTCTAGCTACAAGATCTTTATCATTAGGACATCTAAGAATAAATAGTTTGCTAACAGACTACATACACTTCTCCTTTGGTTTCCCATTAAAAATACAATGCCACTTTCAAAGGAAATGATGACACTTCTGCTTTGGCATCAAAATCCTCTTCCAGAATGGTCTACAAAATGCTATTTCTGCCTTCCCTGAATCACAGAAAGTTCAGGCTTATAGAAAACTGAAAATGAGAAGTTAATGCAAGTCCTCATATAATTCTTGTAAATAGGAGAAATAACAGTTGCTTACAATAAGAGCATTCAAAACGCAGTAACCAGAAAGCCTCCACTAGCAGACTTCCATGGTGCATACCTAACGTAAGCACTTCCACTGTATGCAGATGCAGCACTGCAATTCTACCACCAAGAGCTCTGCCACGCAAGCCTGTCCTCTCTATATTCTCCTCACTGCCAGGACACCAGGAAGACCTTTCCCCATCTGAGCAGAGCTGGGTCTAGACTGACTAAACTTTCTCCTCAGTGGCCTACTGAGTAAGAAACAATCAGGTCAGTAAGCTGTGGTATAAAGTCCCATCGATTCCCCTTCTATTTGTTGTGAATTCACAGATAATTATTACAAGAACCACTACAATTTACATATATTCGGCCTCCACACAAGCAATCCTTTAAATTCCACCATATAAAAAATTTACGAAGGAACTTAAAAAGAGAGACAGCTAAGGCCAAGAAGCATGTATTCATGTAAATTAGCCGCACAGCCAACTTTCTTCAGAAAGACTGCAAAAATTAAAATCTGTAACCAGGTGGATATTTTCCAATGGATAATTTTGAATTGTAATGATTTGAAGAATTGTCATTTAAAGATTCCAGTTATTCTAAAAATAAATACCTATTATTAAAAAGACAGCTTTCTAAAACTGCTCCTGCAATACCAACTTAATTAAATTAATAACCTAGTCACTGCTGTAGATGAAAAACACATCTTCAGCTTCTTCAGGACCTACCAGTCACCTAACACAAAAATTATATCATACACTGAAATTCCAAGATAACTTCATAAATGCCAGGACAATGATGACTAATTATCAATTAAACCTAGAATGAATTATATCAGGCATTAAGAAGTTGAAAGACCAATTAAAATGTGCATTACAGTAATAAAAATATTGAGTGATCTATTACATCTTCCCTCATGTTGCATTTTAAAACCTGGTGTGTTTTTGCTCCTGGGAAGTAAAGAATATACATATGCTTAACACTGTCTTTATTGACAAGACTTTACAAGCAGCATGAGTTGATGCTATATGGACAGAAAACACCAGCAGAAGCAGTTAAGAACAAATCCTTCTGATGAAATAATTCTATTGGTAGTGTTATGTTGTTAACCAAGTTTTGCCTCTGCTACCTCTCAAAGATTCAACAGAATTCACATAGATCTTAATCACAGAATCATAGAATGGTTTTGGTTGGAAGGGACCTCTAGAGGTGATGCATGTTTGAAAACTCTGCTACTGCCTATCTTCCTGAAAATGTAACTTCCTCATCAAAACCACAAACCAGATCATCTTCGGAGAGATTTGGGTAACAGATTGCAGTTATGATTTACTGACAGAATGTGTCAACATTTGGTCTTTCAGATAGTAAATTGATATAGGTAATCATGCTGCTGCTTCTTTATCCTACTGCTGAACCCCCCTTCAAGAATACATCAAAAGCAGTTTCTTACTCAAAGAAATCTTACATGGCCCTATCCCCTAGGATTTTCTGACTGTGAATCAGGGCGGTTTTGAGCAATTGCACAACAATTAGAGATCACTGGAGCTGTATGTTTCTGTCTAATCAGTATATACCCCAAAGCAGATTAAACAGACAAAAAAGGAAACAGTTTGAACTGATTGTTATGTATACATTCAGTCAGTTTTTCACTTTGGTTTTACCTTTTTCCAGTTTCTGCCTTAGCTGCCTTCATATGCACTGCAAAATTCTGTGTGTCTTACTTCATACTCTTCAAGTTCCTGTTGCATACCAAGCAGTCAGTTTCATATCACTGACCTAAAGTCTGTCAATGGAAAAACTGACTGGAGGAAAGAAATTTAATCATCACTGCTGAAAAACACACAAGTTAACAAAAAAAAAATTAAAAGTGTAAAAACCCCAGCAATCTTTGCCTTAAATTATCAGGTCTATTTCTTCCACTAATATGTGCTCCCTCGTTGGAACTGAGAAAAAGCAATGGTCTCATATAGCATTTTTCTGCCATTACAGAATAATAGGTGTCTGTCAAATTATCTTTATCCTCTTCATCTTTTCATGTAAGAGAGAAAAGTATCTGTACAGACCTACTCTGACTCCCTTGTGGAGATAGCAGGACAGCTAAAAATTCTCTATGAAGACACTAAGACAATAAAAAAGTGTAATTGATCTAACAGATCTAATATTTCTGTTTAACTTCCTTGAACTTGGAGTAACTGGTTTGTCACTGATTTCAATAGGATTTGTGACACCAGGTTAACACTTGGTGAGCTTGTACAAGCCAGACTGGTAAGCAAGAAGTCTTCATACTGGCAAATTTCATACTCAAGGCACACAGAGCCTGTTCAGATTTTCTAAAACTACCAAGTTTACACAGTTCAGACACTCAGTGAGAGGGTTAGAATAGTAATATTTCACACTATTTTTACATAAGCTCATTCACATAATTACTCCCTCCATGCTTTATAACTACAATACTTATAAATATTCCCCCTTTATCTTTCACATTTATCACTTGCTATTGTGCCTTACTCTTAGGGTTCATACAGAAGAACATCTAACAACTTCCCTTTTTGACTCTATGCACATTTACTTTAACTGTAAAGAATGCTGAAATATATAAGCTATCCTGAACTTTAAGTCCTTGCAGTTTTATAGTTCCATAAACAAGAGTATAGCTTAGTAATTAAATTGCTTTTTCTATGGAGGAAAGTCTATGGAATTTCAAAAAATCCACAGTACTTTTGAATCTTACCTGTCATACCTTACTTCAACAACATTTGCAACTCCAGAAGCAATTTGGGGAGTAGTATTGAAGTGTTAATTAAAAAACATAGTAAGCACATGTGCCAGTCAAGTATGCCCTCTGCTCTACAACACATTTAAATGTATGTCACCTTGACCTGCAATATACCACTGTAAAATTTTTTTGGTCAATATAGATCAAATGTACACTAATTTATTCAGTAAGTTTCCTAGCATCTGAATCAACTTTAGAAATCTAACTAGTATTTATTATTCTGTTATTGACAAAGGGAGCATATTTAAATGATAACAAGAACACATGGGTGTCATTTCGAAGTTGAATTGTTCCCTAGGGACATCCTTAGTAAGCGCCTACATTTAAAGGTCATTCACTGCCAAATTATGAACAACTGTTGCATTTATTAGCACAGGCTCAATAGTTTGGAAGCAAGTGCCATCAATTTAAACTGACAATGAAATCTAATTGTCCACAGGGAAAACAGACATTTTCCTTATTCTGAGTTTCACCATTTTATGTATACGCTAAACAGAACTGGAACAAGTACAAGTTTACTTTTTTTTTTGAGGAGGGGGGAGGGTGTGGAAAAAAGGTTTTCAAGGTTTTCCATCAGAGGAAGAGTGCTTTAGTAAAGCTGAGCTCCTGAAATAAAGACTGAAAGGAGCAAGTTTCCCATTTACTTTGTTGACAGAGCCCTATCTCAAGTGTTGCATTATAGATTTTCCCCTTATTTTTCTTTCTAATATTTTCTTTCCCTAAACCAACCTGCCACTGGTCAAGACCCCACCCTTTCTATTTCTTAATTGTTCTGTAGTTTTCCCTTTGAAGCTAGGGAAAGGTTTCCAGTTTCTGTGGCAAGTCACTTGTACCCTCTCCCCAGAACTGTATTCTGCTTCTACAGCTAGCTGGTGGTTGATGGGTCTCTGCCCATTCCACTTTTCCAGTACTGCCTAGCCATACCAATGAGAAAAAGAAAATAATCCTGAACAACAGGGTTCAGAAAAAGCAAGCTGAAAACAAACCAGTAAGTTGGTAATGAGCTTCCTTAAAGAAAATGGTGTCTCTCCTTTCCACGCAGTGAGAATACACAGTGGCAGGCTGAATCCAAGAGGATCTGGATTCTGCTCTAAGGAACCAGAAACCCAGAGATGTCAGCAAAGCGTTCTTTGGCAGGCATGCAGAGGCACCAGAGAGAATGGAGTCTCCTTCCAGTCTCTCATTTCATGCAAGAGATCACCACCATCACTGTTTCTAGCAAAGAAACGAGGACGACCATCACCACACTTCTCAAAAACCCCTTCTTCAGCCGTGTTTCTCTGCAAAGGCCCCTGACAGACACAGTGCACCCTGTAACCCCCTGGCACATTACTGGGCTGGTGGGGAGCCAGCAGGTGAGCAATATTCTATCTGCCCCAAGCTCCTTTTGTGTTCTTAATCACATAATCTCTGATAGTTCCTTGTTTCAGCTACTCCAAGAAAACATTTTAATTCTGAGCACATTAGCAGTTGCAAGAAAGAGAATAGTAAAAGATCAACTGTGTAATGTAGTACTCCTGTGATCATGGAATCATAGAATAGTTTGGGTTGGAAGGGACCTTTAGAGGTCACCTGGTCCAATTCCCCTGCAATGAGCAGAGACTTCTTCAACTAGATGAGGTTCCTCAGAGCCCAGTCCAACTTGACCTTGAATGGTTCCAGGGATGGGGCATCTACCACCTCTCTGAGCAACCTGTTCCAGTGTTTTCACCACCCTCATTGTAAAAAATTCCTTCCTTGTATCTAGTCTGAATCCACCCTCTTTCAGTTTAAAACCATTATCCCTTGTCCTATCGCAACAGGCCCTACAAAAAAGTCTGTCCCCATCTTTCTTGTAAGCTCCCTTTAAGTACTGAAAGGCCACGATAAGGTCTCCCCAGAGCCTTCTCTTCTCCAGGCTGAACAACCCCAACTCTCTCAGCCTGTCCTCACAGGAGAGGTATTCTGTCCCACTGATCATTTTTGTGTCCCTCCTCTGGACCTGCTCCAACAGGTCCATGTCTTTCCTGTATTGAGGACCCTAGAGCTGGACGCAATACTCCAGGTGAGGTCTCACCAGAGCAGGGTAGAGGGGCAGAACCACCTCCCTTGACCTGCTGGCCACCTTTCTTTTGATGTAGCCTGGGATGTGGTTGGCTTTCAGGGCTGCAAGCACACATCGCTGGCTTCCTGTCCAGCTTTTCATTGACCAGTACTCCCACGTCCTTCTTGGCTGCTCTCAATCCCTTCATCCCCCAGCCTGTATTGATACTGGGGGTTGCCCTGACTCAGGTGCAGGACCTTGCACTTGGCCTTGTTGAACCTCATCAGGTTCACATGGTCCCACTTCTTGATCTTGTATAAGTCCCTCTGGATGTCATCCTGTCCCTCAGGCACATCAGCCGCACCACTCAGCTTGGAGTCATCTGCAAACTTGCTGAGGGTGCACTTGATCTCTCTGTCTATGTCACTGATGAAGCTATTAAACAGTACTGGTCCCAGTACAGACCCCTGAGGGACACCACTTGTCACTGATCTCCACCTGGACATCAAGCCATTGGCCACTACCCTCTGGATGCAAGCATCAAACCAACTCCTCATCCACTAAACAATCCATCTATCAAATCCATATCTCTCCAATTTAGAGAGAAGGATGTTGTGAGGAACTGTGTCAAAGGCCTCGTAGAATTCCAGATAGATGACATCTGTAGCTCTTCCCTTGTCCACTGATGCAGTCACTCCATCACAGAAGGCCACTAGGTTGGTCAGGCAAGGCTCGCCCTTGGTGAAGCCAAGCTGGCTGTCTTGAATCACCTCCCTGTCCTCCATGTGCTTTAGCGTAGCTTCTAGGAGGTCTGTTCTGTGATCTTCCCAGGCACAGAGGAGACACTGACACATCAGTAGTTTCCAAGGTCCTCCTTTGTACTCTTTTTAAAAACGGATGGAAAGTTGCCCTTTTTCCAGTCACCAGGGCCCTTACCTGACTGCCATGGCTTTTCAGATATCAAGGATAGTGGCTTGGCAACTACATCAGCCAATTCCCTCAGGACTCTGGGATGCATCTCGTCGGGTCCCATAGACTTACTTGTGTTCAGGTTCCTCAAGGTGATCAAAAATGTGATCCTTTCTTGCTGTGGGAGGGACTTTGCTCCCCCAGTCCGTCTTGCAGTCCATCCACTTGAGAGGTGTGGGAAGAGAGGTTGCCAGTGAAGACTAAGGCAAAAAGTTGTTGAATACCTCAGCCTTTTCCTCATTTGTTGTTACGAGTTTGCCAGTCATGTTCATCAGGGGGGATACATTTTCTTTGACCTTCATCACAATACTGTTTTAAGTGTTAATGCTATACATAAGCCTGATGATGCAAAATAACTGAAATTTAATTACTTATATAATTTCATAGAAAAAAATATACTTCACTCAGATGCACTGCACTAGTCCAGGGCTGAACCTATCCCCTTTAATTTGAAGGCTACGTTTCCAAGAGATTCAATACTTCACAATGTCACCTCCTCCACTTATCTCAACTTCTCTAATTCATCAGATTCAGGTAGCACAGAACTTGTGAAACATCTACTTAATCACAGAGTCTTCAGCACCCTGCAATCCCCATATTTTATAGATGTATCTACCAGACCCACAGCTTCTGACTGTTAATGCCCACATAATGAGGCTCGAAAGAATGGCAGCTGATGTGGTCTGGACACAGAAACATTCACAAGCTCCAACTGTCCAAATGAAATCACCTTTTTGCTCAATGCAAAATAATTCTTATGTTACTGGTTTTTCTTAGGTAAATATCTCTGTCTACACAGTATCTTCCTAGCTAATGCAGGGCAATGGTAAGCTCTCATTAGCCTTGGTTTTACTGGAGGGAGGGCTTGTAGTGTACTCATTTCCATCAACCATGAATTTCTATGCTTGGAACAATACTTATGCAAATTATCTAGCAATGTAACAAGCTGACAGTTACAGCAGAATAAGCCTTGCTCATGCATAGTCCATAACCTCTTTAAAACATAACACCATGTTATTATCAGAACAGACTTCCATATCCTCTCCCACAAGCATGCCTGACACAGAGGAGCTTCAGCTATGACTTCTAGTACAGTGTCAAGGTCAGGGAAATCCTTGAACAGATGCATCTGATAGCATAAAGCATGCTAATTTTTGTATGGGATGTGGTATAGAACTTCCCTCATCTACTTGAAGAGGCAAAGTAACCACACAGGAACAACCACCAAACTCTCTTGAGCTAGAGCACGTTTCAGATGCATGACTGACTCATCACCAGCGACCTGAGAGGAACAGTGCTGTAATAATCAACAGCATTGTAATAATCAAACATTTTCACTTTCAAGATCATTTTCTTGAAAGACTTCTAGAAAGATACAGTTTCATTTCTGATTTCTTTGAAGATTACACAGCTTAACATTTATAAAATTTCAAAAACCAAATCCTCACAGAATTATGACTAAAAAAATAAAAACCCAACAAAAATAAATCCTAAAAATATCTACTGCAATGAAAAATCCTATTTGTGTGATATGCACATCTCAGAAATCACTCTGTCACTTCAATTAACCTGCCTAGATGGGATATGCTGGGATCAGTCTGTGCTATTCTAGTCACAGTCAATCAGAATGTTTTAAAGCCGGTTTCTTTCCCAAAAATCACGCAGGCATGTCATGGGGGACTACTTGTGTTTAAGTTCAACTAAGGGGCAGAAATATTCATACAGTTACACATTAACTCACCTAACGTAGTTTACAAGGCTTGTAAACACTTGCCAATCCTCAGGACCAAAGAACAGAATTAGCGTCAGGTAGGTGCCAGGGACAAATGCACTTGCTTTGTGCAACTATGCCTATATGGATCCACCTTCCAGCAATTCTACAGGATTAGATTTTTTTCCTGGTGTTTCTTAACAGCTCAGAACTACAAATTAATATATTTGATAAATAAGCTATCTCTGAATATCCACCTTCAGTGAAACATCTTGGACTTTGGTCCAGAACATCCCGCGTCCACTCAGCAACATGTGGGAAAGTGTTACAAGCCCAACAGCTCCACGAGATGATAAAACCACTGAGGTCGAAAAGAACCTCTGCAAACTGTGTAGACTAACTCCTCTGCTCAAGCAGGGTCAGCTAGAGCAGGCTGCCCAGGGCCATGTCCAGTCAGGTTTTGAGAACCTTCAAGGATGGAGACCTCGCAGTCTTCTGGGCAACCTGTACCGGTGCTTGACCACCCCTCACGGTAACAAAATGTGTCTGTCTTGTGTTTAGAAGGCATTCTCTCTATTTTGATGGGTGCCCATTGCCCCTTGTCCTGTCACCAGGCACCATCAAGGAGTCTGGCTTCCTCTTCTTCATTCCCTCCCTTAGGTTATTTGTGTGCAGTGATGAAATCCCCTGAGCCTTCTCTTCTCCAGGCTGAACAGTCTCGGCTCCTTCAGCCGTTCCCCATGCAAGAGGCAGATGCACCAGTCCCTTCATCGTGTTTGGCCCTGCACTGGACTTGCTCCAACCTCTGGACTTGCACCCAGCGCCCAGATGTGCCTCCCTCGAAGCACCACCTCTCCCCCACCCGTCAGGCCACGCCGCAACAGCCGCCGTTGCCACCGCCACCGCTCCACGGCACGAAGCTGGCGCGGGGCAGGAGCTGCCCGGCGAGCCGAGGCCACCCCTCCGGCGCCGAGGAGGTCGGGTCGGGTCGGGTCGGGTCGGGGCAGGGCAGGGCACGGCAGCTGCGCCCCGCCCCGCGAGCCCCTCAGGCCGGCACCTGCACGGCGGCCTGGACCCCGGCGCGGCCCCCGCTCGCCGCCACCACATCGCCCCCCCGAGGCGCGGGGGTCTCCCGCCCCGCCGCCCCTCACCGTGTAGCCCCGCTCCAGCTCGCTCTCCTCGTAGCGGAAGGAGGGGATGTACACCTCCATGGCGGGCCGGGCCAGGCCGGGCCGGGCCGGGGGCGCCGGCTCCCCCTCAGGGCCGCAGGCTCCCCGCCAGCGGCGCCGCCGCCGCCATCTGCATGCGACACGTGACGCCGCGCACGTGATGCCGGGGCGGGGCGGGGCGCGCGGCGCGGCCGTTGGTCGTCGGCCGCTGCGGCCCCCGGGGCGGAGGGCCGGGGGCACGTGCCGGGAACGGTGCCGGCGGGGTAAGGGCGAGGGCTTTCCCCAGGTGGGGGGGGCTGCCCCCCGGCCCGCTGAGCTGCCGTGCCGCCGTCTCGGTACCCGGCTCTGGGCGGCGGTTGTGAGGTGAGGAGAGCGCGCGTTCCTCTGAAAACACCGTGTATGTAAAAACAAACTTTGAGGGCACCTACTTGAATATGCCGGGGCAGTGGTGTTGCTTCGGAGCACAAAAAAAACGGGGAGAGAAGAAACCCGAAGGCATGAATTTATCCGGTCCTAAACTCACACCACGGCTTACACCACTGCCTGTGCCGGCTGGGTCAACAAACTCCGGAGAGCTGTACAAATGCAGTACCTTTCATAATGCCTGTTGTGAACCCATAGGTGAAATTAAGGGGGGAGAAAAAAAGTTCAGCGCTGGGGAAAGCTGCCCCTATTGTGGCTGCTCCTGAGAAGTCGCCTCTTAGTCATTTAGCAGAGCAAGCCAAACCATTGCAGGGAAGCGCAGATGATTTCTAGCCGTTGGGGAAATTAAGCCAACCACCTTGCTCCCCCAAACAAGTAACTGTGTTGATGATTTAAAAAGCAATAGAGGGAGAAACAGAAGGTGGGAGACTAGATGCATTTAGCAGGCAGTGCTGTCGCACAAAAGGGTAACGGTTCCACCGCACACAAATTTGCTAACCCCAACCTTCAAACCATTTGGAAGCACTGCAAAATGACAACAAACGACGGCTGTGTCAGATGACAGTACCTTAAAGCTCACCTTGCAAGGTTTTATGAATGCTGGAGAATCTCAGAAGCTAAACGGTTCAGATGTGCAACTTCACCATCTGTCACTGGGCTTTTAAAGAGCAGCTACCATTATAAATTGATGCGTATGCAGGGCTGGATTTTGCATAAGCAGAGTCAAGTATAAAAAAATACCTCAAAAATGGACAGAAAACAAATGATTACTTTTATCTGGCCTCTATGGTTATGCTATCTCACTGCTTCATAAGATCAGCTTTTTGAAACGTCTTCTGAAAAGTAATTTGCTTCCTTCTAGGCTAGGAACATCGGGGGGAAAAACATTACAAGCTCTTTTTCCCTCCTTTTGTCTTTGTTTTACTGCCAGCTAAATTTAATTATATTTTGCTCTAAGCAAAGAGCCGTGACCTGAAGAATTCAATACAAAATAGAAGGTTTTTGACTAAAACAAAGAGGACTAAAGCAAACTAATGCTAGTTAGTAACAACCAAACATAATAAAAAATGACCTGAAATCAAAGCAAGACAGTCCTCAGACATTTGTTACTGCACAACACTGCTCCTGTGCAGCATCCTCAGTGGCTGATGAACAGCAGGACAGTCCCAGCACTGCTCTGTAGTAGTGGTGACAAGAGCCAACAGGTTTCCAGTCTCCATGTGCTCTCACTGTAGGGACCATGTCCTTGGAGCACAGTGATGGCTGAGGGGCGTCAATGAGGAACCCCACTTTCCCGTGAAGCATACTGATACAAATACATTACGATCATCCCAAGGAAAAAGCAGGCCATTAAAATAATAGCCTACTCAGTCTGGTAAATGTGGGCATGCTAGAGAATAATTATCATGCTATCATTATTGTTAGTTACTGGTTAAGACTCCAGTCTTTAAGCTTAGTTTCTCTTCTTTCCCTAATGAACAATTCTAATTACGCCATTTATGCTGTAATGCATTTATGCTGATGAGAAGCCAGTAGAAGACTCTTATAGGGGCAGTATTTGTGGTTGTTTGCAATCTAATAACCAATTATTTCAAAAAGCTACTTTTCTCCCTAATATCATATAAATTATTAACAAAGAAAAGTTTGAGACATTAATCTGGTTTCAAATTCAATAGTACATAATGGAACTTTTCACTGTGCATCAGCCAAGAGGAACAAGGAAGATTACATGGTGAGCTGAATTCAAATACATCGATATGTTTTGGAATGTTAAATACTTAATTTGCACTATATATCATCATTAGTTGGCTAATCTTTAAAGTTACATCTGAAGAAAAAATAGGATTTCTCCACATGGCTGACTGGCCAAGGATTGTCTTTCTGCCTCATAGATTGAGGAGCAAAAAATTTAAGAAACATTAATTCATAAAGTGCTATCAACGTGTGTTGAAAGCCAGCCAGGATTCTTGGTTTTGAAAGCTAATTGCACAAATGACACAATGATTCCCACAAACAACAAGGCAAGGAGAATATGTTTTAAATGTAGCTTGATTTGGACCAGTGTAACATGTATTAAAATCACATCAGTAATCTTAAAAGCAAAATGGTTGAGCTCTACTGGTAACACACAGGCTGCCTTCAAAGTCTGTTGAGTTTCTCTAGGAACTGTAGGTGTTGGTCTTCAGTGCTGGTTTTGTTAGAGGTATCAGTACCTTGGGTTACATTGTTAAGTTAAATTGATCCAGAATGTAAAATAAATGACTATACTCCAGTTTTAACTGTTACCTGTCATTAGACTCTAGCTTAACCTTCCATGATTACTGAAACTATGAACCATCACCGTTTAGAATCAGGTCCAATCACTGAAGTATGCCATACCTAAGTAATTGAGTAAGAATGTGGCATTTTCACAATCAAACTTTCGGACTATCTAAAAATGAAACATATTTTTGAAAACAAAACAAAAAACCCCTTTGTTGGCCACTTCTGTTTTTTTTTCCAAAGTTGTCACTGTGCAATTCCTCCTACAGGGGAAGAGTCAGCATTCATCATGCCAGAATGATTCATGGGAGAGAAAAAGCAATGAACATAGGCAGCTCTGAAAGATCAGTTTCCACTAACCCTCATGATTCAAGGACTTCCTGAATGGCTAGTTTCCAGAATAGATGTAAGCAAAGAAATGCATATAAAAATTCTAATCGAAGTGATAAGTAAAGTACACATCAAAACAAAAGGCCAGATTAAAAAAAAAAAAAAAAAAAAAGAGATAGTCCTTAATAAGATCACAACTTCAGTTTGCTGATTTTTCAGGTGCTAACAGAAAGGCTGGTTTTAAGTAAACTTGCACCTCACCGTACTCATACAGATACTGGCTTCCTATGTAAATAGTGGCAAAATTCAACATACTTGCTAGAACTTTGAGTAAAAGAGCATTTGCTTTTTAAAGGGTTCACGTCTTCCTCACTCTAAAGATTTTGCTGCATTTTTTTTAAAGTGGTGTAGTTGTTTCTAAAACACCACAACGCACTTTCATCAGCCAGTGTGTACAAACGAGCACTTGGAAAGAAGACAGACAGAATCATCGTTCTGGAAAGGTCAGTCAGTTTTCTACATGAGTTCACAGAATCAAATAAAAACCTCAGTACTCCTCCTAAAAGCCACAATATTTGGAGCTGGTAAGTAGGTAGTTTTCTGAACAGCTCAAGTGTGCATGCACGTGGGTGGGTGGGGCAAGGGGGAAAAAGTAAAATCAATGTTTTGGTACAATGTAAGATAACTGCAGGTTTTCATACAGTGCAGTGCTCTTCTACTCTGCTGAGACCTCCCCGGGAAGTTCCACATTGGATGTGAAGCTAAGATAAAGCATTTCCTTTCTCAAGATTTGTGTTATCTTCCTCCCTGGGCTCGTCTTATCTTGATCTCTCTAAACCGCAGATACATGGTTTATCTCAAGTCTTTTCTCACCTCTCCATTTTCATTGCATATTTTTTTTTAGTTTTCATACAAATACCCTGCTAGAAGGATTCTGCCTAAGCTGCCTTGCATGATCTTCTGAGACCTTTTTTTTAATGACAGATTTTCATAATGACAGGAAATGGATTATTTTATATCACTCTGTTAGTCATTTTCTCACTGATTTGGAAATAAAAAAGTAGTGTTTTAGCAGTGCAGTCAAAAGTTGCTTTACTTATTATCAAGCTTGCCCCCCATACAACTATGGAAGACAAGAATTTTAAAAAAGGATGAATCCCCTCAGCAGATAACAAGTAACATTTTGAACAACCTGAAACTTCAGCTCCTTACATGTTTTAATATTGAACTTTTTTTTCTCGCATGGTTGTAATGGATGCATATTTTGCCAGAGATTCAAATTATTACAGAGCCTGTTCTACTCTAAAGTGGAAGGTCAGAAAAAAAGTTGGGTTTTTTTGTTTTTAAGAGTCATCTCACTCTACATGTAATTTTAGTGGATGTTGGCTGTTCACTTAAATGCACAGGATATACTAGCCAGCAGCTCATCTCCACCAGAATTTGAAAGAAACTGACATATTTGGGGCATGAACTCCAGAGATGCTGAAGCACAAACTCCCGTATGACGCCTTCAGAGGGAAATAACTTGGGAGAGGTAAAAGAAAGAATAATTGATAGGTAAGCAGAATATTCAATTTTAAAAGCGACAGTGACTGAAGAATCAGAGACTCATTGTAGACTGAACATCTGTTTAAAAAAAGAGGTAACAATGTCTTCAATTTGAGCCACATCACATCATATATTTTTAATTCAAAAAGTACCATGGACATGATGGATACAAGAATGGGGATGATTTAAAACCATCATAGACATCTACAGATGTTTAACCTAAAAAGTAAACTAGAATTCAGTAGCACCTTGTCTTGTATACAGCATTCCAAATGTAGTTCACCATTTTGCAAACATTCATTTTGTTCATGCTAGTAATTCTTCAGTGGTACACTGGCTTGGAGCTTCAGGGAAACAACACTTAAATTTAGTATAAGATCCTGTAGTGAGCTCCACAGAGAAAACAGCTCAGCAACACCTCCATTTACTTGGTTTGAGAAACAACTGCTAATACGGATGTTAATCTGACTGGGAAAGGTGATAAGCAAATCTTCAATCTGCAAAATGTAGGGGAATACATGAAAAACAAGTTAACAGATTCTTGAAACAACAAGAGTTTTATGCTAGCCAAACGTGACAGCTGATCTGGGTCTTCTGTTCAAATTAACCTTGTGATGCAAAAAAAAAACCACAACAAAACCAAACAAACCTAAAAAATTTTTTGTATTGGCAAACCTCTGTGGCACTGAACTTCAGAAATGCTATTACACTTCTGTTCTCTAACAGGCTTTTGGTTTTAAGAAAAAAACCTACACAACTCATTCTTGTTTTCAGTTGTCTAGTATAGACAATCACAGTAATGCCTGCTTTCACTGATGTGAAAGCTATTTCTCATTCACTCATCAGAGAGAGAAGAAAAATAAAAAAAAAAAAAAAGAGCTAAGAAAGTTGGATAAAACACTTAAAGAAGAAAGATCATGAAAGTATACATTTCCCCATTTTAAGCTCTGCATGTCAAAATTGAGTCTTTAATTCTGGAAGTACCCACTTTCACTCTTGCTGGCACCAATCTGAGGTTTAATGTTGAGCTGTTGGTCAATTGTCCTCAGCACTGAGCAAGCCGAAGTCAAGTAACTCTTCGCAGAGTGTTATGCCTACATCAATTTCTTGGTAAACTCGTTGCATACTTGAGCTTTTCAAAACACAGTTCCAAGCTAAATGACTTAACAAACACTGATGCAAAAGGTGTTACAAGGTTAAGGTTTTAGCATTTCACAATTTAAAAAGATGCTTGATAAAGGTGTTTTTAAAGTAACAGTTTCTCTACTAGTTTCCTTGAAAATTCCTAGAAACACTGAGTCAACCAAACTCTGTACAGAAACAACAGGAGACACTGATCTGGAAAGTTTACAGTGATTTTGTTGCATAATCAGAGTATATGATCTTCCAGCTGAATTTTGGTTTCCAGTCTGTTCAGAAATAGTACTGGGGACTTCTTTATGCTTGACCACAAACAATGCGAATTCATGGGCTTATCCTGCAAGTCTAATCATTAGTTGAAAGCAACAGCTTCTCTTGTATTTTATATGATTAACATTTGTCTAAAATTTGTTAATATTAATACATGACATTGACAAGCTCAGTATGTCATTCAAATGGCAATGCAGCATGTCCTATGTTAATGTTGTGTATTTCAGGAAAATGTTTAGCTGCTCTGGTTTCTTACAGAAGATAAAACTAGTCCCTGCAAATGTATTTTCTACTCAAGAAAATCCAAGTAGAACTCCAGCCCTTACCACTAGCTTGCACTCAGCTGCATTACCTACTTTTCTTCCTCCCCAATTACCAGAATTATTGCAAGATTTTTTGGAGGTTTTTTGTATCCTGAGACCACTGAAGATAACTGATGGTATCTATCAGTCCAGCAGGACATCAGTATTTGACCATGCAGGTGGATCTTCACCCTTCAGAAGCTTTGTAAATCACTTGGAAGAGATTTTGGTTAATGCCTGCCTGTTGCTACAGTTCTGTTGCCACAAAGCATCAGTCTTTTGACCCTGTGAGTACTAACTCATTACAGTTCACCAAGGCCATGGTAACTTCAGGTGAAAAGAAGACCTGTAATGAAGAGACTCAGAATTAAAAAACCAAATAGTTTAGCACAAATACTTGTTTGTGGATCTTTAACACCATCTCCAACATTCTTTACTAAATGTTGTTTCTGCCTTTCATATAATCTCAATTTGTCTTAAATGCTACTTCTAAGTAAATATCTACAGACACAAAACCAGAGTGTTTAATGTTTCACAAGGTACATCCCTTTATTACTGTAATCACAAAAACATGATTTTGTACAGGAATGTTTAAGTGAACATTAATCGATGCAATTAAATTTGTGTCATAAAGATCAGGTAAACATACTACAGAACACTGTATTGTAAAGAACAAAAATATCAGCTTTCCAGCCTTGCAATGCACATTTTAGTGCAAGTAAGAAATAGTGTTCAATTCAGCAATGTATTGCAGAACATCATGCCACAGTCCACTTCAAAGAAGATCAGGACATGCAGCTTGTTAATAAAATGCTGTAGTATATAAAAAAAGCCACATGTTAATTCATAAAATATATAGTGGTTTATTTGGATGATTTAAAGTGATTTCACTGTGGAATTTAGTTTTATCCAGGACAAACATCCAGAGCGCCTTGTCATTTGGAATATTCTTCTTTTAGGCGATGGCTTTGGCTTCAGGTAGGAATGCCTCCCAGTATTTTATTAGCTTGAAGAGAAGGGAAAAACACTCACTATTAAGTACCAAATGTTGGAAAAGAAAACACATATAACTTCCTGCTCTTGTTGTAAACTTGTCTCCACCAGATAAAGTAAGAACATAGGTGCTTCTTATTATCCATTCACATTATTATATAATGCAAGAAAAATACAAGTAATAAATACACAAATCTGCTCACAGCAACAGAGTTGTTACCACACATTGAAGACAATGCTGTAGAATACAGTTATACAGAATTAGTTTGCAAGCTTAAGCTTGCTATTCTTACCTCTAAGGGTACAAATTTGTGGTTTGTTTTGGTTTTTTTGTTTTGGTTTATTTGTTTGGTTTTTTGTTTTTTTTTTTTTTTAATTAAACAAAGCCAGAGGGTTATATTCCCGGAATGAACAAAGGAAAGACTCCGGACATTCTTATGGGAACAAGATCTACTTCTGAGTCACTGGAAACTGTTTTACTGCTTTACAATATTTGGTAATATTTTATACTTTTTTTAAAAAGAGCAATAAACATTTAAGTATTTGAGTCTCTTCAGTAAGTCTAAGTGCATATTCATTATAATTTATTCCAATCTATAAGTGAAAACATTACTTCAGTTTCAGAAGACAAGATCCTCCACTCGCCCATACCCCTGAGGGAGCTTCTCCCTTGTTTCCCTGAATTAAGAGCTGTGCAGGCAAGCATAGCAATAGCTGGGAAACTGCAATCACTACGTTATTCTCCAATACAGTAAAGACTAGAAGTAGTTATTTATGTTTTAGAAACTGCTATACTTAAAGCCTATCTTTTTTTAACTAACCTAATATGGAACATATTAAATATTAACTTGTACAAAACTTAAAATTTATCTTACCTGCTGTTGCGTTTGCACTAACGACTCTAAGTACTTGATAATAACAGTTTTAAAGTCTTTCACTCGTTCCTTCTGTTAATAAATAAATTACGGCATATTAACCTCAACCAATTTTACTTGGAATGTCAGTATTATCTAAAGTAAAACTGTCATTTACTTTGACAAAATTATACGTGCCTCAAATCTTCCCACTTCCTTGCGAATGGTTTTGGAGATCTGTTCAAAATCTTTTTCCCCTTGCTGAACTTTTGTCTCCCACTGGCAAAGGAAAGACATGCAGACAGTAAGACTTTGTGTTGTCCATTCAGTCTATCAGTATCTGAACTTTTTTTAGTGTATTAGCAATAGTCGCTCAAGAGCTGAAAAGGACCTGTTTGGTTTTTTTGACATACTTAAGGGAAAGTCTTACAATAACAACTTCAAAGTAACAATTTCTGTAACAGGATGTCGTATCAGTTAAAATAATGGTATCTCTAAGGTAATGCTATCTGTAGATGAAATGTAAAAATATCTTAGTATTGCTATTAAGAAACACTTAACATTTTTTTAAAGATTCTTTAGAAAAGAAAAAGGATCTCTAGAAGTTTTACTCGCTACTCCTTTTACAAACACTGCTATAACAGGAATCTAAACCTGTAAGCTGTCTGTGACTACCTGTCCAATCAAGTGTGGAAGAGTCTCAAAAGTTAGTTCCCTGTACTTCCCTAAGCCCAGAAGAGATGATTAGATCTTCACCTCTGGCTATGGTCAAGTATATGATTATCGCATTTCTGTTGCAGATGACAGGCTATTGAGGACATGTTTATTGGCCTTCCAGTCAGAATGCATGTTGCTTAGGCAAGCCAAGGCACGTGCTTTCTTGTTCAGTGGGAACTGTTTTCACAGAAAGCAGGAGTAAAAAAGTTACTGCAGGAAAGACAAGCACAAAAGGAAAATTCAGAGGAAGTGATGTTGCTCGTGGGGTTTTGCTGTATTGGGAGTGTGGCATTCATGTAACAATACATGGCATTAGGCTACATTTCTCCTTAGTGTATGGGAAGAGACATCCAGCTACACAGTAAGAGATCACCATCATCTACATATAACTGCTTTTACACAGCTACTATATCTTGTTAAAATTTAAGCTAGCTACTGTGAAAAAAGCTATCAGCCTCACACATCAGATGCATGCAGGCTAACAGATATCTAAAATGCAACTGTATTAATCTCAACATGTTAACTGCATCATGGGAGCCAATAATATCCAGTAACACTTATCTTCCTCAGAAAAAGGCAGCAGGGAAGCAACATACTTCAATATAGCATATTCCTGTTAGCAATCCAGTGGTGAGATTTAGTCACAAAAGCATTTTGTGGTGCAGTGTCAAGTTACTATTGTGACATGAGATAAACTTCATCTATGTTCCAATAAATATCTAAGTATTTATATTTTTATTTTATATTTATTCAGAGCCCCCTTATTGCCTTTCCAGATACACATTATGAACCTACGCAGTAAGTCATAATAGGATGTCCTTCATGGAAGAACAGCCTGAAGAGTTACCTAGTAACTGAAAGAATACAAAGTTCAGCCAAGGAAAAGGTAGATTAAGACCACTTGTACCTTCCTACCACAGCTACTAGCAGCACCTGAGACTTCAGTGAAAGCCTCTACAGGCCTAATGGATCCAACATCCCAGTTTCATCATGCTCAAATGCCAGGTCCTATAGGAATTATCACTGGATAATTGTCTGCCATCTTACAGTCTCTGACAAGGAGAAATTTCCCCTTATTCAGTAAGGTATTTCTAGGACTGTTCTTTGGCCTTTTATCTGCAAAAAGCAACAGAGTCATAGGTGAAGCTCAAGCTGTGTATGCTTCCACTTTGCAATTCCTCTGCCAGAAGGACTACCACTACACAATTCAGCAACTCTGAACATATTTCAATGGCAGCAATAACTTTCAATGAGGACATTCAAACTGTGGATTTACTAACAACCTTCACTAACCATCCAATAAAGTTGGAAAAACAAATCCTTCAGGAACAAAAGTAATTCTTTTAATATTGGAATTGAGAAAGGATCACTGGGTATGTCCTACTACTTCCAATACTCGGGAAGTACTTTCGACAAGGAGTTCCAGCTCCCTTGTACTGCGGATGCATGGGTGATGTCAAAAGAGGCAACCAGCAAGAATGTGACACTAAGTTTTCCCAGTAAACAAAGGCCTTTTTTAAGAAAAAGAAAGCCAAGTTAATGAGTAACTCCAACACTGTATGCAAAATATACTGAAGGGCAGAAAGAACAAAGCAGCACATGGTTAGTGATCAATGAGAAAGCCAAACAAAATAACTGCATAAGAGAGTTTAAAACCTGCAATGATGTTCTCCCATTATTTAATGGGAGAATACTGGTGCATAATTAGAATGCATTAATGTTAAATAATTAAGTTGTCCTACCTCTTCAATTTCCTTAGTGAAGCATGATAGAAAAAGTGTATAAATTATGACACTTCAACATGTTAGATTTATTTTTACTGAAATTACACCATATATACATACATATATATATATGGGTAGATATGCTGCATAATTAAGCAAAACATGGGAACAGTACTCCATTAGTCATCTTAGCTGGATTTTAGCTTTAGAAGCCAAGTGATGCTCCTCTGCCTACCCAAGTGATCTGTTAACACTTAAAAGCATCATTTAACTTGTCCATATTCCCCTCCTCCCATCTCCCAGACTCTGTAGAGACAGTATTAACTGCCTTACAGATCTTACAATGAGTAACAATTGCGCACATTTAGTATTTTAAATAAATTCTTTTTAACCATTTCAGTAAATATGGAAAACAGCAAATGAGTGATTTGTAAATAAAAATGGTATAAAGTAGTGCATTTATGCAGAATGAATGAGCTAATGCAGAAAGTCTAACCTCCAAAATAATGTTTGATAGCATTACCTCTTTTATCTCATCCTTAGCTTGCTGCAATTTATCAGGTTTGTTGGCAAGCTGGAGCTTTGCTTCAGCTTCACGTTTTTTTTGTAAAGTGACCTGAGCGTCTTGCCACTTCTGCCAGCATTTCATTCGATGATCAAACACACCCTGTAAGGACAGACAAATTTATCAAACAACTGGAATTGTTAGAGCTAGCTAAATTCCTAGTAGGAAAAGGTAATTCTGGATAAAACTGGAATAACTGGATAACTTCTGGAACAAGTATACTCAAAGAAACCTCACTGTGTCTACCACATGTGTTCTTGTATTTCATTTGACCGCATACTTGCACAGCTCAATACCTTGAATACAGGGTATTCAAGAAGCCTTTTTAGAGCTGACACCTTAGCGCTGCTAACCATTTTATATTCCTCATTCCATCAAAACACTACCAAAACAATCACTACTAAGTCCTCTATTATGCAAATACTTCTCTAAATGTAGATCCTAGCAAACTTTTCTTGTATATGGATTATATGCATATTCAGCAATACATTTTTGTTAGCAGTGAACTAAGGTAACAGAATTAAAGTATCCATATTAAAAAAAGAGAAAGTAAAAAGAAAAATATACAATCCCAACAACCTGGCAAGTTCAAAGATATTTCTAGATAAAATTCGTAGACACCCCTTTCCCATGTCAAAACCTGACTAAGCTGTACAGCATAACTTACACCAAAATTGAGTATTTTCTTTAATAAGATGTAGATCCACAAATTGTGTTTGTTTCTTATTTACAGAAACTATTGGCTGTCTACCAAATATGGCCAAATTATGTTCTCAAAAATTTATCAGTATACTGTAAAAATAAGTAACCTGAAAGAAACAAGTACACTCTGCTTAGACACAGTAGTGTATGGTGTCACCAAATGCTGTGCACAATGAGTACTGCTCATAGCAGATGATGTTCACCATTGACATTTTGTCTGGATCTTAGTAATCCATTCCCATTTTTGATCACAACCATTTTTATCATTGGAATAACTGATTACGGATGCATTCATTTTACTCAGCTAGAACTTCAGGCAAAAACTTAAGTCTTAACTGTGTTATAGACATGTGCAAATGCACATATTCATTTATCCTAAATCTACAAGTTGAGTAATGTGACTTTAAACACAAAAATTGGTATTTTTCCTAGTAGTACTCACTTTTACTGCAGCAATGAGACGAATATAATCCCCAAGCAGTTCTGAGAACACATAGAAATCAGCAAAAGCTTGTTCTTGATGCAATTGATCTATTTTCTCCTCAACCTCGGCAAGCTGAGACAAAGCTCTAGATAGAGCAGTGTGGTCCTCAGAGTTACCTAACATGGCAGCACTTTTAGCAAAGGCAGCTGTGTTGGCTGAAAGCTCTGAAATACAGGAGTAATGTTCAGTACAGTGTAGTTAATTTGTTATATTACTCTGCAGCATAGATCAGTGGAGCAGAGACCTCTGCCCTGTTTCAACCCTAACTTCACCAACTGAAAAATATAAGCTGTATTTCCTAAAGCTCATAATAAAATACACAAGGAGATCACAGTGAAACCAGATTTAGGAGGAAAACAACTGCACAAAACCACTCTCCATCAGTAAATGTTTTGCTCAGCCTGTTAATGTCACGTCTACTCTGTCTAGCAAGACATGGAAAAAAATGTTACTTTGGTATTATCCAACTCCCTAGTTCAGAGAAAATGCAAGCCCAGAAAACAAGCCAAGTCACCTACAGAGCAAATGAAAAGCAATTTTAACAGGTTTATACCACAGTTGTTCCATGCAGTTCAGAGTGGAAAAAAAACCCAGCTATTTCACAAAACCGCCACCCCAGTGACTGGAATTTATTTCTGTTGTACTATTTTATTGACTGCCTTTAGCTGTGCATTCTGTAATGTATTGCTACATTCTGCCATGCCTAAAAAAAATCCCCACATACCAGCATGGCTGGCATATATGAAGGTAAAGGGTAAAGTTTTGAGCTTATTTATTAACAAAAACTAGGGCAATAGTCTCATCAAACCCCATGTAAGTCATCCTGTACAAAGTTAAGTCCTATGAAGGACCTTTGAACAAATGTTTAATCCAAATTACTTCAGGACTAAAAATGCAGGTTTGTTTCTAACTGTGGTGCTTCTGTGGAATCATCAGAACACCAGAAATGTTTGTAGAAGCAAAATGTCTTCAGGTATTTTAAAACACAATTTAAACAAAATGCTTCAAAAAAAAAAAAACAAACCAACAACCCCAAACCACTTCTTCAAATCTATGACCAGGTGTCAAATCAACACACCCCGTAGGTAGAACATTTCAATTTTCCATTACTTCTTAAAATACTCTTTAGTCGTTAAGACACCTGGCCAAGGATTTTTTTACTACAGAGAGCAATTCCTGATAGTTATAAGAAAGCAACTTAGAACATTTTCATGTACTTTTGAAAGCATAGAGCTGAAAGGTGACCCCATATTTTAAAATAATACAGTAGTGTCAGAAGGCACATTTATGGTCTTCCTTACACTATGAATCAAAGTTCTGGAGTTTTGGGTTTTTTTAAATAATCTGATGGAAAGCAATCTTTGACAAAACAGCAGCACAGGTGATTAAAATATAAACTTACAGACTTTGCTTCTCTCTACAACAAGTAAATCAAAAGCTGATATTCTGAGACTACTTATCTTTCCAGAAAAGTTTACCTTAACAGTAGCTTGATGATGTATCATTATGTGGACCAAATTAAGAATAGTAAATTCCTGTTTAAGAGCTTAAACTCAGTTAACAGAGCAATACCGAACCAAAAGATGTTTAAATGGATTTATGCAGCCACTTTTTGTTCAGAAGGAAATGACTCTTGCCATGAGACCTACAGATACATTTATGGATGTCTACTGTAGTAGAATCACTTGCTAGGTATGGTATTGAATCTCTGCAAGAAAAAAAATTATGCTAAATCAATATAGTAACTTTAGGAATGACAAATATTCTGGTTAAAGTTAGGATTAAAAACAGGTATACAAAAATGCTAAAGCAGTTTAAAAAGAAGTACAATTAAAAGATTTTTGCATTAAAATATACCATATAATTCTATTAATTAGTTCAGAGCTCTGACATACTAAGCTCTTGTTTCATCACCAGTTCCTAAAGTTCTAAGCACTTCAGTTCATGCAGCCACATAAAAGTAGTTACCTTTTCTGTGGCAGACTAATGCTTCAACACTGGCATGAAGTTTCCTCAGTTGCTGATCCAGATTCTCAAATTGCTGCTGTTTTTCTTCAAACCACTGACAAAAGATGAAAGAGTCAAGCATTACAAATTAGATTACCAACAACATTTCTGGTTTTAAAGAAGCAAATTATCCACGTACTGCCAGGGTGGTCAACCGATACAGCTAAGAATTCAAGCCAATAAGCAAATTAATAACCCATTTTCTACTTCTACAGCTTTAAAATGCAATTGTTGAGGCTCATTAATTCTCTCATTATTCAAGCTGAAAAATCAGCTCTTACTGCATCCGATTCATTCATCTTGATTGTCATTTTGTTGACAGCGTCGGCAGCCTTGTTCACCATCCTCAATATTCCTGCTCCACTCAGAGCCTGGGTGTTAACCGCTCTCGGCAGCTGGAATTGAATGACAAATAAGGGCAAACAGACTGGTTAAAAGGATGGAGGTTTAACTGGGCACAAGGGGGAAAGAAAAGGATATAGTGTTTTCTTTACTCCTATGTGTTTCAATATAGTGGAATCTAATTTCTCAGATTTACTACTTTTACATTCTCAAGAGGAAAACTTAAAAATATAGACTATTTACTTTTCTTCTACATCTTTACATTTAAATGGAACAAACAACCCACTTGTCCAAAGTTATTATGAAGTAGCCAAAGGTCCTAACTAGCCACCTATACGCTATAGAGAACTGCCACTACAGGAACAGAAAAGCTTAGATTTACCACAAATTAGACAAAAGAAGTTCTGTAAAACATTTAACTGTAATGCAAGATTTGCACTGTGTGCTCATTATAAAAGGTTGACGCCTTTTTGCTTTTCAATATAGGCCAGCTTTCAAAATCTACCTCGTGTATCAAGAGAACTGTGTATTTGCTTACGTACTTAGAAATCCTCAGGGGTAACAAGTTAACAAACTTTACACTTAATTGATGTTATTACTCAAGCTAGTCTGAATATGCCATACAAGGTGGCCCCTATGTCAGACCATTTGCCCTTCATGTGATGTTTTGTCTGTCAGCAGCATTGACAAATCCACTGTAAGTTATCTGTCAACGGTGCTTTTGTCAGTAGTGAGGTCGCTGTGACTTATTAGTATAACTAAGATACTGACATTGGCTAAAAGACAGTTCAGTATTACAGTGAATCCACTATGCACATTTATAAAGAGATATTAAGTATATTTAATAATTTAACATTGTGAAAGGTGCCAGCCTGATAGCGCAGGCAACTGAAGTCTTCTATTCACAAAACATCTAGCCTTGCCAGCAGCATTGCTAGCGTTTTCACATTATTCTACCAATACACCTCAAGTTGGACTCCTAGAGGCAAGAGAGCTGCTTTCCATCCAGTTTAATTCTTGATCTTACTTAACAATCGGTAACATCAATTATGGATTTTCACCATGTATGACAAGCTTCAGTCAGAACTGGACAGACCAATTTGCTTGAAACGTCACTGAACAGCAAATAGCTTTTGGTCATTACCAGTCTTAAGTTTTATCAGAGGCACACTGTTACCTAAGTAGCCTATGCCACTCCACCCCATGAAAGGTACAATCCACTCTGATTTCATACAAATTTAGGGGATCACGTCTCAATACAAAGAGAATATATTGCTTTGTAGGTTAGCACATCTAGAAACAAATAGGAAAACTTAAAAGAACTTAAATACCTCGGAACTTTCCAAGAACTGTCTTAAATCTGGATCCTGTAACAAGGTTGGGTGTTTTACTGTTCGTTGTAGATACCTATGATTTTAAAAATTAAAATATTAGATAACAAAACAGATTTAATGAGCCTGACAGCACTGGAAAGTGTCCTTCAACTAAAGGACAGGTACAGTGCAGTGCACACAACCTCCTTCATTATCTAATAGGGCTTGAACACTCTTAAGAAGTCACCTTTAAAGGGTCAGATGACAGTTCCTGTCTCCATGCCTCTTCTGTCCTTTGCCTCTCTGCTGACTCTTCATATTTATGCATTCTGTCACCTTCCTCTAACAAACAGTTAGGCTAAGTCCTACACACAGAGTTACAAGCTAGGACCACTAGGCTGTTGAAACATTCACCGAAGCCTTACTTCCAGTAAGGCTGCCACAAAACCTGGAACTTCTGACTGAAAGTAATGCAGCCCCATGCACTCCATACCACAATGTAACACACCAAAGGTGCAGGCAGTGGTTTCTAACATAAGTTTGTTTACACCAGAAACTCCTTAAAGTGGGACCTGCCACAAATGTATGTTGCAGAGTGGTAAAACATTATGCTTCATATTTTTAACAGCTAAGTAAAGTCCTCCTCCTTGAATAACAGCCAATTTACATAAAAAAACCCCAGGTGAGCTTGTTTAAACATTCTTGTACAGTCCAGTGGACAGGCTTTTTGCTACAGATAGTTCTGGGTGACTTATTTTAGAATTAAAGGAAATCTAGGAGAAGTGAGCTGATTGTGTTCTAGGTATGAACTATTTATTTGCTGGCTGAACAGAAGCCTTTAACCATATTAAACTCTAAAGGACTCATCTCCCCCCCTCCTCCCCCTCAACTCCTTCCCTTTGCAATGTTTTGTGTTTCTGCTTAGATCTGAAAACCATTGATTGAACAAATATGGGTTGAAGAGAGAAATTTCAACAGTATTCTTCCCCTAAAAACTGTTAATACGTAATGTTAAAATCAGTTATGATTCCAGCAAAGTGTCTGACATTTTCATGAACACTTAATCGAAATCTAGTACCTCAAAAGATGATGGGAATACAAGAAAGCATGCATTATTGCCAGTTAACGCACAGTGACAGAATACTACTAACAGTATACTCTACCTTTTGCAAAGCTTTAGTTTTGCTGAAGCCTCATGTGTAAGGTACCAGAACAGCCCGGTTACATTCACAGATTGCTTAGAAACTGTCCTACAAAGTGATGTGGGCTGGGACTTTTAACTGAAAGTCTGAGTATATTGATATTGTAAACGTAACGTATTTTTTCCATCCTCCATTAGGCATGGCCACCACCTTATTTTTCTTCCTAAAAAAGCTAATGGTTACAAGTCAAACTATTTTATACATTAGATGGCTCAACCTCTCCTTGCTTGTTCTATACGCAGTAGCAAGTACAAGTTAAAGTTCATATGGCAAACAACCAAAGAGATTTTTCTTTAGAAATCTGCTGCTAGAGAATAGCCCTTATTGTGAGGGAGATTTCTAACATTTTCACTGGAGACAACTGGCAATGTGCTTGAGGACTTCTGGCAGGCAGACTTGTAGTATGTATGTTCACTATGCCAGGGCATAAATTTAAGTGAACTCAACTAACAAGGTATATTGCTCTCCTGCCACACCTTCCCCATAATTCTCGGCTCAAACAAGAGCAAATTGAAGCAAATTTCTTTGGTCTGACTTTCTGGGGAACCTTATCACATTTTTGTCAGGTTTAGGCAAGAGCAACAGAACCACTGCCTCTAAGTATCATTTGAGTGCATTCGTAGGTATGTAACTTTTTGATTCTGAAAGGAAAAGACAGCTAAAGTTGGCATGATGGAGAAGTTGCTCCTTGCCAGGTAAGATATTCATAGTTTTTCTGAAAAAAACAAATGGAATATACTGTGAAGCCATCCCAATGTTGTCAGAAGTCCTAAGGAGTCCATCCCCCAGTATGGGAGGACCACTCAACATCCACTAGAAGTGGTACACTAGTGTAACTCCTTTAACAAATAAATGAAAAAGCAGCATGCACACAAGCTTGTGAATCAAACTTTTTCTAATCCTACTTCTGTTGTTCAAGTAAGCAACCAAAGGGAAACTAGACATCTCTATTGCAGACAGAGACCTAAATTTGTGTGAAAGCATCTGTTCTGTTATCTAAGCCAAATTACTCTAATCCCAGCTGTTATTCCAAGTCTTCGTATCTCACATCACCACTCCTTCAGCAATAGACTTGCTGAATAACCAGAATGTGTTTCACAGTTCCGCCCCAAGTGATAGAACAGCTTCAGCAACTTTTGGGTGCAATTTTAAGTGTCAAACGTTAAGCTATATGCCAATTTTCAGTAACAGACAACTGAGACAGAGCAACCAATCAGTATTTTTAGGTTTGGTATCATTTCAGATGTTCTTCTGTTAGTTGCTAAATGGAAAGATACTAGCAACAGAATTCTGAAGGATGTTTTTTGTTTAAGATCAGCTCTAGAACTCCAGAAGTTCAAGAGCTTCACACATTATCTGTTAGATATGTCTTCCAACATGCAATCCAGAACCTTGACTTTTGTTAATTTTCTAGTTTAACTGAAGCTGTTATATGGTGTACTGTTCTCAGATGATGCAACTGCATCACAGCAATAGGCATATTATACAATACCAAAATTAAGTCTGTATACTTGTAAATTCTACTAGTTACTTTCTAAAAGCTGTACTAGCTGTGTCAATAGGGGAAAATGATGCAGTGTATCAATGACAGTATCCTTACACAGCAAAGATACCTGAAGAGTATTAGTTGTATACCAGGCCTGGGTGAAAGAGATCCAGTATCTCTTATACCTAAATTCAGCTAGTCATATCACTGTGCTGTAAGTCATCAGAAGGCCATTTTACTTTCAAGTGATTGAAGGTCTCCCTGCCCAACAGCTGATTTTCTATGGAACAGATATACCACTGAAGTGCCTTAATTCCTTAAACCCAAAATACCTAAGTAAGCCTGGTAAAGAAAGTTTTACTTACTGGATCTCTGCAATCTCAATTTTAAGCACCAACCAGTTTGAAAAGAGTTAGTGATAACCCTCACTATAAGGCTACATTTCCCATTATTAATGGGAATTATTCCATTTCTACACAAAAATTTGGCAGCTGCATACAGCTTCCAGAATCCATCTAAGTACAGGTGGCCCAGATCCCAATTACAGAGTCAATGTAGTATATTACAAGTAATTTTGAGGCTAAACAAGTTTTAGTTAGATACATACATTACCTTTCTAGAGCTGCTCTTCTTTTCTCTACAAATTCAGTAGATGAAGAATCTTCCTTGCCTACTTTAACCTTGGTCATGCCTTTGAAAAAAATGGCATCACATTGATTTTATTTTATTATAAATAAATCATTAACATAACCAATGTGATTAGAACATAAAGCTCACCTAAATTTATGTATTTAAGTCAAATTACAATGAAAAACGCTACACAGGACCAGAAAAAACATCAACACTGCATGCTGCATGGTACTGTGGAAGTAGCTCTGTGAAAGATGCAGTTTCCTGTAATATATTAATTGTGACTAAACGTTATACAAAACTAGTTCAATTTGCATTTATGAAGACAATGTAAATGAAGATCAGTGTTTTACTGGTCACTCATGTTCATAAGAAGAAAACACCCAAATAGAGCAGAATAGGAAAATATATCTCACATTTAAGTGTATTAATTGGTAAGCTTACTACCAATATTTTCATCCTATTCATTTTTTAAGTTCTAAAATTAAGAGTTTTTACAGTCAACTAAGGCAAACTAACCAGCTCTGAAAGTTATGAAGCATATGAACAACTACAAACTGAATGGAGAATAAAACTAGCAGTATAAAATGTATGCATTGCTTCCTCTGCCCAAGTCAAGAGTGGCCAAAAAAGTATGATAAGGGACCCAGAGTTGTTATGTATCATGGTATAGGAAATACATTCAACCTCAGCAACAGAAAATTCTAAAACTGTCAGACCGAGGTCAATATTTTTCATGCTAAAGACCCAAACTCAGAGAGTTTAGGAACCTGAATACTGTCAAAACCACCATAAAACACATAACATTCAGAATTATTCTTATTCCCTAAACCGAAGGAGAGTTATGTTGTGATACAGTCTAAACATCTTATTTCTGCCTGTAATGCATTCCTGCTTTGTTAATTCTGTGCTTCTCCAGCTAAAAGTTCTAAGTCTAAGACTTTGAATATGTACTCTGTGACCTGCCAGGTCAACAGTTCCCAAAGTTGTTCCTCACCCAATCTCCCGTCTGGCTTTAGAAGTTTCACACAGTAACCCATGGAGGGGACAAACAGCATCCTTACAGGAACAAGGAGGGACCCTTAACCTCTCAATGAAGCCTTAGTTATTTTCCCTTCTCTGTAACATGACGAAAATAAATCTGATCGGCATTTTTTTTTCAAAGGTATACTACACAGTGTAACGTAACTGTAAATCCACAAATTTATCAGTAAAATCAAATATGTCTTAAGTACTAAGATTATTCAAACAAAGGTGAGGTAATTCACATGCCTCATCTTTTTGCATTAGAGTATTACTATTCATTAATAATTCACTGCAGAAAGCATGAAATGCTGCAGTTTAACACAAAAGATCCTTCACATTTGATAGCAACATAAGTAAGGGGAAAAAACCTGAATATGTAATCAAATGACCATTATGAGGAATTCCTAATTTGTGACGTTGGCAGTTATTTCTAGACTTAATGTCAGGTTTCTTTCTCTGCTAATGTAAGTGTACAGGCAGTTTCTGCAGCCTTTAATCCTTCACAGGAAAAGATCCATGACTTAATAGATTATTTCCTTAAAAGCAGAAAATGTGATTTTCCAACACACATATGTAAGTAGTGAGGCAGTTTGGATGAATGTCCAACTCTAGTTCACCACTGACTCAGTTTTATCCTGTTGTTCCACAATAATTGCCCCCTTGAATTTGTGGCTAAGGTCTGAAATGTCAGTCCCTCACCAAAATAAAGTTGGGGCTTAAAACTCCAGGTGTTATCAACAGTGTAATAGAATGAGCAGACTATGGACTTTCGTACAATAAACACTGCATAACACTGAATGTATGACATTTTGTATTAAGACTTTAAACGTAAAGATGTGTGAGACAAACACAGTATGTCACCTTGCAGCTGTTTGCCAGCTCTCTGCTTTAAGATGCCTCATTTTAAAATCAGCTTAGAAACCCTTTTTTCCTCCAGAATTAGAAATGTATAGACGACATTTTTTTGGATAGACCTAAATACCATCTCTGCACTTAAGTTCAAGTTTAAAGCAGGTGTTTCATGCTCTTTCAAAAACACCCTGCAAAGTCTGTGAGTTTTCTCAACTTATCTGCAGCTTAATAAAGTCTTTATACAAGGATCTGAAGTGATAGCCAGTGCTTTGCTTACACTGCAGTAAGTCCCACCATTTTACATACTTCCAGGGGTATTAATATTTATGCTGGTTTTGTTCAAGTGGTACCTCAAATCCAGTCCAAGCTTTGTCTAACAGATTAATTTCGCTGTGATGCAAGTATTACATTTCCATGTAATTGCACAGTCATAAATGCTTAAATGTTGTATCATCCAAGGGGCTTGATTAGAAGCCTCATTTCATCTTTACAAGCCCTGTTAGCATTTGTAATTAAACTTATTTTTGTAAGATGAAAAATTGGTTATTACAGAATCATACATTACTTTTGAGAGCTACCAAAAATTCAGATTAAACTTTGTCTTACAGACTGAAAATGCAGTGCTTTTCCACAGAATTTAAAGCATGATTTTCCCAAGCATTCTGCTGCCTACATCTACTCAGTCTGCCTATTCCTACTTATATGAAAAGCTGCTGCTCTGATTGGCTTTACAGACTAAACTATTAAATACAGAAAGAAATAATAGTAATAAAAAAGTCTCCTGCCATTCTCTACACACAAAACAGCGTTCTAGAGTCCAATCACTTATTCATGTGGGCAGGCCAAAAGACTTTGACAGGTTTTACCATTTAAAATGTTCATTTATTTTGAAAGAACCTCTACTTAGATACTTAGAGCTCATAAAACCAAAGTTGCTTCAATGCACCAGGCATGCTTCTTAGCTCATGGAGAAAGGATCTGATCCTTCAAGGCATTCATGAAGACTAGCATCACTCAAAAATGTTTTCTGAATTAGAACTTTGAAGAATTAACTAGAAGTTTTGGCGTTCACCAGGACCTAAACAAACAGACTGAAGTATTAGAGAGGTGGAGTATATATGAAGCTCTGTATATAGCAGGCAACTGATAACAGCACAGGTTAAAAATAAAACTCATTTAACATCTTTGTTTTGATAGACTAATCAGCTCTTGAAGGGCAACAGTGAAGAAAGAATGATAGAAGAAACAAACAGAAGACCATGTATTAAGACAAACGTCCTTATTATCAACACTGGTCCAAGTTAGGAAGAGGCCAGTACACAACTTTCCAACTTAAAATTATTTTTTTAAAAATACAGAACAGGAATAATATTTAATAGTTTGGAACACCTAATAAGCAGTAGGTAATATCTGTGCAGAAAAGTATTTATTTTACAAGGCCAACAGGTATTAGAATACTTAGTTTGTATTACAGTACTTAAATGACATGCTTAAATTGAACCTTACAGGAACTATACTTACCTACAATACTTTTTTCTGGTGCTGGAGGCACAATGTAACCAATGTGCATGTACTTTGTTGCTAATTTGCTGTGCAAGCCAAGAAAATCACTGAATCTTCTTTTAACAGAGAATTCATTTTTGTGGAACATGGAAAGTGATGTCTTAAAAAAAAAATCATTATGAATTACTGATCCGTCTACTCAGCTATGATACAAAGTTATCTGCAAATATTTGTTGCTCTAGTTACCTTTGTTGTTACTCTGTATGCCATATAAGCATTCATGCCATCTCCTGTAAGAAAATTAAGATAGTTATACTAGGGCAAGTTCTTTTAATCCCTCCACACACTCTTTGTTCCAAAATATACATGAAATAGTTTTACATTTAGATACTAAAAACTGCCAAAAGGTAACTGAATAAGAAATCATGCTAAAATCTCAGAATAGTTTTCAAGGGATGACACAGTCTACCACCTGACTTACTAGGCTCAAGGAACTTACCAACTTTTTCCGGGTCTGATACATTGATTTCTATATCAAACAAATCTCCATTTGCTTCCTCTTCAATCTGGGAAGAAGACATGCCATATTGAACAAGGTAATGTGCATTCATGTTATGTATGATTACAAGGATAAGGGTATAAAGGAAGGAGGAGGAAAAGTCAGTATGTTTGTATAATTAAAAAACCCTTCCAGACCCACCATCCAATGTTAAGTGAATGCAATTTCTAACACTGGTTGTCACTGCAACAAAGTCCATGTGGCAGTGTTAGGTTTACAGTTGGACTCGATGATCTTAAGAGTCTTTCCCAGCCTAAATTATTCTATGATTTTATGATTTTAGTTTTAAGCCTTCCTGCAAAAGCTTTTAGTACAGCAGCTTTTTCTCAGAACTTGTTGGCCTCAAAATTTTTAGTAAATATTTATCTTAGGAGTATGTTCATTGTATCTCCTCCAATGCCAGCAGATACTCTTGTTCAAAACCCGCTCATTCGTGATGTTTCTATATGCCTCTAACGAAAGGACAGATACTCCTTTTTATTAATGGTATCTGTAGCAGAAGAGCTTGGGAAGGGAGAAGTAACAGAAAATTGTCTGATACTTGCCTGAACTCTATTCATGCTGAGTTTCATAATCTTTCATGAAATAGTCATAAGTTTGATAAAAACAGAGATCTTAAGAAACACCACATTAGAAAGGGATGAAGGGAAGGAAAATCAAACAAAATGCCATCTTGTGCTATCTGGGAAAGCAGCTATCATTGAGTCACAGGCAAGTCTTGTTTGCAAGCTCATTTAGCAGAGGCACTGTCTAGTAAGACAGCACTCCAGAATGAATGGCATTTGGCAATGCCCAGGCTTTGAATGGAACACCAAGTGTAAACAGCAATGTTAAAACTACCATTAGCCTCAGCTGATTGTTAGCATGCAGGATAATGCTAACAACCACTTCCTCCACTTCCCCATTAACAACAGCTTCAGAAATCCAAGTTGAAACCTGTAATATGCTAGTAAGAGTTAACATTTCTCATCATTAACATTTTTCCTGTATCAAGCTGATGGCTTGCTCCTGCATACTCTTTTACAATATTTTGAAGGAATGGGGCATCTTACTCCTCACACTACAGATCTCCAACTTAATCACCTAAATAATGAATTGTTATAGTATTTCCATGAGTCAAATTCATACTAAACTTCATATGCAAAATAAACAGAATAGGTTTTCTTTTGCATACCTCCCCTTAGCAAAGGATGATCCTGGGAGTCAACATTTAGGAACTCTCATTTGAAAAGAAGAAAAAACTTCAAAAACCAAACAAGACATTTCCATAATTTAGAAGTTTATTGCGTACCTCTTCTCTGGATCTATCAAAAATCACAGGGGCTGTTCCGCTTTTTGATTCCATTCTGGGAGCTACTAATGTAGTAGGTGTTACAGGAGTGATCGCAGGAGTAGGTTCTGGCGAAAGTATTGGATCTCTCTCCGGACTGTCCAGTGAAACTTCTTCTGTTGCTTCTAGATAAACATTTCAAGTTAGCAAAGAAAGTTTTGTGCAATAGAGTTGGATGTGCATCACAAAGATAAAAAACATGCAGACTGAAAAATTATGACCTACAAGTTTAGTAAGACCATCTGTAAATAGCATCCATTTGTGCTGGACAATCCCTTTCAACACACAGCTAAAAATGTGACATTTGAGTTTCTAGTGCATAATGGATTAAAGTAAGGTTAATATTGCAATTTTTTTTTTTTTTAATATACTGTTAGGTAAAGAGTCTTTTAAAGTATTTACATGTGGCAAGTAATTTATTTGTGCAGGAGATATTGTGAAAATTAATGATTTTTTTTTAAAACACAAGCAGCTCTTTTTCAGCACCTGTACCAATTTTAGTTCCTGCACTCTGAACAACAGCTGATTTGCTGATATAGGCTGATAACTGAGCAGACCAGACATGTATTGAAGTTACACAACCATAATAAATCCCCACATCCACCAAAAGCCCACAACCTGTTAAACAGAAAAATTAGCAGGTGAGACATTCTGCCTAGTAAGACTAACTACCTTTAGTTTCTATCTTCAGTCCCTTCAGAGCTTAAAATAGTTCACTAGAAACTGAATACTTTCTTCAGACCGTAGAAACAGTTCATTCAACTTTAAAGAGGATGTAAATCTCTGCTCTACAAATCCCACATGCTTTCCTCCACTAACTGGTTTTGACCACTGCCAAACTGCATGCTTCCTGGGTATAGAGAAGTTCCTGTTCTAGTTTAAATAACTAATGCTGTGGTTCTTGCTAAATGTGCATTTTCAAGAATCCTAGTTCCTTAAAAGATAATACTGACCACAGAACAGTCATTTAGTACCAAAATTGACTTCCCAACTGATCTCAAGTCTTGTTACAAACTAGACTTCCTGCAGCAAGTACTTTACCAAGCAGGTAAAAAGGCACTGGAACAAATCCATTCCAAGTTACACAAAGTTACCTAAAAGGTTTACTATGCAATTTGGAAAAGAGCTGTCTCTGCAACTTCTGTCTACATGAGCCACTTGACTTTCTTCCAATCTTTTTAAGACCCAGTGTGTATAATGAATATAACTAGTCCTCACTCAATGGTTAAGAAAAGAGGAGTTTTAAAAATCAGATCTACTCAAAAATTTGTGAAATAGTTAAACTGCGTGTAAAAACCAAACCCACCCTCTGATTTTTGTCCAATGTAGGATTTTTTGCTTCTCCAGAACCACCTGTAATCTACTAGCAATGTAAAAATAGAACTGGAAATAGCATCCAATGAACGATATCATTTATTACTGAAAAAAGTAATATTACAATTTTTCATAATCAATGTATCAAAACCACTTCAGCTTTATCCCTGCTGCCACTCAGAGATATTCTGTTAGTCAATTCTGTTTTCTATTCTTCTGTAACACTTTTTTTGCCAATCCTTGATGTTTTTCATAAATGAACAAAACTACACTTCTTTCTTTCAGGGATGAAAATAACTGTGTGCCTAAATTTTGTTTGACACTGAAGCTCAAAATAAATTGAAAAAACAAACTTCAAGGTTTGTTTTATGCTTTAACCTGTTTTGAAACAGATGTTCATTCCGGCTTGAGGCCAACAAAGTTTGCTGTCATCACTTTGATGTGAATTGCTGAGCTTTGAAAGGACCTCTGCAGATCATATAGTCTAACCCTTCTGCTCAAACAGGGTCAGCTACAGCAGGCTGCTCTGGACCACATCCAGATGGGTTTTGAGCATCTCCAAGGATGCAGATTCCACCTCCTCCTTGGACAACCTGTACCAGTGCTTGACCACTCTCACCATTAAAAAAAAAAAACCCAAACAACTTTTTTTTCATTATGTATTACCTATGTTTCAATTTGTGCCCGCTGTCTCTTGTCCTGTCCCATGGGCACCACTGAGAAGGCTGGCTCCCTCTTCTCCATTCCATTCCATTCGGTATTTATACACACAGTAGGATTCCCCCCGAGCCTGCTTATCTCCAGGCGGAACAGCCCCAGCTCTCTCAGTCTCTACTCCTACATGGTACACTTCATACCCTTAATCATCTCTGTGGCCCTGCATGGGACTCACTCCAGTCTGTCCATATGTCTCTTGTATTGAGTAGCTCAGACCTGGACTCAGCGCTCCAGATTTGGCCTCACCAGGGCTGAGCAGAGGGTAATGATCACCCCCCTCAACCTACGGTCAATGCTCTTCCTAATTTCAAATTACAGATTTCCATAGTATTTTCAAACTAAACTTAAAAGCAAGCAGCTTTTTATGTTCTCCGCTTCTAATAAGAACAAAGATTATCTGAGAGCTTTTTTTGAAAAGATTTGTTTCCCTACCATTGCTTTATTCTTCCTGCTAAATCCTTCTGAAGAATCCTGATGATGCTTCCCACCCTCAAATGCCACAGGAAGGATACTGCCTCTTAAACCAATAAAGAACTTTAATTCAAAACCTCAGATCAGGTGGGAAGTCATGGTTTTGCAACTGAGACAGCTGCAAAAAAACCCCTTTTAGACTGGTAGAACAACAGTATTCAAACATGGAAAAGAGGTATTTCTCTCCTTTGGTGGCTAACAGCATTCAACATACAGTTTATATGTTATACAAAGGACTGTTTCACAAAAATGTTTCTAAGAAAAAATTATATCTACATACAAAACATAATATGTTATATATATAATGTAGTATAAAACACAAATAACCTTCTAAAATGAAGCCACTCCCCTTCAATTCTTCCTTTTTCTATCACCAGCTATATTCTAGCACGTGTGTTTGGGACACAAACCATTAATCACCACTAAGTACTTCTCTGCACCTTCCAATTTTAGACAGGCTTATAAAACAAGTCATGAAACAATTCAAAGCACAGATTTCTCATTTTCATCAGCTGGCAAAACATTCCTGTTACTGTAAGAGCATGACTTCATGAAAAAAGTGTGAATTTGATGTAACAAAGCAGCACTGCTATCAGATGAAACAGAAGCACACTGCTTCCCAGAACTCCTCTTTTTCAGGCTTGCATCCCCACACACGTTAGTATCATGAACTGATCTGGGTCGTGTATCACATGAACTCCAACCAGGATTAGCCCCCTGCTACTGTTCTGCAGATAGCTGAAGATACTGCTAAGCTGGCACATTATTTCTGTAAAACAGAAAGCGGCAGGAACAAGCAGCTGGAAAGGCAAGGAGGTTTGCTTTCATTGAGACCAGGAACACTCGCCTTCATCCACACCAGTATTTCTAAAGCTGCACGACCCCAGGTTGGTTGGACATGAGCAAATTTTTAAAGGTGCTGCCTACTAGCCCTTCTTTTCTATTTTCCTGGAGAAACTTACCCAGAGAAAATAGTATCTTTTTGTTTGATAGCAGCAGGTCAGTTCTTTTAGGAAGATGTAGAATTTATGCCATCCTCCCTCCTGTTACCTCTCACCCCTAAGTATGCATGCATCCTGGACATTACGTAAATCTAGAAGAGCGAGATGGAAAAGACAGTGGAAGCGGGTGAGTGGATAGAGCAGGACAGAGACAAGGACGTTGTACTTTTTGTTTAAAACACAAACATTAGAAGATTCTGAAGAGGAAAAGTAGTACTAGCTGTATATAACAACAGAAGGCTCTTACACTTTCCAGCTATTTTCTTCCCCTTGGAAAAGAAGTCTTTGAGTAAGCTGAAGATCTAGTTCCAAAGAAATAGACTTGTTCTGATGAACTCTTTCATTTATGCTTCTTGCATATTCTTTCACTTTGAGAAACCAGATGACATGGTTTAAATTAAAAAGTTTCATGGACAATTCTGTTTGTTTTGTGGCTTATTTTTTTTTTAAACAGAAAAATGAATTTGGTAGGTTTCAGAGGAGAAACTATGGCACTTTCAGAAACATTTGCTTGATTTATTCATGTTAGATTTTCCCCTGAAAACTTACGTATTGGGTTGTAGTTTTGTTTTGAAATATTCTGTATTAGTATTTGCATGAAAAATGAAATCTAGATGTCTTACTTTCCTGGAAAGTTCTCAAAAGCATAAGCCCTTCTTGCATAAAGAGAGACAACTGCTCTGTCCAGCTTTTAGGAGGAAAACACTGAGATCCAACACTCACATCAGCTATGACAGTTATCAGCACATATTAAGCACTCTCACCAATCTAATGCTATAAGACTGCTACACATAAATACCTACTTTAGAATCCATAAGCAGTCTTTGTTATGGATCACTTTCAAGATGCTTAGCTCCAAAAGAACATTAAAATATATCAACCTGCTGCAAAAGACAACTATTTACACTTAACTAACATTCTACAGCCAACTACATCAAGTTTGTATCAGCATTCAAGCATGGGGCTCAATCTCAGCATTAGAGAGCTCTTGTTAATTTACTTTTCACCACCAGTATTTGTCAGATATCATCTTAGAAAGTGCAAGTTTGTAATTCCTCTCTATCAGCTCACTTCAGCTGAGTAAGTTATTTTTACCGGTCACACTTCTAAATTTCAGACCTCTAAAATTCCGGCATAGCTCAAGTCTTTAAACTGGCTTATTATCTTTGAAAGTTTACTCAGGTGATCACATAAACATTGAAGTAAACCAAAGTTGAAACTGTTTTCCAGAAGAGAAGACAAGTTATAAAAAAGGCTTCTCCAGGTGTTGCAATATTTCAGAGACAGATACCCTAACAGAACTGGCTGCAAGACCTACTACACCTAAGTCACAAGCGCACGACCCTTACTGCTATACCAGAAGCAGTACTAAGAATAATCTTAATGAGAACAGAAATAGTTTTAACAGAACAGTCAGCCACTAACAAGGCCATCTTCTGACTTCAAAACTATAGGTTCACTTGCTTTTGTGCACTTGTATCTTGCAGAAGAGACCTAGAACAGAACAACCAGCTTCAAAAAAGCAGCAGAGCATCTGCACCAAACTTTTCCAATCAGACACACCACATGACAACAGCCTGACAGACACCATGAGCTACAAACTTCTGCTGTTCAGCTGGGCTTAAAGTACATGCCTTGTCTGGTCCACAGAATTAGCATCTCCTTTTCTGTATCAACTCCCAGGAAAAAAGCCTGAGACAAATCTATCACGACCTGAAGAAAACCAAAATGAACACCCAAGAAAAACAAACATCACCCCCTAACTCACTGACTTTTCCCCAGAACACAATAGCTAGGTATTTCATAAACAATCCATTCACAGACACTTTTCACAGCTGAAAAAACAAAAGAACATAAAAAGTAATCTTTTACCATATTAGAGGAGAAAAAAAATTGTAATTTTCCATTTTTCCAAAAATGGCACAGAGCCATACAACTTCACAGCCCTGTTCATCATCTGTAAGCACTAGAGGCAGAAGGCCGAGACAGCTATAGCCTGCGCAGGCAGTGCATGGCACATCTCTGCAGCTATATACAGAACTTTAGGCCAACATTTTGGAAGACTAATTCAGTATCTAATTCTTCACTCTACAGTAGAAGCTTATAGAAAACCAGGTTTTAAGGCAAACCCCAAAGCCCCTCAAGATACTCCTAATACTACCTGATTTTGAGCACTGACCATTATGGAAGCCTTCCAGTAGCTGGAGGGGGCCTACAAGCAAGCTGGAGAGGGACTTTTTACAAAGAGATGTAGCGATAGGACAAGAGGTAATGTCTTTAAACTGAAAGAGGATAGATTTAGATTAGATATAAGGAAGAAACTCTTCACTATGAGGGTCGTGAGGCACTGGAACAGGCTGCCCAGAGAAGTTGTGGATGCCCCACCCCTGGCAGTGTTCAAGGCCAGGCTGGATGGGGCTTTAAGCAACCTGGTGGAAGGTGTCCCTGTCCATGGCAAGGGGGTTGGAACTAGGTGATGTTTAAGGTGCTTTCCAACCTACACCATTCTATTATTCTATGGTCTCTGCATGTAAGAACCCTACAAGGTAAGAAAGCAAAACTTTCTTGGCCAAATAATCAACACACTGACTTTTATTCTAAGGGTGAAAGTGCTTAAATGTGTTTAGCAAGACAGTTTGGTTTTTTACAGGACCAAGAACCACAATACGAATGAATGCCATAGCAAAATGTACTGGTCTCCAACGACAGATGGAAAACTCACTTTCTTCCACCTTTGAAATACAGTTTTAATAGTTCAGTGAAAGCAGTGACGAGTCACCAGAGACAATGTAACGAGTATCTAAAACACTTTATTGCATATACTATCTTGTAGCTGCTGCAGAAACACAATAGCAGAGGTTTTGCCTACAGTCAAAAAAGCCTCTCCCCTGCCCCTGCCCCCTCACCCTCCCCCCCTCCCCCCGATTCTGAACTGCATTAAAACAGTAGAGGAAACCATGTAACTTTTTCTCCCTCATCTCTTTTTCTATTAGGTTGCATTATTAGACATAATAATGAAAAAGATCTATCAAGCCTACAATAGCTAGAGAGGCATACCATCACATTTTTACAAATAAGTCCTGGTCCCGCTGAATAGCAGCGCAGCCTTCCGGCATATCAGCCACTCCTCCCAGTTTTGTGTCATCATCGAACTTGCTGAGGGTCCACTCTGTCCCTTTGTCCAGATCATTGATGAATAAGTTGAATGAGACTGGGCTGAATACTGAGCCCTGGGGAACCCCACTAGCTACAGGCCTCCAAGTGGACTCTGCACAGCCAACCAGAATGCTCTCAGCCCTGCCATTCAGCCAGTTCCCAGTCCACCTCACTGTCCACTCATCCAGCCCAAAGATCCTGAGCTTCTCTATGAGGATGTTATGGGACAGTGTCAAAAGCCTTGCTGAAGTCAAGGCAGACAAGGTTTATGCCCCTGAACAGTCAGTCTTTCCTTTCAGGAGCCATCCATAGGATTTCCTTGACCTGCGTTTTATAGTATCTAATAATTCAATATGAAGGAACAACATAAGTTAGAAAGCTGTGGAACCTTATTCTCTTCCTCTCCAGTTAAGCATTCTTATAAGCTGTGCAAAGACAGGTTTCTTTGGAATTTCACCATGTTGAAGAAAAAAAACCCAATTACACTCACTTGTAAATTAAGTCCTGCTTTCTCAGAAAGCAAGGCTTAGGCAATCATGCCAGAAGCAAGACAATAGACATCTCATGTCGCCTGCTCACATGGTTTCTATTCATTGCAAATCAGTATCAGAAAGTTAATCAGATGGTTTATCATTATTGTCTAACAAAACAGTCCTACAAAATTAAAAATAGTTGAGAGCACAGTACTGGAACACAAGTTAGACACTGTTTTTGACAATGCCTATGCTGACAGAGATACAAAGACAGAAGTTAATCACTAGGGTACAACTGTATTATGCAAACTTCCTACTTATAACAGGATACTGTGAAAGATGTCATATTATGCCTAAGGCTCCATAAATCACTCTTGCTTTTTCCCCACCATTTGAGAGTTTGTACTAGCCTCAGTCTGTATGTAAATTGACCTTTTAAAGACCAGTCTTAGTTGTGTTAGACATACAGTACGTTACATGCTTTCAGTTCAGTCCTGCATGCATTTAACAGAACGTCTTCCATAGCAAAACTCAAACTCATTAAATCAGTTCTGTGTGTTTTCCTCACAGCATTCATTTCAGTTAAAACAATCTGGCTGCTAACATTTGTTCCTTCTGTCTGGTTCCCCTCAATATTTACTCCAGCCACCTTTTTTCTTAATATTATCCAAAGGAGAATTGGCTTTCCTAAAATATCCATGCCAGATGGCTCTGTGGTTATAAAAAGCTTGCTTTATATACTGAAGCTAAATAACCAAACTACTAGTACTAGAAAGCTTCATTGCTAAAGCACTGCTGGTCTTTATAAGTCATAAGATTAGGTAATGTAAATACAAAAGAAGTAGGATTACCCTCTATTCTTTACCCTCTCTTAAAACACTTTCAGAGAGTTAGTAAACTAGTCAATACATTCTAACAGTGTCATGAGCAAATACAATTTCAAATATACGCAAATACAAATTTAGTAAGTTCAGAACAAAGGTAATGAGCATGTGTACACACCTATTTATACAAAATAGCCCCAAACTAAAGGCTATAAAGTTTCTTTTTGAATTACTACATCAGGGAATCAATGAAGATGAGATAAGGACTGTACTCAAAGCAGACTGCCAACCGACTCACTCAATATGTAGCAACTGGAAGTGTTACTATTGAGAAGCAGCGTTCAGAACCACCTTTTGATGTATGTAATATACTCCAAGTATTACATCTCCTTTCTTGAACAGCTAACGTCCCTACACCTATAACTGACAGCAACCATAACCCACATTAAGATAGTCGAAAACCAACACGAAAATAGTGACTGTTTAATGCAGCATTAGGAATGTGTTGTCTATTGACTGATTATTTATCAAAACTTTCACACATCTTTCTCCAAAACATGTAGTACTGCCAAATAATAAAGACAGAATCATGCACTAGTGAAATGATTGGACTGGTCCCATATGCCAGTTTGTTACCTTTTCATAACAAAAAATTGTCTTATGAAAAAGGAAATACCCTCCAGCTTGCAGTATGATCTGAATTACATTTCTTTGTAAGTAGAAAAAAGACTGGGACAGCTTATGTATGGTTATTAAGGCAAAAACTAGGAGGTAACCCAAGTCATATTTTTACACAGAGATTTGAATATTGTTAATTACATAATGCTAAATACTGTTATTACTGTAAGCAGATCACATTACTAACCAGCTAACACGGCCACACTATGCACTGACAGTACACACCACTGAGAAACCTGTAGTTAGTAAACAAACTTAACTAATGCTACAAAGTCCCACAAGAAAAAAAATCGTCATTGTCAACCTACTTAAGAAATTTAAATTAAACTTTTCTATTAAATAAGTTTCTCGAAGTGCTACTAATCCAATATATGCGAGAGCAATTAACAGTTATGCTACAAAAATACATAACATCAAGAGTGTAACTGAAGTCTTTGCATCTGAGACAATACGTGCAAACCTGATGATAAAATATTCCTAATTTACCAACAACACTTTAACAAAACTCATCTAATCCTGAAAAGAAGTCACATACCACTTTCTTTTCACTACTAAGCAAGATTAAGTTTTCTACTTTGAGTTTGAAATGAAAGGCTGCACTCCAAAACAGTTTTACAGCCATATACAATCAATAGCAAGATGTGTTAACAACAGTAAAACAAACAACTTTGCCCAAAGAAGATTCTCAGGTATTTTTCCTTTTTTTTTTTCCACGTGTTATTTCTCCTGCAAGTTCATAAACCTGACAACACACTGCAGAAGATCATAGGACTTCAATTAAATACATGATTGCTGAACTTGGGGAAGAAAGACTGATGATGGCTTGATTTAATGCATTTTCCAGAAAGCATACCTTCAACAGGTTAAGCAACAGTCAAGATTTGCTACAATACTAAATTGTGTAAAATTAAAATTGAAGTTTCCATTGCTGGGTAACTGCTTCATATTTCCTTGCAGCCAAGAAAATGACCTTTTACAGCATAAAAAGGTTTTAACCCTCCTTCCCAGAAAAGCACATTCCTTTCAGTCCAAGAGGAAAAGAGTTTCTGCAAACACATTAGAAGAAAGTAGCATTACCAGCAAAGAGGTCTTCTCTGTCATCATCTAGCATGATTTCTGCTGGCTTTGGACCATTGGAATTTGTGCTGAGGTCTTCTGCAGGAAGACTTGCTGGCTCTGGAGATGAAGGACTTGACTGTTTAAAAAGAAAAGTGAAATAATTAGCAGAGAACCAGTTGCCATGTGTCAGTATATAAGAATTATTGCAACAAACATTCTTTCATTGCAAAGAAACAAGGCAAGATGTACAGAAAGGAAACCCTGTCAGCTATTTCCATTTCCTACTCCTAGCATGGTAACAATGAACAAAGGATATGAGCTAGTCAACAGCTCTTTTCATTTCTTTGCTGGAGAATAAAAAAAGTCACCCATTTCCTCAATTTTAATTAACATGAAACAAAAGCTGCTACAGAAATATCTAGAATAAGTTTATTAGTATCGCTGAATGCAATTTGATTTTAAGTTCCTTTTGGAAAGGCTTGTATTTAGATTTGGATTAGTACATAGAAAAAAATAATAAAGAAATCTCCAAGGGCTCTTTTGCAGTTTTTCAGATATTAAAAGAGTGCATTAATGCCATTCAAACAATTCAGGGCTGCCTGCAGCCATAAGAAATCTTGATATCTTTGCAGCAGGTTGAATTTGAGGATTATTGCCACAGAGAGTCATACTGTACTGACATGGAAGCTAGGCTTGCCATAGACACAGTTCTTTTAATTCACTGAGGACTAGAACTTGCCCTGTGAAAAAGAGAAATACATGAAGACACTCAGGAAAATTAAAGCAATACTGAAACTGGACTACCAGATGTATAGCTTGCAAAATACACACACACCTAACTGAAAATCAGTGCTTCAATTAGAAAATCCGTGTTGAATAAGTATCAACTATGATTATTTCAGTAGTTCTGGAAAATTTGCAAGACTCACTGCTCACAATTTCATCCAAGACAGCTAGCTAAGGAGTTTTCAACAAGAGCTTATTTATTTATGAATGCATGCACTCTAAAATGAGTATCTGAAAATTGCATCACTACTTGCTTCCTAGTTTTTGCATAGAGTTGTCATAATTTAAGTTCAGAACCAGAATTGCAGACAGACAGTAAACATTCCAGGCTACACTTCAACAAATGGCACAGGCTACAAAAGATGAAAAAAGCCCAAAAAATACTGAAAAGCCACTGAAAAAATCTATCCAGATTGTATTTTCACATTCATAAACGTAGCAAAGACAACAGTTCTAAGGGAGAGGCCTTCCTTAGAGCTGGCTCTCCAAGAACAGTATGGAGTACGGCACTGCTGCTTTACTTCAAGCAGCATAGAACAAGATTCTGTCCCCCACATCTTTCCAGACCTTAGTCTCCTGAAATTCTGGTACAAAGTAAGCAAGAAACAGTAAAAATCCTGTCAGACAAATTCAGATGCAGTTTTTCAAAGGACATATGAAATCAAGGTTCTCTTGACCTGGAAAGACATTACCCCAAGGTTTTCCCTGCTGAAGACAGAAGGAAGACAAAAGCAAATACAAGAATACCAGAAAATTTATATTCCTCTAAACCAGACTATGGTTGCAACAAGGAACTGCTCCATTCAAATGACAGAAAAGGTTATATCCCCTTCCCTCTGCCAAAGGCTGTCTCTCTCTGAAAAGCCCACATATAATATGGGAAATCAATAAACAAACCAAAGTGATGAGCAGCAAAAGAAGCAGCCTCTCAAACTGCTTGTTGGATTTTGCCCTAGAGCCTGCACAGAAAATCAAAGCAGAAACACGTGGCAACTGTAGGTAGTAGACTTTATAACCTTACGATCCACCAACCCTTTAGTCACGTGTATACTTCTCATCTCATACCAAACCAATGCTAAAATGATCACATAGCAAATAAAGTGCTCTGAGGTAATTAAGGTGTATTTGTTCATTCTGTGAAGCATATTTAAGTTTTACCACAAGACTTGCATTAATTTAGACAAAATGAACTAGGAAAATCAAGAGAACCTCACCACTTGACATGCTTCATTACTCTACAAATGATAGTATAGATAGTATGTGTCCTATGCAGTAGTCAACAGTTTCAAGTGATTTTGAGAACTCAGAAGTAGCATATTCCAGAAGAAACAGTCTGTCTCCCTAGGCAGTGCTGCATAGAGCTGTGAGTTCAAGGTCTTGTACTTCAGCTAGAACAGCAGAGCATAGAAATGCTTGATTTTCCTTGTGAAGTTCAAGCCGTTTAAAGTTTTATCAGCAAAAGCAATTCTTCACAAACACATTACAGATACTCATTCCGAACCAGTTTTGCTGCTACTCAACTTTGAACAGCAACCCACTTACACTTGGATAGATCTGAGGTTTACGATATAGCAGGGACCCTACACTACCTCAGATGCAGAAAGACATGTAGTTCATACTTGTCAATTCACCTCCATGAAAAACAGCTGTAATATGGCCAGGCACAGGGAACAAAAGCCTTCCTGAAAACTTGTTCCACACAGCAGATGGCTTTCAGCTTTATCCCTTAATTCGCTCTTGATTAATAAGTGGTGGAAAAGAGCCCACAGAGAATACTCATACCTTCACACTATTCCCCCAGCCTATCTTCTCAGTTTTATCCAAAGGAGCTAGTTTGGCTACTAATTATTACTTTTGACTATAGCTGACTTCTAATCATAAAAAGAAACCCTACCAGACACAAGATTCGCCTTGAACACTAAAACCTGGTCAAAGTATGGCATAATGTGGAAAACCAAGTATTTATGTGCCTAAAGCAACAAGTTAACCAGAGGCCAATACAAAGCTACTCCAAATTTGAAGAAGGAACAGTCTTCCTAGAAATAGCTACGGTAGGATTATGGATCTCTTTCTGTTACTGAGCTAGGAAAGATCCTCCCCTTGGCACTATTCAAAAAAGCCAAGAATTCTGCACTGGATACCAGGCTTCACAGCTGTAGTTAGTGTATCAGTTACAGAGGGCTTTCCCCAAATTTTACACGCCTCTGTTTCTATGAACTGCAACTGGGAGGATACTCAAAAGGAGAGGACTCAAACAAACAAACCGCAAGGGAACCTCAGAAAGCTCAAGTAGTAAAGCTTATTCATGCAGCTGGTATAATTTGTATACAAGACACAAAGTCTACAAGTGACTCTTCCAGGAAGATTTCCAGTGAAACGGAAGTCCTGCCTATGCTTTATTTATTTTATAAATGTAAAATAAATTTCTACTTATTATAAATCTCAAGTTCTGTTTTTAGTAATAGTAGATATTGAAGTTTAGTTTTGGATGATTTACATATAAAATGTCTGTCCTTTACACCCTTTCAGCTGTGTACTGGTTTTGGCTGGGAAAGAGTTAATTTCCCTCATAATAGCTTGTATAGTTCATAGAATTATAGCATGTTTTGGGTTGGAAGGGACCCCTAGAGGTCATCTAGTCCAACCCCCCTGCAGTGAGCAGGGACACCGCTAACTAGATCAGGTTGCTCAGAGCCCAGTCCAACCTAGTCTTGAATGTTTCCAGGGACGGGGCCTGGCTTGGATCTGTGTTCCATGGCTTGGATCTGTCACCAAAACACTGTTGATCACATGGGGATGTTTTATTTATTGCTGAGCAGTGCTTACACAGTGTGAAGGCCTTCTCTGTTTCTCACCACCCCACCAGCAAGTGGGCTGGGGGTGCACAAGAAGCTGGGAGGGAGCATAGCCAGGACAGCTGACCCCAGCTGACCACAGGGATACTCCACACCAGGTAACACTGTACTCAGCAATAAAAGCTGAGGGAAGAAGAAAGAAGGGGGGACGCTCAGAGCAATGGCGTTTGTCTTCCCAAGTCACCATTATATGTGAAGGAGCCCTGCTTGCCTGGAGATGTCTGAGCACCTGCCTGCTGGTGGGAAGCAGGGAATGAATTCCTTGCTTTGCTTGTGCGCACGGCTTTTACTTTACCTATTAAACTGTCTTTATCTCGACCCACAATTTTTCTCACTTCCACCGTTCTAATTTTCTCCCCCATCCTGCTGGGGGAAGTGAGTGAGTGGCTGTGTGGGGCTCAGCTGCTGGCTGGGGTTAAACCACAACAAGCTGACAGCTGAATAATGCACTTCCTGGCCTATTAATCTTTCAGTGGCTCTTTGGTATTCTTAAACAGCTGTCATTCTCAGACAAGATAAATTAAGGATGGGGTTAAATATCTTCACAAACAGTTGGGACTTTATATGAAGAAGACAATGCGTAGAAACTTCTTAAAAGTTATTCATAGTCTGAATGCTTTCTGTAACTTTGGACACAGCATCAGCACGTTTAAGAGTTTTGCAGCAAAGTCGAGTTTGTTATCTTCAAAAATTAACTTCAAAACATAGTTCTTAGGGAACTATGAAAACCTAGAAAGTCATAGTCCCAAATGTATCAGAATCTGAAGTCAGTAATTCCTAATAATCTGATTATTTTACACAGTCAGTGGGTCAGAGAGTGCTATTCAGCCTCTCAAAAAAAAGCACCCATGCACTCAAACAACTATTAACATATTAAGCTATTCCAATTACACCCAACGACAGGTGCAAGCCAGAAGATCGCACCCCAACTTTGCTCTTTTATCTCTATGAAGTACAGCTAAAGATGGTGATTAAAATGGCTCTCAGAGGAGTCAGTCGTTAGCGCAGTGAAAATCTGAGTATCAGACAAGAAATGGAAGACGAGACTAACAAAAAACCTCATGGCTTAGACACACATGGCTGTTTAGAAATTTTAAACTCACTTGATGCCAGTGGTTCACAAAATGTCACAAACATGTCCACTTCCTGAAAGAGCCATACCTGTGAAATTTCTGAGTGACTCCTGAGCCAAAAGAAAGTCAGGCAAAGCATCCAACAACCAAGATACCCAATGGCCAGGACATTCACGTATGCAGGACAGTCAGGATACTGTTTTACTAGTTTTCTAGAAAACAAGCTTCTGGTGAGAGGCCTATGGGCCTATTCCAATTTGCAATGGCAGTAACAAGCTCAATTTTCCCCTTTTATGGAGCATTGCATTCAGTGGTAATAACCAAATGTTTTATAGCTTTGACTTACGAAGAAACAAGAACCAGTTCTCACATTTGCTGTTGGCTGAAATTACAGCCCTAGTAGGTGTTTGGACATCATCTGTTCTCTTAATAGTAGGGTCCCCCCCAAACCAGTTCAACTACTCATCTGAACCCTTCCTTAGCCTCCTTCAGTCAGAATACAGTAGGCTGACAAAAGCTGGCCATCATACTACTCTACTTGTTTGAATTAACCCAGCTCATTGTCTGGAACAGGATTACAGAAGCTCACAAATCACACCATGGGCAGAGAGAACAGACTCAACAGTAAGAGCATAGCATTTTCAGTTGAAAGTAAGAGGACACATGCAATCATACTATAGTGAATGCCTACATGCTTCCATTAAAGTCTGGATTTAACACCAAGGAACAAGACACACATTTCCAGTGTTATTACACCAATTAATCTTGGATACAGACTTACTTTTCTGCAAAGCTACAGTACAGTGTTGAAGGACTTCATTTTCCTCTCAGATATTCCAGTGAGGCCTTTACTGCTTCCTCTGTAGTTGTCACTGTTACATTCAATGGACGTCATTAAAGATATCTGGACTTCTGTGCCTATCTAGTGTTTTGCCTTCTGCGCAAAAACCAAATGCATATGGTAGATCTTTGACATAAACAGATAAACTGGCAATGAGATTATATACACGCCCTGCCCTAAATGACAGTCCTTAAAAGATTAACACATCTACTGCTTACTCACTGTTTTCAAGTGCCTCCATAAATTCTTCCATTACAAAAAAGACCCCAGGAGTATAAATATCATTAGAAATGAGTAGGTGGCAGCTTAGCTACACATCCACAATGCACCTGCTTTATAAAAGACAGAGACAATACAGGCAATACAGAAATGAGAAGTTTAGGGAAAATGAAGTAAGAAGTGGTGCAACAGATAAACAAGGAAGGTGGCAGAGCAACAGACTAAGGCAAGGAGGAAGAAGGAGGAAATGATGAATTGAGAGTAACACTAAACATGCCATTTTTCAGAAAATCTAACACGTCATCAAAAGTGACTTTCACACAGTTGTTCGTGGTCTCACCTGGTAGTGGTGGTGGACACAGACAGCAAATCAGCAATTTGTAGATTACAGACTTACAAGTGGGAATAATTCTTCTCATAATGCATAGTTAATTTCTAGAACTTCTTGTTGTACATATCATGTACACCTTCTTTTTAAAACAAAAAAAAAAATATGCACTTGGAAATTTAGGGAGTAGACAGGTCCATGGAAGATCATTAATATTGTAATGCTACCTAGGGCTCAGGAAGTCCTTGAGCTACAAAAACCTGATAGCTGGGAGAGCACTGCAGGTGACTACTACCATATACCTAGCAGCAGCAGCAATATTCTTCACACAGCATCCACTACTGAGTATCACTGTAAAGACAGTCGTGGCTTAGACCATTTGTCTGATTCAGTCTGTCTGTTCTCATTAATGAAAGCAATGAGACCATACAGTAACAATGAATTTAATGGAGGCAGTCCTTGAGACATTACAATACGGTTGGCACAATGAAAACCAAATAATCATTCCACTACTCTGAGGCACTGTGCATATCTGACAAGGAAACGAGCACCCTACCAGCTCAGACAAGCTGCTGCTTAGCCCAGTGCCTGGAGTTCGTAGGCGCCCTACGTTCACAGAAAGAGAAGTGTTCTCATACTCTGCCACCCAGCAAGTTTTCAAGTCCTATAACATGTTTCCACTGCACCCTAGAAATGCCAGGTGTTACAGTTCAGTGTGATCTTTTAACATTTTACATTCTAGAATTAAGAGGGTTTAATTCAAGACGCTAACTTTTAGTATGTGCACAATGGAAGTTAAAGCTCCCGCCTATTTTTCTTCACATGAGATAATTCAACTTGAAATAAACAATATTCTCCATTTGATTACACAGATAAGCCACTGAAGTCAGTAAGCTGTCCTGCATTTAAGTATTTCATATTTGCTGTTCATAATATACATTAAATTTATATTTTGTCAGAAGAAACTTAGATGAGTTATCATGTGTTTTCAAAGGGAGTTTTTGTTAACATGGAAGCTATGTGGAAGACCTACTATAGAAATCTTATAGCTTCTCCGCTGCAGAACCAAATCATATCATGCCATTTGTGAGTGTCAAAGAGAAGGAAAGCAAGAAAAAACATAGGAAGGAAGCTGAAAGTAATCACACAAAAAGCAAACGGACAGGTCCAAGATAAATCAGTTGGGAATCCTTGCAAAGTACCACAGCCTCCATACAAGTTGGTGTTGGACCTTACCGTCCCTTGCCATGCTTTCTCCTCTGGTATCAGCAAACACACGCATGTTCAACTATGAAAAGCACGATGCTGTTCTGTTATTACTATAGAACTTCCATTGCCAGCTACTTCATGAATATTTGCAGGATTAAAAAAACCCACTCAAGACAGAAGTTTAATCAGGCCCACACCATGAGATAATCCTTCTCCTCTGGACTAAGATGACCTATACACTTGAGTTAAACAATATATGTTTAAGCTAGTGAGAAGTTCAAAGTCAATTTTCATCATCTCTTCCTTCCAAATTTTCAGGAACATCACAAGAGTGAGGCTCTTCTCTAAATGCTGTAGCTGTGAAAAAAGCTTTACTGACAAAGCTTTTCAAAGCTGCTCTATAAGCAAAGAGGCTTCCCCTTTCTACTTTGCTACTTTCTTCCAGACAAGATTGTCTACAAAAATAAAGCAGTACAATGGAATGGTCAGCAAAACCAGCCAATACAAAGTACATTTTTTGCCAGTTTCTGCAGTTAGAGTTTTCAGTAACTATTTTCAATCATGAGGACTTCTCATTGTAACTGTGATTTAGACTAAGTCTATCAGGCCTCTTGCAGCTTTAATTCTACACCATATCAGTTAAGATGCTATTTATGTTACACTGCAGTCTTTCTTAGTGCACAGAACAAGACACCAATAACACACATTGTATCACACACAGATGCACACATGTCTGGCGATACATTTCTCGCCAATTCTGCAGGTTCACATCATTTGCTATTCCTTCACAGCATTTTTCCACAGATCCTTTTCTACCAATGCACAGATTATGCATCTATAAAAAGAAAAAAAAAGTGACTTGAGAGAAGGCACATGACTTTAAAATGCATTTAACAGCCTCTTTGTATACTGGCCTTTTTAGTTAAGGACAGTCAACAGCCAGAGTAAAACACGGAAACATGCACTGATCTTATTACTGTAAAGTTCAGGGACAGGAAACTCAGGAAAAGAGGAACGGGAATAATTTTCCTTTTAAATGGGCAACTGCATACAGGAAGAACAATGTTCTTCCAGAAGACACTGGTAAACACACAGGTGAAGCCTAACCACAACAGCTCAGCAAGAAAAACTCCAGCTACAATGAATGAGCACACAAGTGTTTTTCAGAATAAGGACCGGTTGGTTTGGGTTGGTTTTTGTGTGTGTGGCGGTTTTTTTTTTTTCTTTTTTGGTATTAGGCTCCCGATATGGACAGCAAGAACAGTGTAGAGACGCCTTCACGGCGAGTACTCAGGTCTCCCAGGCTCCGCCGTCCCCGAACACCGGCGACACCGGAGGCTTCACGGTGCGGGGCGGGCACGACCTCCTTCCCCCGGAGGCGGGCCGGGTCCCCGCCGCCACCGGGACGCTGCGCCCCTGCCGCCAGCGTCGGAAGGCGGCGTAGGGAGGCGTAAGTTTCTACAAGTTTTTACAAACCGGAAGGGGACGAAGCCTCGGCCAAAGGCCGAACACTGAACAGGGGCTGTTATGAACCCACGCGAAGTCTATGGGGTGGCGGGGGAGGCGGACACGGAGGACACGACCAGCGAAACTGGTACCGTGTCATGAGGAAAGGGGGAAAAATCTACCGCCCCGGCAGTACACGAAGGGGGTTAGGCGAGGGAAAGCGGCGACCTGGCATAGTGGTACTTGGAGGAAGAGGTTTTGGTTTCTTTCGTCAGCAGAAGACCTGAGGGGAAGCACCGAGCCCCGCGGGGCCGAGGCCGCTCGCCCGCCGGAGAGGAAGCGCCGAGGAGCCGCCGCTCCCGGAGCCGGGGCGGCAGCTGGGGACCGGGCCGGTAAGGGCCGGCGGCCGGGCGGGGGGCCGAGGGGCCCCGGTCAGGAGCGCGGCACCGGCGGCCTGGCGGGGAGAGAGGGGAGGGGAGGGCCCGGCGAACGGCGGCCCGGCCGCGGGCGTCGGGGCCCGCGGTGGCGGCCGGGTTCTCACCTCCAGAGTGGACACGGTGCTGGTGAAGAGGTCCCGCCGCCTCCAGCTCCTCGAAGTCGGCGGGCCGCGCCTCCCCCAGCGGCGGGGGCTCCCTCTCCGCCGCCATCTTCCCCTCCAGCCCGGCCGCCAGCCCCGGCCTCCCGCGCCCACGTGATCACCGCCCCGCCCCCCCATCCCACCACGTGACTGGAGGGGGCCGGGAGGCGACGGGCGCGCGCATCGTCCCCGGCGCGTGCGCGGGCCGGGGGTGGCCCGTCGGTCGGTCACCCCTGGCGGGGTGGCGGGGTCGGACGGGCGGGGTCGGGCTGGCCTGGCCTGGGGCCGCCCTGAAGGAGTTGAGTGGAGTCGGCCGCTGCCCGCCCAATTCCCGAGGTCTTCGTCCCACGCAGGCGGCGCCCACGCGTGTCTGTGTTCGGGGCGCCCCGCCCCGGCGTGGAAGGCTGGCCGCACCGGGGGCGCCCCTGCCCGCAGTGGAGCGGCGTGGGTGCAGCCTTGGAGCCCGCGCCGCGGATGCGGGTGTCTGCCGGGGAAGGCTCCCGCGGGCGGGGAGGCGCTTTTCCCGCCCCGCTCCTCGCCCTGCCCGTTCCCGGCTCGTTTTTCCCCCCGAAACGTTGCGGGGCGTTTTACGCTGTCTTCCCGGGGCTGCGAGGCTGACCCTTGCACGGTGGCAGCCCTCCGCCGTGTGCCGTGCGCCACAGCGGGCGAAGGATGCGCAGGAAATTCTGGCTTCCATTTCACATCAGTCGTTGAATTCAGAACTGGTTTTCTGTGAGGGCACTCCGCTTCCCACGCTGTTTAAGACGAGATGTTCCTTAGGGAGCGAGGGTTAGAAGTGTTATGCCCCACTCTTGCAGAGCAGTCGTTTAGTCGGGTGCAGTAGTAGTCACAATCACTAAAGTAACATGTCTTGGGCAAATGAAGTATTTGCAGACCCGTTCCCTGACTTACTATTTCCGAACGGCTTTTCTTCCCCTGCCCCCCCCCCATTTGTGTGTTAGCTCACAAATAGCGTAAGTTCTTCCAAGATTTTAAATTGTAACACTCATCTTAAAAGAGGTGAAGTCAGATGTCAACAGGGCTTATACAGTAAGCATTACTCTTGATTCGAACTGTTATTCCTCTTCCTGCTACGCTGAAAACAAGTTTTAAAAAGTATCTTGATTTTCCATATTGATAAGGTACAGGTGTCATCCACTCAGCGTGCTTGTGCTTTGTGAGGGCTTTGTTAATGTTTGCTGTGCTGAAGTTAATTTCTAAGCTGTGTCTGATGGGAGCAGCACTCTTCACGTAGGAAGAATGAGTGTTTCTACAGACTATACGCCCTTCGAGGCAAGGGTGGCACCTCTCTGCTGTTTGCAGAGTGACTAGTAAAGACTAAACTGAAAGAATATGGTCTTAACGCATTGTTTTCCTTCAGCCTCTTCCCAATCACATCATGAGAAAGTTGTAAATATGTAAACAGAAATCCACATTGTCTTGGAAACATGTAAGTGCTGTGCATAATTTTATCCGTACTACTTAAGGTCAAGGCCTAAGAAATTGTGGAGAGCTTTCTCCTCGGCGATGTGGACTGCTGAGTGAAATGTCCGTCGTCCCTGCCGACATCTGAGGATATTTTGTGCCTCCAGTGCTTTGAGTGAGACCTTGCAAATCTACCACTCAGGAGAGCTAAATTTCTGTTGAAGCTCGGGAACTCCAAGTTTCTGATTGCAAATGACAAAGAAGTTATCAAACAGAGGATATTTAGGAACAAAAGTTCCAATGAAAGTGACAATATCTCTTCTTAGATGTATAGAAGTAGATGGAATAGGAACAGCCAAGCTTTCCCGTATTTCCTCAGGTCAGGAAAAGTGGTCTGCTACTCTAGTAAAAGATGTGTTTTGACACCAACATAGCTACAGTGTCACTGTTACTAGAAACAGTAATAACTTGCTTGTCATTTACGAGGTTGGATAACATTTTTAAGTTTCATGGGAAGAGGACATTTTCCAGCATACCCATGTTTCCCTATTCCCAACAGGAATAGTTGTGACACTTAGATTGTTTGCAGTGACTATGAGATGAAATATACTCTGTTCATATTCTTCCTCTACTCCTAAGCTCAGCCCACTGCTGTTCAGTATATCTCTAAATAACATTCAAAGGTATTTTTAAGATTTAAAAATGCAGAGTAAAAAACTGAAAGCATATTCAAAATATGCAAGCATTTTCTATCCGGAAGTACAGTTTTCTGGCTTCTACGTTTTTGGGGATCGCATTATCATTACATCCTTACTGCCTTTCCAGTTCCTTGAGGTATTCCTATTCTGCTATGCTCTTCCTGGAAGCTTTTCAAATAACTGGCATGTGCACACTTTATCTAGAAATTAGGATTCAATCACCTCAGTAATAATTCTGTCCTTTGACATTATATGTTAAGGTATCTCACCATAATTTTATTTGCTGTGATTAGAAAAATCACGATAGTTATTAAATTTTTTAGATTTCTGGCAAGTGTAGAAATCTAACATAGTACTTAGGAGTTTAATAGTTTTCCACTAGACTGACTAGTTTTCTAACTTCATCAAGATTCACACCCATGCCTGTAAGGCTCATGTGGCTAGACTGTAAATCAGATCTCAGAAATACCTTTAAGTAGTCATCACACCAATTGAGTATGCTACAGAAGCAGGATAAAATGAAGAGCAAACAAGATGTCAGTGTGGGTTTGGGGTTTTTTTAGTCACTCATTAAGAAAGGTATGTAAGGAGTTTCGCTTCTCTGATTCAGAGTAACGTATTTATAGGTTGAGGGTTTTTTTTTTACTTTTCCACTGCTTCTAAGATCTGTGGCCTCAGAAATATATTACAGATATTTTGGGGCAGAGGGGACAAGGAGGTAACTACAAAGGTGACAAAGGTAACTACAGGACCTGGATTTTTAACTAATTGAGATTTCAGTTTGAAAAACTGTGGATTAGTAAATCTGGCTGGAAAAATAATCCAAAACAAATCAAGGAAGTAAATTGGAAAACTATTAATGCTGCAGGAAAACCTAGGATGATTGCAAAAAGCCAATCAACATATGAGATCATGACATGCTACTGCAAAAAAGAAAACCTTGGCTTAAAGACAAGCCTCATCCCTGTGAGTCTGGGTATTAATATGTGTGTCATTCAGCAAATAAGTAATAGCTGTCAAGCCTACCTCATGCTACTAAGTCAGAATCTAAGGGAAAGGAGAGGAAGCTACCCACGTACCCTAATGGAAACTGCAGCCGCCTCTTCCTTTGCAGCTAGTAAGTCCACCTCTGTAATGCTACAGAAGGAGAAGGATATTAAGGTTGCAAAGTCAAGAACCTGAACAGTAGAAACATCAAAGCTAAGTTTACACGTGGAACTTGTTTCAGCTCTTTGTGTATGTCATGCTGTGCCTGCTTTAATTACATGGTTACATGCTGACGTTTCTACAGGAGCCCGCTTCCCAAGGAGCATTGACCGCTCGGTTACAGACACTGCTTTTTCTTATAATTTCCTAAGAGTTAGCTCCATACTTCATTTATTATAAGCAGTTCCAACCCTACTCTGAAGACAAAAAGATTCATCTCCTCATGAGCTTTTCTCTGAGGCTCGTCACTACCAAATCTTAAGCTTTTCACAGGCACTGATGAATTTTATCTTCACAGTATTCCTGTGGGAGTATGTTGCCCATTGCACAGGCAGTGAGCAGAAACTGAAAACTTAAAACCTAAATTGTTTACTAATTTGGATGCCCAACCTGATGCAGCTAGGATTTGGTTTTTTCTAGAATACCTAACATTTCAACATATTGTTCACCTAGGCAGCAAGCCTCGATATCACATACTAGCCTTACCGACACTCATTTTTAGGGGTGCACTTTATGTCTTTCCTTCTCTATTCTGTCCCTTCCTTTCCTTTTGTCAGCCCTTGTCAGGTCCCATACTTTCTTGATTAGCCCTGAGAGAAGTTGAGAACCCTCCAAAAACGGTCATTTCTGGTTTTGGCCCACCAGCCAAGCAGTTCCTCCAAGTGAATACATCTGCTGAACAAAATTTTTGCCATACCTCTTCTGCTTCTGCCTGCAGCATCTGTGGGCACTGTGAGTCTTTGCAGTCTAGCCCTTCAGAGGAGATATGGAAATCAAAAATGTCTTCTGCATAAACACTCTTGGGAGTTGTTATACAATAAAAAAAACGCCTTCCTTTTATTATGCAGGAAGAAGTTTCACTGAGGAGTATAATCTTGTCAATTTTAAATGGCTTTTAAAAGAAACAATACAACAGTCTTATGTGTCATCTCCCTATTTCAGGCCACAGATGTGCTGAAGTTTTGAAATAGTTACAAGAAGTTACTTGGCTATGGGCAATATACTGTTTACTATTTTGCTTGGATATACTTCTGTCCATCTGCCCCAAACCAATGAAATTAGACACAAAATAAAGATGATGAAGTTCTAAGCAATGTGAATCAAGAGTTTGTAATAAAATATGTCAGATTTTTGTATCCTCTTGCATGTGCCAGACTTCACCAATTCTATCTTATTGTTGTACTAATGTAATAGCCATTACAATATCATGTTGTTTTAACAACTGAAATATCAATGAAACTGAAGGAAACTCAATACTAAGAAAAAGATATTTTGGAGGAGAGAGTGATGGTGAGTTATACAAGCTCAAAGTCAGCCCCTGTTTTGGGTCTGCAGGGAGCCACAAGAGGTTATCTAGTACATTTGCTGAAAAATGTTTGTCAAACCTTTTCTTAAATATCTTCAGTGATGAAGACCCCAAAACCTCTGCAGGCAAACATTGCTATCTAGCACCAGAAAAGATACTCCTCATGCATAACGTAAAATTCTGTCACTATCCTGCCAGTTATACATCCTCATAATGGAGGTTGACTTTGTAGCAGCATGGCGCTGTTGGGGTTCACTCAGTTTGTGGTCATATTCAGAAGTGATACTGGCCTCATTTTGTATCTCTGAAGTGGTTTAGTTAGAATTTGGAGTAAAACCTCACAGTCCCTGCTGAATTTTGTCTTTCTTTTTGCTGACATTCACTCCAATCTGTTTTGACCATTTTGAATTCTCTTGCTATGCTGCAGCTGTTTGGTATCACTTCCAAATGTAATATGCATTCTTCCTGTTCCATCACTGATGAGAATATTAAAACGTATCAAGCCTATGGTAGATCACTGTGATCTTCCATTCATTGCATCCTTCCATAAAAATGGTAACCAAGTGAAAAATAGTCTTTGACTATTCTTGTTTTCTAACCAGTTTTGTACCTACTCTATATTCGATTAACATACAATGTTTCTTTAGCTACCTTATGAAAACGTCATAAAAGATAAACGTTGAAGAAATACTGAAGGAATATTTCCTCACTAAAAGATATTGTAAGAAAATGGCTAAGTGCAGTGAGGGAACAATCACCACCAGAGTGCTTAGACCTACAGTAGATTAATTTTGGAGATTTTATTCTTCCCATGTACAAAATATTAAAAAGGGAATGATGTGCTATCATGTAGTTCCTGCACTTGCACACAGCGGTAAAGCTCTGCAGTAAGTCAACCTTCCTAAGACAAAATTACAAAAACCACAATTATTTACAAAATCTGTGCATTTGACACATATGCCCACTCATCCAGTTAGCCAAATGAACATTATGCTTCAGATCATGATGACTGTTTGTCTGTGAAATCCCATCTTCCCATCTAGGCTTTTAATTGCATGTTTTACAAAAAATTAATTTGTTCTGTCACCTTTGTTTTATTCTTTGCCAGTGAATGATCACTTTTTTCATTTATTAGAGAAAAGTATTTTTTATGTATGTGAAAGAGATTGGTTCTTTTATGAGTTAGGTACTTCATTTGCCTTTGGAGTAGTCACAGGTACTACCCTCAATCAATTAATGGAATGGGAATTTCTGTTCCCCAGTTCATCTAATGTTGCAGTATATTAAAATATAAAGCTCTAGTAGCATTAGTGGGTTATGTTTACCTTGTTACAATAGTAAGATGATGTAGAGGAACAGTAATTTTTTTTTCCATCTTCATAAGAACTAATGGCAGGTGAGAACTAAGCAAGAAACATTGGTTTCTGTGGTATGCATTTATCTGCTGTCAGGATTGTCCTCTACCGCTTATGCTTTAGAAGAGAGACAAATGCCTTCCAGCAAAGCTTTGTTTTTATTTTGGCACTACTAGCCTTAAATCTAAACCGGGCCACTGCAATGTGATGAGAGACACACAGCAACCTCTTAGATATCCTGATTTGCCTTGGGCTTCAGTCACCCATTCACTGACTGCTGCCTCTCAAAGCTCATAAGGAGTCGTGTCTCAATACAGCAGTCGTGCTGAAAACAATATAAGGATGTTGTTACCAGGTGGTAGACCCTTGCCAAAGTAGAAGCCATGCATCTAAAAAGCCCCAGAATGGTTGGAGGTGGGACAGTGCTTGGAAGAAGCATCATATGCACTTACCTGAAGCTAACCATTCTTCAAGCATCTGCTTATGGTCACAGAGAGAAGTATAGTCTTAATCACATTAAAGAGAGCTAAGGGTTCCTAAATGCTGAGTAGTTATTTCTTCAACTACAGCCCAGTAAAATGTTGGAGTCATGTAACTGCAAGCCTATGGTCCATGACTAAGTTAATTTCATACATTTCTATAAATGCAAAGCTGTCTTGACCTGCTTTCCTACTTTCAAAGAATATAAGGAAATCATGTAAGGTCTGCAGCTGGTCCCATATAAAGTATGAACATTTGCAGCAATTTATTAAGCAATTTAAACTCATTTTATGAGAGATAAATTGTTACAAGATTTTTGGCAACAAATCAATAAAGTCAACATCCATTTTTTACTATTCTCTAACTTGCTAGGACTTTCAGTTAGAGGTAGGAGCATTTGAAGTGGTGCTTAGAGACTCGTATGCAGTCTTATCTGCTGTCTGAGTGATATTTGTAGCAATTAATTTCAGTGCATATTCTAGGACTCCTTTTTTAGAGCTATCTGTTTATATTGATGTTTTGAGTTGTCTTCATTCTTTCATCCAAAACTGGATGATATAAGTATACCTAGGAAAACAGAACAGTGGGGGGAAAGGGGCTGGACGTTCAGCACAGCGTCAGAGACAAGTAAGTGCACAGTCTCTATTGGTTCCATCCCTGTTTGGCACATCAAGAGTTACCATTTGAAAATCCCTCCAGTCCAAGAAAAGGTTTCATGTAGCTATTTTGCATTTTTCCTGTAATGGACTCCAAGTTTCTTCAACTGTGGACCATTTTCTTTTCCTCAGCTGGGAGACAGGGTCAGCGGTGACCCTCTTTTTGCGCCGCTCATTTCTGCTACTGCATTAGGAACTGCTCAGAAATGCCTTCTAACTTATACCATCACTGCTTCACCAGGGGAGAACTTAACATTACCATTTATTTTTATCTAATTTCCCCAGGGAAAATTTCACCTAGTGAGAACATTAGGGTCAGAACCATAATGAAAACAGTTTCAGGGGAAAAAAAACAGCAATCCATTTCCAAGTGTCCATTTTTAGAAGAAAAAAAAATCCCTTGCTGAAAGCACACACTTCGTGAAAAAAATCCTGTAACCAGAGCTGCATCTCAGTCTACATCTTTCAGCCAGCAGTACTATCTCCATCTAGTGTAGGACTTAGTAAGATGAGAGCGCAAAATAGTTTTGTGTTATCACTTGGTAGGTGCAGAAAGTTTATTTTGTCTTTCTCTTTCGAAGAGTTACAATTCTCAAGCTAATCTTAGTTTAGAAGATTTGAGGAAGGAATAAGGGAGAATGTCAATGAAGAGGAAGCTTTTTGCATGTGTGAGAATCTTATGGAGAATCATGGCAAAAGCCCAAAGGTAGAGACAATGGCAGCATGGAAGGAAATGGAAGTGACATGCAGCAAAAATCGCTGTAATCACCTCTCCAGTTGACCACCATAAACATAAAGCTGGGGAGCACTGCATTGTTCTGCCAAGTCTTGAGCCTGTGGGAAGGAATTTTATTTTCCTGCTTGCTTGGCACAAAGCAGAGGCTGTGATACTCACATCCAGCAGCCTACTCTCATGCTGTGGGATCCCAGTGATGGGGGCCTAGCTGTATCCTAAGGTGGCTGAGATTTTTCAGTTGTTACCTTAGGAACAAATGTGGGTTTTACTAATCACGGGATTTTTCTTAAAGAAGACCTGCATTCTTAAAACATGACACTATAGTGCTCGTTAATTAATCCATTTATAAAATATGCATAAAAGGCAAGGGTGACATTGCAACTAGTTCTTTGGGATAGATAAGGAACGATATTTGTGATTTATATTCCAGACACTGGAGACAATGTATTTTGTATGTTCTCATGACTTTGAAGCCATTGCTAGGGAGTTGCCAACAGAGTCTCCAAATGGCTTGTGGAGGGTCAGGGGTTTTGGTTCCAGTGGTTCCTCTGCTGCAATTACATGTGCGCAAAAAGAGGGAGGTGGTGGGTCTGCTCTTAAATAGGTGTTTGGTCCTTTAAAGTAGTTTGCCCCTCTCAGCTTCCTGTGTGTGTTTGATCTGAGGTAATTCACTTTGATTTTAAAGCAGAAAGTAAGAGAACAGAAATCTCCTCTCTGAGATCACTGTTGGAATTTTAAGAACATGCATATCCAATACCTAACTCCAAAACCCCTGCACTTCAGTTCTCCCTTAGCATTTTCGTATGCATTTGGTATGCAAGTTTACCCCTTGTGACTTTAGCTGGCTAAAAGGCAGGAATCTGGTCTAAGCAGTTCAGCTCAATTTGTAGGCTACAGAAGGAGACAGTGAAAGGAAAAGATGATTCCTCTAGAATCCTATCTTTAACTCTTACACTAGGATGGATTGCCTGATGAGTGCCTATTTCCACTGCCTAGAGAGGATGCTTATACAAATACAAAGATAGACTCTTGACTTTAGGACAACTGCGGTTAGGTGAGAAAATCTCATTCAGGAAAGGATATGCATATGTCCTAAATTATAAACTCTCTAAATTATTGAGCCTTAATCTTAAATGTGGCTTGTTGGCTGATTATGGTATTTATCATCAGAAAAATTATAAAGTGGCTGTAGAATTAACCTGACTCAAAATACTATTAATAACACTCAATCGAAAATTAGTCTGAGAAAGAATTACATCCCTCCCCTCGAGATGCACTGGCACACATACTGCTGCTGCTTTAAAAAAAAATAGAGTCCTAAAATGAAAGAAAACAAAAAAACACACTGAAACTTAAAATATCTCTCAAAGTGTTTGCATTTGCGTGGATTAAGAGAGCTAGACCCCAGAAAAAGTTGTTTCAAATGTCTCCAGTCATTTTCTTCAGAGCATAATCTACAATCCACTGTGGGTTTTTTTCCCCACTTTGTGAATGCATAAGATAAGGACACGTGAAAGCAATTTTTCATTGAAAATTGCTCAGTGAGTATGCATGAACCAGTATTTGCTTTATTTCAAAGTTCCACAGCCCAAATGCAGCTGTAATTTGCATCATTTACAATTTTGCTGTAAACTGACTTGGGGCATCTGTCTACATTATAGCCAGACCAGGCAAAAGATAAGTAGGAAAAATGAAAAACTTCTCACATAATTGATTTCCACCAAATAGCACTGTCTCCAGCTGTTATAACAATTAGTTTATCAATTTAATGTTGATTATGGCTTTCCCAATAAGTAACAGGAAAGCTTGCAAACATCCACTGAAGAGCAGTGCAAAAGAAGAGTCTGGCACTGTTGCCACTAGAGCTAATACAGTATCTAATATATATCTCTTTGTTTTTCTTTAAGATATTTTCAGACATGTTAAACCAAAATCTGGCTTTACAACATTGTCCTTCTATGATAAACTTTATTTCACTATGCTCTAGCTAAATTTATTCTGTGGAGGCGTAAGTTTGGGCTTGGAAAATCTATTTTCTTCAAGTTTGTGCTTCAAGTGATAACAGATGCTAAACACAGAGTAAGAAAAAAAAGATTAATGTCTCAAGAGCATTGAGAAAGTAATCAACATATTGTCTAAATAAGTTAATAATCACATTTTCAAATTTCTTCATAAGAAAACAAGAGCTCAGGGAAGTCCTTAGAGGACCATACAGTCATAAGATAGTGAGGAATTCATTGATGAAGAGATGGGAGCTTCAGAAACAAGCTGCTGAGAAGGGATTTTTTAAGTGCTTGACCTGCATAAACTAGAAATTTAACTACTGCATGTGGTTGTCTAATCTTCTATTTTCTAGGTTATGTTATACCCTGCAATATATTTTCTTTGCTTTGATTAACCTAGTGTTGTGTATGTAAAAAAACAGGGCATCTGGCATCTCATTTCAATGCTATAGGTTATAAGTACGATTCTGCCAGTGAGTTAATTAGTGAAATCACTGAACCTGTTCAGGATGTGATACTAATGAAATTCTGCATGAGCATTCCGGAGTGACACATGGTGGGATTGCCTTAATTTCACCTAACCAGTCCTCCTTAAGAGACCTAGCACTACCATAAGGAGGGACTTGCTATCCTAGGCACGTTTTTCCTTTCAGATAAAGACAGATTGTAAAGAGCTTTGTCTTACCTAATTTTAAGCATGATATTAAATTGCCTGTAATGTAAGCATCCACATTTCTATGTTCCCTATTTGGTTGCCAGGAGATAACTGCAGAGAGCAGCTCCAATTTACTCAAGATGACCCGCCACTTATCTCCCTTATCCCTTTCTATTGACCATACAGGAAACCTATAGCAAGTCTTACCTTACCTTTGGCCCTTACCTACGGCAGCCCAGGGGGATATCCTCTTTGACAGAAGTGATCTTTTAGCTTTTTTAGCTTTGATCTTTTAGATACAAAATACATAGATCCAAAAGGAAAAAGCCACTATAAAACATAGAGAGTGGAAGGGTAGGGAATTAGAATATATATATATATCAGTGTATATAGATAGAGTATTTATATATATGTAGATATATATAGTGTATATATGTAGCATATAGAGACTATATATTTACTCTATATACTCTATATAGAATATGCACACTATAAATTCTGTCTATATATACTCTCTATATAGGCACTGTATATATCTAGCAGTGTGTATATATATATATATATGTCAGTGTATATACATATATATAAGTCAAAACTTTGGGAAGCAAATTTTTTAGCATATAACAAAAACGTTTGTCCTTGAGATCACTAAGTTCTCTTCCTGTGGCTGCTAGTATACACATTAATGTAAGGACAGCGGACTGATATCTCAGTTCCTCCTTCTTGTTTGTAGTTCTACAGATTAAAATGGAAGAAGGAAGAGCAGCCTCCCACTTCCTGCCTGATTCTAGGAATATAGATAGTAAACAGCTGACAAGCTGATTTATCCAGAACAAAAACCACAACCACTCCATGGAATTAATTATTTCAAGATATCTGAGCTCTTTGAATTATTTTGAATAAGTTGCTACAACAAATATACCCACCTTCCTCTTCAGAGACCAATTCAGTTTCTACAAAATATGTGCTATTTTGAAGCATTTGTTTTCAAAGGATCATAGAATCATAGAATCATTTAGCTGGAAAAGACCTTTGAGATCCCCAAGTCTAACCGTACCTGTCCACTACTAAACCATGTCTCTAAGCACCTCGTCTACCTATCTTTTAAATTCCTCCAGTGATGGGGACTTGACCACTTCCCTGGGCAGCCCGTTCCAGTGCCTGATAACCCTTTCAGTGAAGAAATTTTTCCTAATATCCAATCTAAACTTCCCCAGGAGCAACTGGAGGACATTTCCTCTCATCCTATCACTTGTTACTTGGGAGAAGAGACCAACACCCACCCTGCTACAGCCTCCTTTCAGGTAGTTGTAGAGGGCAATAAGGTCTACCCTGAGCCTCCTCTTCTCCAGGCTAAACAGCCCCAGTTCCCTCAACTGCTCCTCATCAGACTTGTGCTCCAGACACCTCAACAGCTTTCTTGCCCCTCCCTGGACATGCTCCAGCACCTCAATGTCCTTTTTGTAGTGAATACAATATTTGAGGGGCGGCCTCACCAGTGCCAAGTACAAGGAGACAATCACTTCCCTGCTCCTGCTGGCCATGCTATTCCTGATACAAGCCAGGATGCTGTTGGCTGCCTTGGCCACCTGGGCACACTGCTGGCTCATATTCACCTGGTGCTCAACCAGCACCCCCAGGTCCTTTTCTGCTATGCAGCTTTCCAGGCACTCTTCCCACTCTTGGGTTGCTGTGACCCAAGTGCAGGACCCGGCACTTGGCCTTGTTAAACCTCATACAGTTGGCCACAGCCCATCGATCCAGCCTATCCAGATCGCTCTGTAGAGCCTTCCTACCCTCAAGCAGATCAATACTTCCACCCAGCTTGGAGTCTTCTGCAAACTTGCTGAGGGTGCCCTCAATCCCCTCATCCAGGCCATTGATAAAGATGTTAAACAGAACTGGCCCCGGCACTGAGCCCTGGGGAACACCGCTTGTGACGAGCCACCAGATACAACTCCATTCACCATCACCCTTTGGGCCCAGCCATCCAGCCAGTTTTTTACCCAGTGAAGAATATGCCCATCCAAGCCATGGGCAGCCAGTTTCTCCAGGAGAATGCTGTGGGAAATGGTGTCAAAGGCTTTACTAAAGTCCAGGCAGACAACATCCACAGCCTTTCCCTCATCTACTAGGCGGGTCACCTTGTCATAGAAGGACATCAGGTTAGTCAAGCAGGACCAGCCTTTCATAAACTCATGTTGACTGGGCCTGATTTTCTCATTGCCCTGGATGTGCTGTGTGATGGCACTCAGGATGATCTGCTCCATGACCTTCCCCACCACCAAGGTCAGACTGACAGGCCTGTAGTTCCCCAGATCCTCCCTCCGGCCCTTCATGTAAATGGGCGTCACATTTGCCAACCTCCAGTCAAGTGGAACTTCCGCAGTCATCCTGGACTGTTGACAGATGATGGAAAGTGGCTTGGTGAGCAGCTCTGCGAGCTCCCTCAGTACCCTTGGGTGGACCCCGTCCAGCCCTATGGGCTTGCGTGTGTCTAATTGGCTGAGCAGGTCACTAACCATTTCCTCTGGGATCATGGGAGCTTTGTTCTGCTCCCTGTCCCTGCCTTCTGGCTCAGGGAGCTGGGTACCCAGAGAATAGCTGACCTTACTGTTAAAGACTGAGGCAAAGGCAGCATTAAGTACCTCAGCCTTATCCTTATCCTTTGTCACTATGGTTCCTCCTGCATTCAGTAAAGGATGGAGATTCTCCTTGGTCCTCCTTTTGCTGTTAACATATTTATAGAAACATTTTTTATTATCTTTCACAGAGTTGGCCAATTTACGTTCTAGCTGGGCTTTAGACCATCTAATTTTCTCTCTGCATGACCTCACAACATCCTTGCAGTCCTTCTTAGATGCCTGCCCTTTCTTCCATAAAAAGCTCATAGACTTTCCTCTTTTTTTCTGAGACCCAGGCAAAGCTCTCATTCAGCCAGGACAGTTTTCTTCCCTGCCAGCTCATTTTTTGGCACAGTGGGGTGGCCTGCTCTTGCACCTCTAGGATTTCCTTCTTGAAGAGTGACCAGCCTTCCTGGGCTCCTTTGCCCTTCAGGGCTCTCTGCCAAGGGACTTTGTCAACCAGCCCTCTGAACAGTCCAAAGTCTGCCCTCCGGCAGTCCAAGGTGACAGTTCTGCTGACCCCCTTCCTTACTTCTCCAAGAATCAAGAATTCTATCATTTCATGATTGCTGTGCCCCAGGCATCCTCCAACCATCACATCACCCACAAGGGCCTTCTCTGTTCACAAACAACAGGTCCAGCAGGGCGCCTTCTCTAGTTGGTTCACTCACCGGTTGTGCCAGGAAGTTGTCTTCCACACACTCCAGGAACCTCTTAGACTGCTTCCTTTCTGCTGTATTGTGCTTCCAGCAGACATATGGTTCAGATTTGTGGTCTTTCAAACCTACATTTTCCGAGCTGCTCACCTGGCTGTCCATGGTCACTGACTGCTTGCTGGAGTGGACCTGCCTGCAGTGCTGGTGGGAGTGGTCACTGTTGGAAGCTATCAAATGAACAACTCAACCAGTAAAATCAACATGCTGGGAGCCACTTGGTGGCAAGTTCAATGGGCAGTTCAAGGCATGGGGTGGGAGCAGTTCCTGCTCTGTGCAGATGGGTCACCTGGCTCTGCCCAAAAGACCAGCCTGGTTCCCTCTCTGTTAGCAGATGATGCGATTGTGCTCTGTTTTTTGTTGTCCTGTCCTACGGGAGGTTACTGCTGTGCTGATCCTCCAACTGACCAGCTGAGATGAGCAGTCAGAAGTGATTTTTCCAGCCCAGGCAGGATCCATCTGGGTCTGAAATCTGAACAAACCTGGCTGATTTTGTCCCAGGTGGCCTGGAAACAACTCTCATGTACTTGGTGACAGAAACACAGGACTAAAAATATTAAATAGGTCTTGCATGGCAAATAAGTAATGAATAGCACATGTGAGAAGTGGTGAAGAAAACGTGATGGTACTGGAACAATAGTTAAGAATTAAGTTCCATGTTTAGAGAATATTTATTTTGTCAGACGCAATGACTGAACTATTATTCAGTTGCAGTACTTTTTGATCTACAAAAATTAAATAACTCTCGTTCAGTACAAATATCTGAATGTAGACAAGGTAGTTGAAACCTTGAGAAAGGCTTAGACATTCATATGGTGTAGTGTCAACCATGGTTAAACTAAGTTAAATATAAGGTTAATTAAGTCTTCCTGTTTTACAATAGAGATGATCTGCTTCTTGAAATTTGGAAGATTTACCCTATATTCATTTTATTACGTGGCAAGAGAATTTTTTCAGTGGTTGGGATAGGATTGTAGTTCTGCTTTGTTGTGGTGATTCCTCTGTTCCTACATTTGGCTAGGTTTTGTCAGCAGCATAGGTAGAAAGGCAGTGCATACAACTCTGATTTGCACAGACATGCAGTGAGACCTGCAACTGCCTGCATGCTTGTAGTTATTTAAAAATTTACCTCACATCCCCAAGATCATTCAGTACCTGTTTCCTAATGAGATCAAAAGGGATGGACATTTGCACACCTGTGTGGATTGAGCTTTAGTTATTCTTTGGCTTTTACCTAAACACTCCAGAGACTTTCTAAAAGTGCACACTGCCATGCTAGCAATAGGTATCTGCTGGGAAGGTACCTGCCTCCATCAAGGAAAAAATCCATTTGGGACTCTTAGCACAGTAGGAGCCATGGCCAGAGTAAGCAGCTGCCTCATCTATGCTGTCCAGAGCAGAGGACATGTCCCATCCTCTCCCCAGATGACAGAGCTGGTAACATGTAGGATGGAGCACAGCCTCTGCAGTGAAAGGACATGGTCTGCCCCTGTGGGAGAGGGTACTGGTGCCTGGGGCTGGGTGGTCCAGAAACCGACTCTGGGGCAATCTGCATGGTCTTCACCACCGACAGCATATTAACAGGAGTATACATCTGGCAGCTGCTGTTTATTAATTTTGTGTCCCTGATATGTGCCCCTGCATTTACGGTCATTGAGCCAGTCCGTGTGACAGGCTGAATTCTGTGTACCTATTCATCAAGAAAGGGCTGAAAAAATTATGCTAGTGTATCCTTTTTGTGTAGCAGGCTTCTTGTGTAGCAGGGGTTGTCCCAGAGGCAACATTATCTGAAGAACTGGTGAAGACTGGGAGGACTGGGAGAAATGCAAGTGCAGCACTGGCACCGATGCTTTTGCACAGGTGTTTAATCAGCAGGAAACTGTGAAGAGAGATGTTTGCTGTGCTGTCTGATACAGATTGCCAGGTCCAGGCACTGACTGGTCATGGAGAAAGGATGAGGAAGGCAGAGCATCTCTTAGAGAACTGGATCCAACCCCTGCTCAGGACTCTCCCCCCTCCACACTCTGAGAAATGGTGTAGCAGTAGTCCTTACATCCTTTTGCTAGCTACAGAGGAGTGGATGGGGACTGGGGGAGGGTGGCATATCTTGAGGCACTGTGCATCCTCTCCCCTGTATTTGCAGTGTACTGAGGATACAGCTGGAGCATTCAGGACGTGCCTTGAAAGCTGGCGTTGAGAACACAGGCAGATATATAAAGGTATGGCCATTTGCTTAGTTTTTCCTTCTGCCCTGAGACAATGTGGGATTCAGGGTAGAATGAAAGGTATTTAATATGTCTTCATCTTTGAGTGTGATCTAAGCAATTTATGCATTCTGAGTCAAGATCATAATTCTTGTAACCCATTTGAATATTACATGGGATAAATTCCTTTAAATTAGTTTTCAGGGGCTTATACACTTTTACTTAACCCTTTTAAAACATGGAGGAAATTAAAGTCTTCTCTGAGGTTCTGATGGATGAAAAATTTAAATGCTGGCATTGTACTGTGCTTGTTAGATCCAAGAATTAGAATATCCAAATAAATCAAATGGAAAACATTAGTGGATTTATAATTATGACTTCAGTATGTTGGGAATGCATTGTGGGTTTTCTGGTTTAGAGAGCAAATGTTATTTAGAAGCTGCTTCTCTTAAAAAATCATAAACATAAAACATCAGCCTTAGGAAATTCCCATACTGTTAACTAGAAGTATAAAAAAATGAAGCAAATGCTATTTTGGACAATTGAACTTTTTGTTCTCTTACAACAATTCTAAGCTATTGCCAAGAATATATTTCTTTGCTGAATAAGTATGTTGACATGGAACGTGTTATTTTAGATGAGCACATTACTTCTGGAAAAATTCGTTGGTCTCAGTCAAAGGATTTTGTATTTTTTCTTCCTCAAAAAGCCCCAATGCATTTGATTTCATTTATCCCAGACATTTATGACAAAGCTGGCATAAACAGAATGTTACTCTATGAGTTCAGTAAATTAAGAGACTTCATTTTCTAACACAGGTGTTTAAACTACACTTGGAAACACAGTTTATACACAGAACATACTTCAAGGTTGCCACTTGTATCCTCATTTCCGTATTCTCAGACTTTCCTCTAAAATTTGTGGTCTGAAATCGTCCCTTTTTTGTGACATCCCAGAGTATTTTGTGTTACATTTGGAGCTAGGTAGTCTCCCTCTGGTGGCTGACTTCAAACCTCGACTGTCCAGGGACTACCATTTCTCTAGGTTAAGTAGCTACATTGGTAGAGAACTGTGTGCATTAAAACTTGCTGTGAAAGAAAAGTGACCGGAGACAGCCTTCATGCTTCTTTACAGAGTGAATACCAAATTCAGTCACAAAAGTCAGAGAGATGTACACTAGAAAAGTATCATAAAGCCTGTGCACTAGTTAGCTGGATGAAAAATGCTTCACACATTGTCCACCCAAGATGAGGAATATATGAAAGAACAGAGGAATAAAAAATGGCTTGCAATATTGAAAAATGTAATTTACTGAAACCCTTTTTTTTAAAAACACTTGATAGCTTTGAGTAATTACTGTAATATGCATTTTCAAAGACACATCTGCTTCCCAGAGAAGCTATCTGAAACTGATGGGAAGTGACAGCAAATTGTTGTCTCATTCATCTACCACAACAGGCAGTCAACAAGCCATACCAAAAAGGAATAGTCAATGCTTCACAGTCAAAATGCAAAGACATTGTAAGCTGATATCACAGGTATCTATTCTGGGTCAGTCCTTCAGTCATGATTTAGTTGATGAAACAGATTCAGACTTAAAAAATTTGTAGATGCTTTATAGGTAAGTGAGAAGAGCTGAAAGAGGATTAAATTCTGAAATTAAAGAACTTGAGAATTGCCTGTTAGAATTTTAAAAACATACGTATCACGTTCAGGAAGCAAATATGAAATGCGCAAATACAAACCAAGGACTAACTGGTGAGGAAACAAAACTGCATCAGGAAATTGAGAGTGTAGAACAGACCACAAGTTGATCCCAAGGACATCACCTGCAAAATAGGCAATTTTCATTCTGGGAATATTATATACGGCGTGAGAGACAAGCTGGGTTTTTTTTACTCAACTCAATGCTCAGGCCCCAGATCAAGAATATGGTATCTGCAGATCACAGTAAGAAAGATGTAGACAAACTAAAAGGACTTGAAAGGACAGCAACAAAGAGGAGAAGAGGTTAGATAACACGATCTGTGAGGAAAAGTTTAGAAAACAATGAGGGACATGATAGTAATCTAATAAATGAGAAGCTGTAAAGAATGGTGTAAAGATAAGTAATGGTGAACCATTCTGCATTTCCCTCATAATATGGCAATAAGTAAAGGCTTATTTGCATATGGGAAAATTTGGAGCAGATAATAAGAAAACTTTCTAATATGTGCGCAGTTGGTCATATGTGGATCAACTTTTTTTCATGAGACACTACACAGTGGCCTGAACAATGTCTTTCAATAGGGGTCACATATTTGATCTTAGTCAGAATAGGGAGCAGATTGGGTCACTTCCCTTCTTTCGTGTGGCATCTGTTACGTCTGGACCTACACAGCTTCTGCAGACTGATTCCTTTTGCTCGTTTTTAGACTGTAGCCATTAATGCAAGAAAAAACACCAGATTCTCTCATTGCGTTGGAGATACCCATGTTTAATGGATTGTTGAAAAGGGCTTATCAAGAGGTGCAGAATTAAACTCTCATTTTTTCTTGCCTCAGAGTTTTCTTGAAAAAGGTGACTAGTGCATAAAGCTTGTTGTAAAACTTATTTGTTTTGTTTGGCATCTGCTGCCACTGAATGGTACCAGGGAGTCTGTATCTGTTGTTTTTCCTCCTTCATCCCCACTTCACTTTTTTTTTTTCAACTTTATTTATATCTGAAAAAGAAGCCACGGGGGATTTTTTCAAAAGGGAAGCATCCAACACAAACAAGTGTTCCAATTCACGTGAAGCAAGATAGTAATCCCGAAACATAAACCAAAATCACTTAGATCATTCTGTCACAATATAAATCCTGTATAAAGTATTTTCTTAAGAATTCTTTAAAAAAATAATCTTGTCTCTCACATTTTTTCAACCCGATCAGTTATTTTTGTCAGTTATGTATCTGTCTGTGATAACTTTCTACCTTATCATGGGGTCGTAGGAGATGGAGTTGGAATGGACCTCAAGAAATTTCTGGTTCATCCCACTGCCTTATGCTCATCTGTCTCCTACCTGACAAAACACACAGATCCATTTTTAGAACACACAATCTTTTGGTTTTCATTCTAATTTTTGGAACAAATGGAGATGAAAATTTCAAGGTAGAGGGAAAAATACTGCGTGCCTAAACAGAATCTGGGACAATATGGCCGGCTCCTTGCCGGCTTTCCAACATTTTGCTCTGTTAAAGATGTGTTTTGTTTTCCTTTTCTTCCTTTTGCTATTTTACAGTTTATTTTTCTAGAATTGTTGCCTTCTAGCTTCTGTCTTTCCTTTGCCCTTATTTCCTGTCTTATCTTCACAGATGATGGTGCAAAGAGAACTGAATGAAATGACTCGCTATAGAGAAGGGCCATCAGCAGCACAGTATCTTTCCACTGAAGAAAATGGAAATGCAATAAGCACAGAAATGATGCTGGCAATTGTTGATAATCATCTCAGGACTTTCTCAGTCCATTTTTTCCTACTCTGATTGCATTTATATTGTGGTGTGGACTTGCCACATAAAGATGCAATGATTACTCTGTGTTGCATCCAAGCAGCTCTTTCCTGCCCTCGGTTCTCTGGCAGCTGCTTGTTCCTTCCCCTGGACATCAGGTTCCCTTCGTGGCTCTTCAGCATGAACCTGATGCCAGCAGCATGACTGAAAGCCAGGCCAAAAGTGATGGCTCACCTCCCACCTGGGTACTTCTTATGGGAATCTCATGTTGGAAAAAAACTCAGTGAAAAATCTGGCCTGTTTCTTGGAAGATGCTCACACACCCTATGTAAACCTGACGGCAGGAAATAACTCTGTAAAACACAACGATTTTTAAAATTAATGAAAACTGCCTGGAGAATAGAATCCCATTTTTCTAAACTCTGTGATGATGCAGTACAGGCTACCCATTGTTACCAAAACTGTTTAGATATGCAAAAGTTGGTTTTCAATAATGTAAATGCTTGCAGAGTTTTTTTGTAATCAATTTTGTGATTTTTTTTTCCCCTCTTACTCTCTTTCAGTAACTGTTACTACATCTGCATTGTTCTGCAGCTAGTGCCATTGTCAGGCTAGGGACCAGCTGGAAGGATTCATGACAGCCTCTGCTCCAGATGACCTGCCGTCCTTTCCAGTCCTGTTCTGGAATGGATCCCCAAGGCTAGCAGCTGGATTGTAAAACTCCAGTTTATAAATAATAATTTAAAATGGAAAAGAAGAAAAAAAAATTCTGTGCACAAAAAAGACATTTCAAGCACTAGGTTATTTATAATGTAACTCATTAGGCTTGGACATTTATGTTTAATTTTATACTCTATTTGCAAGAAAAAGAATTAAAAGAGTTGAGAAGCATTTTGTATTTCTGAATGTCTGATAGCAAAGGTTCATTTGCCCTGAAAATAAGGAACAAGAAAGAGCTTAGTGCACACATAGTAATTTGCAATGTGACGTCTGCTTGTGTAAATGGGAGATCTGTGTTGATCTGCTCTGAGCAGTTGTCTGGGTGACACCCATGCATTTCAGTGAGGATCCTGGGAAAACCCCCCAAAATATTGGGACTTATGCAAGGTACCTTTCTTTTCTGTAGGCAAGAAAAGTGAGCTGTGGTAACATGGAACTCCAATAGTTACAAGAAAGAAAGCATGTAGGTCCTTGAAGAAGATGAACTGAAGAAAATGAAAATATTTTGGATTGTATTGATTTAAAAAATTCACAGGAATTCTCTTTATATGGAGGGGGTCCCATCATTCCTAGGAGGTGGATCTGTTTCAGAGCTGTTATCCAGCTTTGGCCCTGGCAGTCTTACACTGTCTCAGCAACAAAAGATCCCAAAAGGTCTATTAATGTATGTGCTCAAACAGAGATGAAGAAGAGGAGAGGAGGCTAATGCTGCACTGATAAAAGTAATGAGCTAGTTCATCAGAGAGAAGCTAGAAATATAATTTTTAGTGAGCTTTTCTCAAAGAAGCACTGTGAGATGAAATGGAGCATACTCAGGACATTCACACCAGCAGTGCCTGTGAATCAGGATTTAGTTCATTGATGTTAGAATTAATGTTCAGTTCAGAGAACAGCTCCATCAACCTCTCATTGGACACCATGGGAAAGTAGATAAACTTGATATATTTTGTGTTATACAAATAGTACCAATCTCCAAGAATTCATTAACTGATGACGTAAAGGCTATGAAAAACCCCATTACATTATAATTCCCAGAGCAACAGCTGAGGTTATGATTGTGCAAAAAATAAATTCAGTGAAGTCCAAAACTAATGTCAAATTTGGCTTTCATGAGCTGATTTTCCTCAGTTACATTCTCACCTCAGTCTGGGTTTATTTTTCCAGCTCTTTGAGCATGACATCTCTTTGCGCGGCTTTAAGAATTAAGAAACACAGAAGGGACTCAGGAGGGACCTAGAGTCTGTGTTCTGCCACATCCACCATGGGATATCTGGGAGACCCCTTTCTTAAACTGGTTGGACCCCAACTCATTAGGAAACTCAGAAGTGCCTAGGTGACTCTAGTAGTATTGAAGCTAGTCTCCTTTCATTCTTGCAAGACCACCATAAGGTGAAGTAATCGGCCACTTCTTGTTATTGTTTAACAGCATCCCAAGTGCCTGGGAGTAAAGGTTGCGAAGACTGTGGGCATACACAACTTTTTTCTTACCTTATTTGCATTTGCCTTATGTGGCTTTATCCCTGACTCTTAGTACTCTCTGTAAGCTTTTTTTTTTTTATGAGAGATTCCTAAATCTGTCATGTAGTCTGTGATTTGTGCGAGCACTACAGACTTGAATATTTTGCTTTCATTTCATTTATGAGGAAAAAAACTTGGACTGTATTTTGCACTATGAAATTTCATCACCTCAGATCAAGAGATCAGGGAAGCACATGCAAACCATATTAATGCCCTCTAAAACATAGAGAAAAGGATACATTAACAAATAGGGAAGATCTGTTAAGGCAAAATGAAATAATGCAGTACTTTCCTGGGAGAATAATAGTAAGCACATTCTGATTATTAATTAGCAGAACTAAAGCAAACATATTACAGTATAGCTGGAACAAAGGGGTATTTGCACAGAAGTACTGCAGGGCCTGCTGAATGAATACTCGTACAGTGCTTTCTGATCCTAAGCTGCTATGTACTTTAAGAGTTAGTGACTTCCTGCAAGTAAGCCCATTAAGTGAATAAATCTGTGTTTACTACCTACAGCATACGTATTTCATAAGAGTAGATCTCTGAACTGTCCTATCTTTGTAACCTGCCCTGTGGATTATAAAAAAGCAGTGCATGCATGGTTGTTTATGGCACTTGGCATGAAAGCAGCACATTTGTCATGTCACTAGATGGTCATCTGCCAAAAGTTGCCCACATCCTGTTATCGGTCATGTGTCAATAATATACTTACCCTGGATGTCTACAGTTAAATGAAGTCTGTTAAGTTTCCAGGGAGTATAGCACTGTTTGTATGCTATGAAAAGGCTGAAAGGGAATTTTGGTGCAGTGAAAGGAGATTAATGTATACTTTTAAACTTTCTAAGTCATCAAGCCTTCAAGCCTAATAATGTCAATAAAACTTGCTAATTATTTAAAAAAAAGGACCTGCAGATAAGAGGACAGCTCAGACACTGGGCAGCATCTAAAACATGGAGCTGCCTAACAAGATTAGTATTTTTATACATGTTCCATCTTACTCTGTATAAATACCTTCTATGTGGTAATGTTGTTTGCCATAAAAGAAATGACTCAGGAAAACCATCTGGTGCCTGGAATTGCACAGACATATTTAATAAGGAGTTTTCATCCCAGGAGTGAGAAACCAGAGTAATACCCTAAGATATTCTCAAAATGGCATCTGTTTTTCTGGCAGTCCAAGCTGGTAAGTGTCAGGATGCACCATGCAAGGATAAATGCTGTTTGCAGTGGCTGTAGGAGGACTCTTGGTGGTGTCCCCTCCTGTTCTGGGCAAGCACGGGCAAGGTCAGCAAGGCAGGGCCCCTGTGGTATCTGGAGACCACCGAGATTCTGGATAGTGCTCTGGACAGATTTGGCAGTGAGCAGTTGAGCCGGGTCAGTGTAAACACCTGCACTGTATCTAAGCCAGTAACTTCCGAAGAGGAATTTCTCCTAATTGGTCTGTGTAAAGAAAACTAATGTTATTCAGGGAAGAAACCATACATTGGTCAGAGAGTGGGTAAGAACCTCAGTCTGACCCAGCTGTGTCTTGTCTGTGACAAAGAAAAGTGAAATAAATTGCAAGGTCATTGCACCCTGTCTGTATCAGACTGTCTTTCATATTCAATAAATGATGTGCGATTACAGTAAGCAGCTAGCTTTGAGGGAGTATATTCTGGCAAGGCCTCTCCCCTCTCTCTTCAGCACTGCTACTATGGCTTTGTGCCATGGTATCCTCCTACCTGTCAAAATACTTCAGTCTGAACACACTGACTGCTACCGAGTGAGGAGTAAGCCTGGTGTTAGGCAGTCGCCTGTGGAATGCGTCTCACCGGGGCAAAGTCACTGGGCAGAGAGGTTGCTCCCCCCATACCCACAGGGGTCATTCTGATACCAACAGGACATTCCTCTCCAGACCAGAGACACATGGGTTTAGGAACTAACCAGCTATTTTGTCTAGGTCTGTTTGTGGAGGATACAGCAAAATGATTGTCTCATTCATCTATTTTTCCCTTTTTACTTCTCCAGAATGACTCTGTCAAGACATGGTGAGCTTTTTTGTTGGTTTGGGTTGGGGTTTTTTTATACTTAAGGGTTTTTTTTTCTCATTGCTTTCCCTCAAAAGCTCAACATTTGAATTTGTTTCTTTTATGGGTAGCATAAACTGAAGACAGATTTTTTTTTGCTTCCCTTTACTGAACTTCTCTTGTTAAAAATGACTGATGCTTGTTTATCCTCTCTTTTGTGCTTTGAACAGATATCAAATCCCATGCTTTGAGAAAGGAATAAAGAAGGGGATCATGGATTCATCATCATTCATCATGCACTTCGATGTGCATGTGTGTGCCTGCACTGCAAACTGAGGCTGCAGATAAATTCGTTTGTCTGCTTGCAGTGAGCTGTAATTAGACTTCTGACTAGCTGGAAAGTGACTATTCATTACACTCAACACTACAGAGCTAGACTGACTTTTTTTTTCAGGCTTTTCAAAAGCACCATTTGCACTTTCTGGCATCCACTGAATAATAATAATATAACCAAATAGCTTCTTAATATTTTGCAATGCAATAGCATTTATGAGCCCACATCATCAACTGGGAGCCCACTGGGTTAGGTCCTGTACAAACACTGTATGTTTTGGCTCCATCCAAAAGGTCTTACAGTCTAAGTCGGCAAGATTGAGCCAGAGAGGGCTTTCTCTGAGGCTGTCAATTTTCCATGTAACTCTACACCTTCTGGGACTTGCTGCATAACTCTGGCCCAGAACATAAGCAGCATTTGAGACAAGTAGTCTCATTTCTCCTTTACAGTAGATGTCTTTATTGCTCCAATCCCATTGCAGATGGCTTCCTGAAGGCAGATTTGTCTGTCACGAATGGTGTTTGTCCCAGTGCGAGCACCACATGGCAGCACAGAGCCAGCAGAGAAACTGATGCGCTATCAGCTAATGGCACACAAGGATGGCCACTGTTTGTGCCCACAATCTTTGCCTGCTGTCTTCATCCCTAAGGTCTGCTAAGAGTTAATTCAGCTTCAAAAAATGCCAGGAGAGAAGACTTTTAGGCGCCTAGTCCAAAATGCAAAAGCATAGAGGCAACCTTAATTGAGACCACCAGCTCCTTTGAACCAGCGGGTATGTTCTTCAGCCACAGTCAAGGATTTAGACCTGACTGTTAGTCCTTCAGATGATGTAGGCAACCTTTCAAGCCTGTGCTGTATATAACAGATACAAATATGTATTCCCCCATCTGCAACCAACTTGGAGGAATTCTTCTAAGACAAATAAACTTCTTAGGCAGCCTTTAATTGGAAGGGCATTTTCCCTGTAAGAATATCAAATTCTTACCCTTTAGGCTGAAATATGCTGTTCTGGAAATCTGAACAAAATCAACGTATGCACTTTTAAGAAGAATAAAATAAAATCGTATTCCTGCTGACACTGTAGGGAAAACAAGTGTTCTTTCTTACCAGCTCTAACACTGAAGCCTAAGAAATCAGAAAATGTACATCTGACATAGGAATATCTTTAAAATTCCAGTAATCTCTTTCAATGCTCAGATAAAATTCTATTTTGATCAGTAGAGCTATCATATTAAAAAAAACCCCTGTGTTTATGTGAAACACAACTGTTCGGGACTATTATTTAATTCTGATTTCCTAATGGTGCATGCTTGTATAGTTACATTGAATGAGTTTTGAATCATACTAAAAATCAATAAAGGAAAATTTTGGTTCTCAGTGTGTAAGAATTGATGTCTGTGTGTGAATGATTGAAGGGATATACAGAACAAACCAGGCTTCCTAAGCGAAGGGAACCTGGAGAGTCCAGCCACAGTGCCTTAAATGAAGCCTCAGGTTTAATAACGTCTGCTCTTTCTCAGAGCTGAACCTTTACCATTTCTTTAGCCAGGAATTATGTATACTGTAACACTAGCCCCTTGACACCATCCAGAGGGTTTTTGATGTCACAAAGACCTTCAGAAAATATGTTTTTTAACGTTTCTATTTCTGTTTTAATGTTTCATGTCTACCAGGTTTACTGTACCATTTCATTAGTCTTTTCCATTTGTTTAAACTACCTATTTTTTCTTGTCTTAAACTGTAAGTGTCTAAAGGCAGTGAAAGTCTTTCTGTGCTGTATGTACTCATCCAGTGCTAAAAGAGCTCTGACTTGTTATCTATGCCTGGGCATCCAAAGTACTATGAGATACCTTTGTGGAAGATTTGCTGTGACTCAGATAAAAGATACCTGGTTGTTATAGAACCTGCTATCAGAGGGACTGCTGTACTACGTTATGGTAATGACTCCTTCCAGCCTGTAAAACAGTAAAAGGATAATCAAAACTAATCTGCTGCCAACTTCAGGATTTGAAAAATGAACCTGAAACCCAGCAAGAAAACTTTTACAGATGCTGTGATTTCTACTGGAGTAATAGAACTTACCATGCTATGCTTGCATTTCTGTTGTTTAGTACAGGAATTAAACCCCCTGATAAACAGTATGGTGTCTGCCTGGAGAGGCACCCCTTAATAAAAGATTCTTAGGGAGGCTGGGTGTTGTAGAGCAATCTAGAAATACTCTCTTGAACCTTTTTGAAAATTTTGGCTATACTGGAGAAGAACTTGGGATGTACACGTGTGACATAGGGAAAGGAGGGTGAGCAGGAAAGAGCACGCTGAAGAACAAGTGGGCACATCAGAAGCTTCTTGCTGTGTCCCCTGGGAGCTACAAAATAAAATGTTCTTTTGAAGTTTAGAGGGGAAGATCCCCAATCCTTTCCTGTCAGTGGGCCAGGAGCTGAGAGCAGCTGCAGCAGCAGCAGAGAAATGTGCTGAGAGCCTGCCAGAAAGGGCCAGGCTCCACTCAGGGCCAAGAGCCAGCGAGCTGCAAGACAGAGCACCTACAGCTGCTATTAAAGAGCGCTCCTTGGTAGTGCAATGTATATGCATGCCTCCCAGCTGACTAAGGGAGCAATGACCCTGAAAGAATTGCTTGTTTCATGGAGTTTTCCCCAAATCCATTTATGATTCAAAAATTGCAAAACTCACTGAAGTCGGAAATTGTTGAGTTCAGTGTTTTAAGATGCCTCAAATAGAGTGAGTGCTTGCAATGTGACTGGCTGTAAACGAGCTTTATCCTACTGATTAATTCTCTTTGAAGAAGAATGGTAATTAGGCCTAAATTTTATTCATAGATGTCAGAGATAAGAGGGATTAATACATCTTCATTTCCTTTGTTATAATAGGTCAAGTAGCAAAATCTAGAAGTTCAAAGTTCGGTAGCTATAATTATTTTTCCTCTGATCCTAATGGGAATGGATTCCTCGTTCTTAATTTTGTCATTGCTAATGACTTACTCTGTAGTTAGACTTCACATGTCACATAAGATAATTTTACTCCATGCCATCACCGCAGCGGAGGTACTGTTGATTCCCATCCTTCAGGGACAGCACTAGCTGTGCAGCTGCAACGTGAGCTTGAGCTCAGTCCCGTGATATATGCTAATCTGATAAATCACTGTATTTGGCAGTGGTTTAAACTAACACCCTTGCACTGAAGCAGGGTCTAAACACTAAGACAGTAAGACACTGTTCAGGGAGATCTTGGGGAGCCCTTTTTGCCATTGCTGAGCTGCCAGCTGCCTGTGCAGGGGACTGCAGCCTGCAGGAGGTCTGCCAGCCCCGACCTCTTTGCACCCTCACAGTCAGAACTGCAGGCTTGGTTTCACAAACAGAGCTCTGATTTTAACCTCTTTTTCTACAGCTTTATTGCAGCTTGACTACAGCTTACACACCTGCAGTATATGTTAGATACAAGGCTTGCAAATGTATTTGTACCAGTCCACGCTGACTGCTCATACGGCCATACCCTTAGCAGTAACAACAGCACTTTAAATATATCTTCTATGTCATAGAACTGGTAGGGCTGTTTAGACATTTCAGTGAATGTGTCCTACTTACTACTATTTTGCTTCAGCAGTCCCAGGGAAATCCTTTTATGTTCAGGGAGGAATACTAAATAGTCTTTATCAAATAGAAAATGGAATCAATGTACTCCATAGTTAATTAAAGCTTTTTCATTTCTTCAGTGTGTTTTATTGTGTATCAAATTATCCTCATCAACATAAGACTGAATTCTGGAGAAGGCATATATACAGTGAGGTGCTTTGGGATAGGACACAAAATATTACATGAATGTGAATAAGAGGTTTATCATCTGTACATTCTTTTTCATAATAGTTTCATTTTTCCTATACCCATGAGACTTTGGAAGGAGTGGTAGGAAGTTCGTTAAATATTGAACATCCCTTCCATAAATAGCCACAAATAAGTATGAAAATGCAGTACTGGAACCACAAGAACTAGCTTTTGGTTTCTGAATGCAGATTGTGCACACACATTTTTGTATGGCTCTGAGACAGGCCTGTGCTGAATGATAAGATTTAGATTGCTTTAGATCTAAACATGTGGCACTTTGCTGAGCATTTCTGTACTTGATTTTGGAAGATTTAGTACCTTTAGATCTTTGAAATACCAACTGATTTGAAAGAAAAAGATAACGTTTTTAAGACTGGATGTTAAAATCGTGAAACTATTAAGCATGAATACATTTGTACCTGTAAACTGAATCTAGGTATTTAAATTATTCCAGTTGCAAGTGAAATCAAGTATTCATATGAGCTAAACACCAGAAGAACAACCTATCCTACATTTCATAACTCAAACTTCAAAAATCCTGAAGTTCTTCTTAAGTCTAGCTTTCACACCCTGCCAATTTTTGTTTACCTAATTTAGATAGTAATCTATTTTTCAAAGAGACTTTGTCCTCTTCAGGTTCATCTACACAACAAAACAAAGGCATGACTGTAACATGTTTATCCACAGCAGCCTCATAGGGTAAGCACTGATAACAGTAACAGTCATTGCAGCAGCACAGTCTTAGTGTGTGCTATCAGAAAAGAAATTCTCCAGAGACCCTTAATTAAATTAGAAGCGGTATACTAAGATGTGGTACAACTGCACTTTCCTAGGCAGACATATCTTTACTTTCTCATCAAAATCACCAAGAAGGTTAGGAGCACAAATCTTTATTGACTGCCAGTAAAATTTGTTATACTAACTCATTGAGGCACTTCATAAGTCTTCCTCTAACTTATCTTTACAGGTTATACATATAATAAATATTGTTCTTCTGTCCATCTATCAATCAATTGACAAATGGGGTTATTTGAGCTAATGCTATATTAACGGCTCACTCCGGAAGAATAAAGCATGCTTCAGCTTTGTAAAAAATAGTAGTTCCTCTCCTGCTCTGAATTTGATAACTAGGTAAAACATGCTACATGATACCATGCTCTAGGAAAATACCGTTGACTACCTCTGTATTAGAAGTGGTGGCTGTTATCAAGAATCATCCTCAGTCATCTTTCTTGCTACATTTCAATCTGCTGTTACGAGAGCCAGCAGGTAAGTGTGCAACATTCTGACAGTGGCCCAGCAGTTAATGTAGATCTTTGGTGTTACGCATTAAAGTCCATAGCCATTGTTTTTTAATTTATGGAGAGCTCAGATTTGTGTGTATATATGCTGTATTAACATTCTCTAAGTCAGCCCGGTATGCCTTCTTTTATGTACATACTCTTCATGGCCACAACTTCTGTTCTGCTCTGGCTCATGGTATAATAATAATTTGTTATTTTCTCTTCCTTCCGAAGACTTACAACAGCTCTCAAAGCCTGACATGAAAACATTTATTTAAAAAACACTCAATAATTACTGATCTAAAGTTTAGAGAGTTTGAGTGGCATTCCTGTAGGAATCCTCTATGGCAAAGGAATTGTAATGTAGAAACCCTTCAAATGACAAAAGTAGTGTTTTGATTTAAAAAAATATCTCTATGTAGAATGCATAGGCTGCAGACATACAGAATAACCCTTAGAGGAGCTAGTGAGTAACATTTTAGACTACACACCTAAATGAAATATGATTTCGCATTCCTTTTCAGAGCTGATTTAAGAGCTGATCGTTTTGTCTAGAACATGCAGAAAAATCAATCTGAATTAACTTTTAAAGTGGATTGGCTGAACCACATTAAATTCTTGTGTAGCCAGCTCTCATTTAGAATGTATTAATTTACTTTGGAAGTAAATGTAGTTAAATCAAATTAGGGCCACTTTAATTTTGAATGAGAATGTGCACGTAATGCAGTTAAAGTAATCAAAACTTTAAATTCACACCTTTAGTTAATTTGAATTAGTTTTCTTGAGTGTTCCCAGGCATACAACTCTAAATCTCACTGAAGTCCGTACACATTTCTTCAGATGTGCATTCTTACTTATGCAGATAAAACAGAGCAAGTGAGGCAGCCTAAAGGAGCATGTCCTGACAGCCAATAATGCTGTGGATGCAGGGTGAAGGTAGAGTTTCCTATCTAGCAATAGCTATGGTGAAAGCAACTGCCTTTCATGAGTGGTATCATCCAGTACCTGAACACTGGAAACATTTAAAACCGCCTACTGTCAACATTTCATTATATCTGTGATAGCCAAATTTTTGGTAGGGAAATAATGTTATCAAAATAGACTGCAGTGGGTTGCTACCACTTGACAAGCAACATCACCTATGACAACCGAGAGGCATTTAATGAACTATGGGTGTTGATTACATATGCCAAGTTCCCTGCTCTTCCTGCAAACTGCAAATCTTAATGACCTGGTTTGCTGCATACCTGATGGCCACCCGCTGCTGGGTATGCTGGCCCTATGTGCAGCTTGCCACGTCTTCGAGGAGCTGCAAATGGAAGAGCCTGAAAAAAGCATTTATTTGAGTTATCGAAAAAACAGGGGGAGATGTGAAGGAAGAAGACAGGGATAATACAATCTCTAATAAGGCCATCTTTACTCTTACAGTGCAGATTAAAATTTACACAACAATAATCAATGTGCCAGGTGAACTGTAGGATTTCTGTCCAGAATCTCCATTCAAAGGTAACAAAGCACAAAGGGCTGCATGACTGAGAAATGCCAAGGTATGAACATGAAGTGAGTCGCTTGGTAATAGCTGCATATGGATGAGTGGACTGTACTGACAAATGGGAGAAACGGGATGTCTGGCCATCAGAACTCGGTTGACTGAAGTTTGCTTTTGTGCAGGTAAAGCGAAAATACTGCAAGACTTGTAAATCTCAGATTTAAAAGTCAGAACAGGATGGCTGGCAGTGAATTTAACCACTTGTGATATTTCTATAAAAGGTAAAGGTATCTAAATGCCTTTAAATAGAAATTTAATGGGTTGCAAACACTGGTATCACAGATTTTTTGGAAAGAAGAAGACAAAGGTATAAGCAATTCTGATCAACAAAATTTTGAGCAGAGCTAATGTGCATAATTTCTGCATCATCTTACTTTTAAATGTGGTCATTTCAAAATTGCACTGAAATAGACTATTTCTCTTTTGCAACAGATGCATCAGATTCATAATGAAGACAGATTTTTTAAACTGTATTGTCTTCTCTCTTAATCTGACATAATAAGAAACACAAATCCTGAACTTTCACATTTTTAACACATACAAGCCACCTGACAATTTCAACTTAACGTGAAACTGTGTGTCTATGGTTAAATGAAAATTTATAGCAGGTTCCCATATAAATAAAGTATAATATTCTAAATCTACACTTAGACATTTAAGTATATAACCGCCTTCTTTTAGAAGAACAACATTATTATATTTGTTAAAAATCAAACTGTTTGGTATTCGTGGGCCTATGGATGACTTGTTGTAAGTACACCAAACTTGCTCATACAGAGAAGTTATTAGAGAGAGCCAGGAAAAGAAACAAAATAGAGTTGATAGAAAATAGAGTGTATATGTATAATGCAATGCATATACAGATTACATTTTCTCATTTTTTTGGTCACAATTTTCAATCTTCACTAAGGTATCATCTTAGTTGTGCTCATTTTCTAGCAAATTTCAGGCCAATAAAAAATTTCACTCATTAGTGATTAAACAGATTCAGTATACGGACTGCAGGCAGCTTGCTGCTGTTGCTGAATGTTGCAAATCTGTGATCCTATTCTATAGCTCTAACCAGGTTAAAAACTCCTGATGAAACATCAGGAGTTTTATGTATATGGGAGTATGAGCACCAAAGAGCACTGAGCCCACAGCATCCTTTCACAGGTGTGCTTCCCACTGTCTTCCACAAGAGCTGGCCGGCAGAATCGATCCTCCTGAGTTTCAGTTCAGCTGTGGAAATGAAATACATTGTCATAGAGATTTCCCCCGATTTGACTAAATGTTGTTTGCCCCAGCTTCTTCTTGCAAGCAGTTTATCAAAAGAAAATGCTCAGCAATCTTTTAATTCAGAAGCTGCATCTCAAGGTAGAGGAAGCTCCATGCGCTCCAGGGCAAATCATAATGAAAATTCCAGGTTTAACAACATCATTTTAATGGCAAAATACTTATTTTATCCTTCTCAACTGCATTTAAGCCATGGGCTTTCTATTATGATTATTTATGGTTATCATTTTGGCTGCTCTGAGCAGCAGTGTCTTGGCTTAGTTGTCTTCTTTGCTCAGGATGAAAAATGAAGTTTGAAAGAATGTTCATTACCTTCACGGCATGTGTTGACTGCACTGATTCTTCATCTGCCAAACTGCGTATGCTGGCTTCTGTCTCATCTGGAGACCTCTGGAACTAAAAGTAATTGATCAAATTAATTCTAATATAATCCCACACAGACCCTGCTACCACTGCAGCTTGTTAACCTTATATGCAAACAGTTTATTTAAACTATCTGGATGACATCATGTAAACTACCTTCAATACATCAAAAAAAGTATTAAATGAAAGCCTGTTTCAACATTTTTTCAAAGATATGATTTGGTTTTTGCTAATTCTTTCTAAAAAACAAAATTTGGAACTTCAGCACTTACTGAATTAATTTCAATTCAGTTGGCCATACCTCCAGATTACTGGATTTTTCCCCACTCTTTAACCCCCTTTCCCCCCCCCAACTTTCAAATCATCAAGTTCACCACAGTAGCTTTGTATATACTTACAAAGTAGCAACTGAAGGATCCTAGGAAAAATTTTCTGAACTGTGCTCTACCTTTTCTTTCATGGTGATGATTCCCACTCCTGCGTTTTGTGGACCTTTACATCAAAATCAATTCACCGAGAGATTTCTATCATTCCTTATGGACTCCAGTCCACTTATTGCCACCCTATAGCAGCTACAGTTTTTGGTTATGCAAAATATTAAAGCAGTTCTGATAAACTCATTTGCAGTAGTTGCCACCATCCCGTGTACTTCCTACTTTCATACCGGTTGTTGTTGGTAGTGCAATATTGACACCACTAATAAATGGTGCCCTGTGCAACGACCTGGCATAATGTGTGAAAAACAAACTGTCTCTAGTTACACTGCCACAGCAGAATATATCATTTGGTATAAAAGGAACTGTTCATAAACCATCAGAAATGCCAAGGTAGCTAAACCAGCAGAAAGTGATTCTCATAACAAAATAAGAGTGAGGACCTGACTGTGCACATGACGAGCGGTCGTGATTTATAGGTACAGAATGTTCCCCACTGCTTTGGGACCCCAGCTGTAACTAGACTCAACATGGTGAGTTAAAGATAACAGAGCAGTCTTAGCTTCAATATTTCCTATAATTTATCATTTTAGCCAAAGCACTTAGCCATGATGATGTCATATATATATTAAATTACTTTGCATAATATTGCAAAAAAATGAAAAGCATGATTAAAAGGTTATAAGGGTATTACCACCATCATAAGTATATAAAGTAGTATCTCCCAACCATTTGCCCTCATCACTAGTGCTTAGCTGGCTAGTAGCTAAAAGCTATTAGGCCTTCCGGTACTGACTACCTCAGAGAAAATATTTAATACTTATTAAACGTGGCTTCTGAATGGGAAGGGGGAAGGGTGCCATGAGAGCACTCCTAAAAGGACAATACATTGTCATCATGTCTTGTGATTATTGGGCTACTTAGTAAGCAAAGGTAAAACTGGCTAGTTCTCATAAGCTTTCATGCCAGTTTTATAAATTCACTTGGCTCTAGCCTAGTAGGCAGTTCTCCCAAAACACCACAGTTGTGGTAGAAAGGATGTAACACTCACTAAAGTCGTTTTCTCCTAGAGTTGCTCTATGCTATATTCTGTGTATTAGTTAGGGCTAATTGGCGACATTTCAGTAAAAGCTTTTTCTGAAAGCAGATACTGAGATGTGAACTTTTTACAAAAGCATATTTTTTTTTTCAGATCTAGGATAAATTTTACAGTCAAAATGAGAGCCATATTTCTGAAATTGTGCTGTTCTTCTGGGATGTAGGAGCCCTAAGTTCAAGTCCACACTCTACATAATTTCTCTTGCAGTAACTTAGGAGACCAGTTCCACCATTTTGACAAAAAGGGAAGACAATATCATTCTGGTTGAAAAAATACATGATTTTTTCAAAAATTAAAAATTGCCTTGTTTCTCAAGTCATTCACACAAATAGCTGCAAAGAGAACACAGGTATCTGGCACTAATGATATGCACAGTGCTCTAGCCAATTTCTGAGGATATCACGATGCGAAATGTGATGTGTGGTGGTTGTTTTTTAGCTTATATTAAGCAAATACCAACTGTGGAGAGATACAGGGACATTTCATGTATCAAAATTCCCAGATCTGGTTTGTCTGCTGGAGTGCTACTCAATTTTTTTGAGGTTGTTTCTGTTTATGTAGTAAAAAATGACTACATTTTCCCACAGACCTTCCTCCAAATACAGACATTTAGCATAGCCCAGTAATCCTTTAGACTGTTACACAGGGACAAATTCCCTAAGACATTATCTGAAAACCAAAACATAGTTATTGGCAAGCATAGTAGATTGCCTTCTCCTAAGCCCTCAGTAATCACCACCAACAATCATCTATTGCCTAAAGAGGGAAGTGTAACAACCTGTCCTCATAAACAATGCCAGTTAGGAGGGTTAGAAAAAGATATCCTTCAAGCCACAAACCGGAGGAACTTGTGGCAAAATTATGTGTGGGAACCACAGCTTCCATCTCAAAGGTTCATAGCAGGGTCCCTGCAAGAGCGGGGGTAAAACAGGCTGTCGTGGAAAGCATGGAGCACACCATAACTAACCAGCCTGTAGGAGAAGCAAACCCAAGTATTTTCAGTCTTACAAAGTCAACAGGTCACTCTATTTTTCAGCGGAGCACATGCACAGGCTGGCAGGCTCTCCTACTTTCCCAATCTTTCTTGATTTCTTTCCACACAGCCCGTAATTCTATATTAGTCTTTCATAAACAGTTCGTGGTAGGAACAGGCACTTTCTGTTTATAGCTAGTGATGCTTTAATGCTGTATGTGTGTATAAATTCCTCTCGCTTTTATAATTTTGAAAGGAAAACTAATCCCAACAGAAATTATTACAAAAAAAAAAGTTTCAAGTTCTTCTGGATTAATCAAGAAAAACCTTTACAAGAACTGCAAGAAACAAAGAAATAAGATTATATATTTTTTCTTTAGAAAACAGAAGCAGTATAGACTACTATTTCTGAAAGTGCCACTGGTTTATGCATCATTGCAGTTAATAACTTATTCTAGGTATTAAATCTGTCACATTCCTTTGACTTAGAATAGAATTGAAGAATTTACAGCCAGAGACCCAAATCTGACCTAGTAATTTGAAAGCATAACAGAGATATGAATCCAATTATTCTCTGTCCAAACACTGACACACATACCTTGTATCAGAGAGACATCTGAACAAGTCATATTTAATATCAGACTGAAGTGATTACAAAAATGAGAGCATGAAGATTATTAAACATTCATTTGCTGAAGAGACTTCACTCCTGAAAAGAGAGCATCAACCGGCTTTAGTTGATAATGTTAAAAGCCTCTTCAAAGAACAATAAATTTGGTCCGCTCTTATTTCCCACATTCCACACCCTCACATTTTTAAAAACACCTGTTTTTTTGACTTAATTTTAAAAAAAAAAACCAAACCAAACCTCATCTTTGCAAATATCTTTATGACAGCAGCAATATTAATAACTTATCAGTACGATCCAAAGGATTACTCCCAAGTTTGGGAAGGTTTTTCTCTTTTTTCTTTCTTCTTTTTCTTTTTTTCTTTTTTTTTTAATGTAGCAAATAGAATTGTGTCATTAAAAAAGGTGAAAGCATAACTGTGGAAATCTCTTTTTGTACTGTTTTTTCAAAAGAATTACAGAACATATTTTCTTCTGCTGGGTTATTTCAGATTTTTCCTGTTGCAAGAATGATTTAGATATTATAAAACACTGAGAGCCAATGGCTTCTCTTGAAGATGTTAAAACATCAAAAAAGGGATGGAAAATTTCCTGCATCACAATACCAAGACGAGGTGAAATTAGATGTGTGTGAAGTGGCAGCAAGGCGGGGAAATAACCTACCAAACACACTTGTGGTCACTGGGGACCTTGCGCTCAAGCAAGCAGGAAGACAAGGAACCAGGGGAGTGTGATGGAGGAGTACATGTGTGGGCTGGGAAGCCTAGTAAAGGCTTTTGAAGGTATGAGCTCACTTTCCAACCTTTTTCTCAGGTAAGATTTTCCACTACAGAAGGTGGCAATGCTCTTGTAACAACAAACACAGGGTCAGGCCCTAACCTCCTTCCCAAACAGTGGTGAGAGATAGGGCCATGGCAGTAGCAGGGAGCATCAACTCCCACCACATACTTGCTGGGTAGGTCCCAGGCCTTTATCTTGTCCCCCAGGCCATCCACGCCATTCATCAGCCCTTATCTCCCTGTAGGCCCAGCACTGCCTCGCGCAGCCCGGTGGGTGCTGCCGCCGTGCGGGGAAGCCAGGGCTCTGGGTCGGCAGTGCTGCGCGGAGTGGGGGAGAGGCAGATGGGGGGCTGCTCCTCACAGCACTCTCCCCACGGCTCAAGCAGGCTGAAATGCTAGTACCCAGGTATGGGATGAGCACCCTGAGAAGGGACAGAAGCTGAAGACTTTGACATGTTTCAATCACATTTAGTTTCCATTTCTTTGAAGCTCAGATGGGCATATCTAATCTCTTAGGATGTCTGCACTTTTTCCCCCAGCAGCCAGATGCTTGCAGACTAGTACAGGATCCCATGTCAGAGCAGGGATGTTAAAAGCACTAAGGATGCCAGCCTTCTCAGTGTCTTCGCGGGCTGATACTAGCGTATCTCTTTGTAAGAGCTTTGTTGCAGCTCCAGGGATGGAGCAGTTTACTCTTCAGACATTCAGAGATCATACCAGTCATCAGAGACAGAGTAAAAAATTCTTGATATTGCTCAAACAGGGAGAAAAACCTGGAAAGAGACTGCAGCTTTCAGATTTCAGACTCAGCTCTGCAATCTTCTGCTCAAGTCAATACCTACACAAGTCTGGTTTAAATCCCTAGAGGGGCAGCTCTTAGATTACGTGAAAACAGAAAGATTTGGTGACTAAATATCTAGTCTGATTTCCAGGAGAGGAAAAAGGAGAGGGAAGGACAGCCAAAACGACAGCCAGGGGTAATCATGAAGCAGCAGACAGTGGAAAAGGGTTCTTTTACTCCCCATGGCTGGGCGCAAGACGTTTCGTCTGCCAGGTATGACAGTAAGTAAAGAAGTTGAGTGTCAGGTCTCAAACGTATGTACACAGAATATGAATCACTTGGTTTCCAATATATTAGCGTTTAGCCAAGTACAGTGCAAGCAAGTCAGGTAGCATTTTATACTTACTGAGTTCTGGTCCAAAATAGGTGAAATATGTACAGGACAATGAGGGATTAGGCCCTTAAGAGTGTACACCATTTTCCATGACTACTAAATTATAATTTACTTTCTTTTTCAGTGTAAAAGCTCATTCTTCTGATACTTCCTTAGACTTCCTGATGGGATTCCTGATATAGTTAGTAAGGTAAACTGAAACCATTTGAGCCAGAGCTTCCTGGAACACAGCTCCTCAAGAGAACACTTTTAAGGTGAAGACATGCTACTAGTGTTGGACACGCCCAGGGAATGAAATCACAGCAATGAGATTTTCAGTCATTTAATATTTGCCGCTGCTCATTCATCATGTCCATTGCCTGTTTGCTGAAGGAAGTGCTAAGCTTTGTGAGGAAATGCCAACCCAGGAAGGGGGATTTGAGAGGTCCCTGACTGTGTCAGAGCCTTTTGCCTCTACTGCACAGGCAAGAACAGCGTTATCTCCTGCATTTTACAAGGAGGTAGCATCGGATGCTGCTGGCTTACTCTCTTATTCATTTATTTGTTGATAACACAAGACATACACGCTTATCCTACTGGTGACAGTCCTCTGGGTGGGTTGCGGTACCCTTTTCCAGCCCGGGCTGCTGTAGCTGTACACCACTGCTGTGCCAAACTGGTCCAGCTTACGCACCCCTCTGTGTAACACAGCTGTTTGCTGGCCGATGCTGGTGTGTGTGCAGAAAATTGGCCAGTGTCAATCTCAGGGACCAGAGGTAAGGTTTTGTGGGTCCGCATTCCAAGTCTGAATTTCCTAGTTTACAAGGGCTGGATTTTTACCTGGTATGATGTACTCTCTGCTGAGATTACAGCAAAAATCCTCTGATGTAAAGCATTACCTAGGTGTTAAACACTAAAAAAAAAGTAAAATAATAATTTGCCTTGTAACCTAATTGAGTCTGATTATTGTTTGAAGTATCTGACATGCCATTAGAAATGAGGAATATTTGCTTCTTTTACTTCTTTGAAAATCCCTGTGTTTTCCCAAAAGGATGCATAGCCCTCAGTTAATTTTTTTAAAACCTTGCTCAGAATATTCCTTTTAAAATATGGAATTTCTTTCTCCTTGTAATATGAAATGACCTACTTGTCTAGTAATGACAGAAAACTTGAATTAGCAAATCAATGTTCCAAGCTATTACATTTTTTTCCATTTCAGAAACAGATTTTAATTTCTGAGGGCTATCATGTGAATTTCACTTTTTAAAAAATAAACAGAAAAAGCTCACTATGAGCTAAGGGAAAAGTGCAGCTTTTAATTATCAACTTACTTTTTAAGTGAGAGAAAATATGATGATTCTGTCAGAGGACAACATTATGTAGTAATACTGAGTAGTTTACACGACACAATGCTGAAAAGCATGGATGTTGAGAACAGTAAAACACACTATGGAGTAAAATTGCTTAAAAATTATTTTTCTGAGAGGACAGAAAATATATGAAAGCAACATAATACTGGTAATTTGCAAGTGGTAATTAATTGACCCCAACGCACTGCTGTATGCTGAATAGACAAAGGAATATTTTGTGTAGACCATATGTGGGTCAGGGCTGAACAATTAATGCAAACAAGGAGGCAAATGTAGAGAGTACCTGTAGACTTTGGACACTTGGAAGGCTGCTGAGATTTGTATGAAGTGGGATTAGGCTGGTCTAATATGGAAGCACAGAATAGCCATTCACAAAATATGCATTGTGAGAAGAAAATGTTTGTCTGATGCAAGAGCTGTATTGCAGCCATTTTTTGCAACTGAAGAAATCCTGGGGAAATTTCTTGGCCAAGAAAAGGGGAATGCTGATAGTCTCGTCTCTTCCTTCTGCTGACACAATCCTTATGAAAACCTGTTACACCAGTCCCAGAAAGGAGCATGTGTACAGCCTGCATCTTAATAGAAGCAATGTGTTTCCCCAAATTGGCAGTGCTAATGAGAACTAATAACAATAAATTCACTTATGAAAACATTTAAGAGCAAGAGACAGGAAGAATAGGGAGCGTCGCTGTCAGTCTGCTACGATAAAGCCCGAGCTGGGAGAACTCTGTTTAATCTTTTGATTCACTTCCAGAGCTGGGCTTGAGAGAGAAACAGATTTAGATGATGAGTATTTTCAAAGTACATTAAGAAAAGGCTGATGACAGTGTGATATACTTTCATTTGTGAGTTTACTGATAACATACTACTTATGAAAAAAAGTAGAAATAACTCCATTGTGTGCAGCTTAACTTGAACTGTGCCTGCATACTGGGATTTTTTTACCTTTACTGTTTGGACTCATGGGGGGAAGTGTTCTCTGCTGCATGTTGTTTTCAGCACTGGGGAACAACAGGGACTCTAGATTGAAGGCATCTCTCTGGATTTCACTTTTGTTTGCAAATATGTATTAGAAGTATTGCTAGGATTGTGGTTGTGCGTAGGCAGATCCTGTGGTCAGGCACTGCTATTTCCATGTACTTGACA
>CM067109.1:39668884-39726384 GCA_034008185.1 Gorsachius magnificus | reverse complement strand
GTTTCCTGTAGCAGCAAAATTTCATCAAGAAGAGAGGGTAGAAGTGCAAAAATCTCACAGAGGTATCAAACCCCCACATTACTTCTGCATTTCTGTTTCCAGCTTGACATCTGAAGAAACTGATTTGTCTGAATGTTTCAGAAACCTGGTTTCTAGGATTGAGTGATGATCTGTAGCAGTAGGGCTAGCAGGTGTGTCAGTTTGACAAACTGTTCTACCATCCCTTTGGTTGGACTAGCTGACCTCTAGGGGTCCCTTCCAACTCAAAACGTTCTATGATTCTATGATCCCACTGGTAAAGTTCCTGTTCCCTGTACACACAACTGCAGCCAAGTTTAAGCTTCCTAATGGGCAGTACCAGACCATACATGTACGTGGAGGAGAATGCCCTGCAGTGCACAAAGTGGACCCTTTGAGCAAATGTAAATCTGAAGAGGCAGCTTGCCCTGGAGAGGCAGCTGGCTCATTTTTATCAGCTATGACAATTTGTTTTGCCTTTTCTTTGTCCACGCAGAAGCTAAGGTCATCCTGAAAGGGTAGTTTCCACTCCTAGCAGGATGTGTGGGCTGAATATGTAACAGCTGGTAAGATGTGATTGTTGTATGTCCTTAGTGTGTCTTCAGTATACTGAAACAGTCACTTGGAAAAAGAAAAGATACATCATCAGTGAAGCAATGCAGAACAGACAGTATTACACAGGGAAGTGGGTTTTAGTTTCCAGTGAGAAGCTTTTTTGTATTTTGATGGAGCATACAGACAGCATTTCAATCATCAAATTCTAGTTGTCAAAGTTATCAGCAATCCAAGATTCATGATAATGACATACTGAAAAATGTCGGTCCTATGGAGTTATATGTAATAATTAGGAGAGATACTAGAGAGCTCTACGGTGTCAAACTGAAATGTTATTTCTCTGGTATCTTTGCAGCATTTCCCTGGATCTTTTGAAAGCTCAAGAGAAATGAGGCAATTCTACCTTTCCAGTTCAATCTTCAAAATTCCTTGTCCTTTTCCAGACTCCCATACAGTCCATTCAAATAAGCCCTTTCCTTTCCTATGGCCCAAGCAAGGAGGGCAGTAATACATAGGTAAAATACTAATACGAAAATATATTCACAGCTCAGTCAGAAGGACTGGAAATCAGCATTGCAGACCCACACATACAGTGTATGGATGGTAATATTTGTTACCATGGATATGAATGAAGGAAAAATAGCTCCTAATAACTTTCGTCTTGCTGGTGGTGTTAGGGGGGATGTTTCTGGCACTCAGGCATCAGCATCCACCATAACTGCAGCTTTACTGAGAGGGGAGGACACAAGCAAGGAAGCCCAGACACTTCAGCTCTTTCTTAGACTTTGGCCACTCAGTGCTGGTCACCTCACTTTCCACATGTATCTTTATAGCAGATATAAATATTACTAATTACCTGAGGCTGAATCTATGCTAATAGATTACATGGGGTCAACTAAGACTAAATTGCATAGAACATCCCACAACTACATAGATAAACTCTATCCTAAAGTCCAAAACAAGCTGGCTGCACATGAACCGGCTGCTGGGAACAGTCCCAGCAATGCTCTATGTGCTTTGCAGGGTGCTGGCTGGCAGGCCCGCATGGTGCCGGGGAATTTTAGCACGTTACTACGACAGATAATTGTGCTCCAGTGCTAGAGGATGTTTCCCATGTGCTTGAATACAGTGCTGTTCATATAACCAGCAAGGGTTGTTAAGAAAGCAGATAGCTCTCAAGGCATACGTTTATTCCTGGACATGTAATGCAGGAAGTAGGAATTCCTGTTTTGTTCCATTCATTAGATAAAAATTTTACAGATTGCTTGGAGGGAGGAAATTAGTTACCAAGTATATTTTAGCTACTTGCAGTAAACTGAAACCACAAGGAACACCAAGATACATCCGTACTACAATACCTAGCTAAGCTAGAGTGCTATCGTTACTAAAAGCACCATCTACAACAGGGAGGTTAACTGCAAATAACAAAACCCCAGAAGATACTACAGCGTGAGTCATATTACATGTCCAGTCACAGACTTGTTCTGCCTTTTCTCTCTCTCTTCATGATGGACAATTTTTCTCTGTTGTAGCCTTAGAATGGGATCAAACTCTTAAATAGCTTCCAAATCCAGCTGTATCAACCAGCTTAACAAATTTAATCCAATGATGCCAAAGATATGCAACAAATATATACAAATCAAGCCTGATGTGTAAATCTCTAAGATTAAACTTTGTACTTAAATATTTCTACATTTTGCGGTTACTCTTCATAACAGACAACACCTTACTCTTAGGCTGGTATGTTAGTTTCAGAGAATTTATTTTTGAAACTTTCCTATAGTTTTGTGTCCTATATACAAATAAAATAATACAACATTATGTACACCAAAGCAGAGAAGGTAACTCATTGTTAGTACACTAAAGACAAAAAAAATTCTTGGCAGAGTACAACAAGGAGACACTTCCAAATTATAATATATTAATGCAAGCATTTCTAATATAATTCTCTGTCTTTCTCGAAATTGGAAACCCATGCTCTTTTAATTTTCTTCTTATACATAAAATGGTGTCTCTTCTTTGATGAACCCAGTTTGTCTATTGGCTTCAAATATCCTGCATGCATTATGTAATCACAGAAGAGTTGAGGTTGGGAGAGACCTCTGGAGCTCATCTGGTCCAACTCCCCTGCTCAAGCAGGGCCACCCAGATCCAGTTGCCCAGGACCATGCCCAGACAAGGTTTTGAATATCTTGTAGAAGGGAGACTCCACCACCTCCCTGGGAAACTTATGCCAGTGCTCAGTCACCCTCACAGTGAAAAAGTATTCTTACATTCAGAGGGAACCTCCTGTGTTTCAGTTGGTGCCCATTGCCTCTGGTCCTGGCACCAGGCACCATTGAAAAAAGCCTGGCTCTGTCTTCTTTGCACTCTCCCTTTGAGTATTTATATACTTTGACACATGACACTTATATACATTGAACCCCCTGAGCCTTGTCTTCTCCAGGTTGAACAGTCCCAGCACTCTCAGCCTTTCCTCATAGCAGAGGTGCTCCAGTCCCTGATGTATTCTTCAGCCAAGACTTCCCATGTGAAAGCTCAAGGCTTTCAGACTGATCATATTAGAAACAAATAGTTCATTTGGGACAAGTGAGGAAGATGAAAAGGGGTTAATACAGAAAAGGTGCTGGATGTGTTGGGACACAAATCTAGACTACCCTTATAACCCAGCAAGTTTTGTGTATGCTGGCATTATACCTCTACTCCAAACTATGGAAGTTACTGTGATTAACCATAGAATCAGATAATTTCCAAAGAACTGAGGTAGTACTGATGGGTTTTCAGTGAAGGGGACCTCTCTTCCTAAAATTAAGGACAAAAATTAACAGGATAGTATAAAGGGAGGATTTCTAAATGACAGTTTTGTTTTGGTGAGATAAGCATCAACGAGTGAACGAGAGAGCAGACAGAGGGGTGGACAATGGTGCAAGAATGATGTTATCCTTGTGTGCAGCATTGCTAGCTCTGGTAGCTGCACAGGAATGAAGGATGGAGTCCTGTTTATTTACATTTGTTTTCTGTTTGAGAGACAGCCCAAGAAGTAAAATAAAATGAGAGCCTACTCAAATACCTGCTACGTTTCCCCTTAAATTGAATTTCTCATTTTATCAGGAAGCAATACTTGCACTGATGTTAGACAGGCAGCTAAAAGGTCAGCAAGTTCCCTTGGTTGCGTTTTGTCAAGGGTTTTTGACTTGTCTGTGAATAAAGATCTCCCAGGAGGAAGGCAGACCTGAATTTCCTGTCATCTTGAAGACAGCAATGAATTTGAAAATGTTACAAAAAGCATAAGGGACTTGAAGCGCACCTTCAAATGCACTGCTGATGCCAATAGCTTCCCATGTAAACATGCACACAGAGTTGTTTTGGATTTGTTCTGTCAACTTTTTGTTGTGAAACAAATTGTTATACAGCTGCCCACCTTGAATACTGAATGAATCTGATGGTTTTCCGTTACTGCAGTATGCCTAATCGGGGCTGCAACCTCTTTGGGTTAGCTGTGGTGCTGGCACACTCCCAACAGCGGTGTGCTGAACCGCTTCCCATTTTCCATCACTCTGTCCCATCTCATCCTGCTTGCTTACAGCCCCTCAATACTCTTTAAAAGTGCCAAGGGTTAAGACAGTCTTAACAGGTATCTGGGCAAAAAGAAAAAGCTCTCTCACTCATGAGGAGCATTAATCATTCCAGGAAGCACATAAGTTTCTCTCCAACAGACATGGCTGGAGTTGTTGCTTTTTCTTAGTGTCTGCAGGAACACGCTTCTTGTAGCGTTAACGGGGGGCATGTTCTCAGGATACATTTCAGTTGTTAAAGCTTCTATTACTATTTTTTCTTCACTTAGCTTAGTTAGTGAAACACAGCAGTATCTGTGAGCAATATATTTGTAACTGCATACATATTGCATATGGGAAAAAAAGACTTAAGAGGGTGAATGAATTGGTGTTTTTTAAGTCCAGAGACCCAGCTTCGTTTTCAGTGTTATATCATGTAGCAAATAGTGTGGAAAACTATTTATATAGTTCAGAAATTCTGTGTGATACCAAATATCCAAGTAAGAAAATGAAAGCCCACTGTAATCAGAAAGAGACTTCAATGTTCTCAGGATGCTCAGGAAGTTGCTGCTTAATGAATTCTGGTAAAATTTTCACTCTGTACTCGTCTAGCTATTTACAGATAAATTCTTACTGAAAACAAATTAATGCTTTAATTTAATTACCTTTCTCCTGAGTAACTGATATATCCATTATAAATTGCTAAGAAAATAAAAACAAGCAGAGATGAGAAGGTTTTTAGCTATTATAAGATATTGAATTCTTTGCCTATTTGAGACTTCCACCCCCCCAAACCAGAAAAGTGTATTTCCGAATAGATTATTGAAACAAACTCCACAGGAAAAAAAGGCTACTCTTTGTCATGTAGTTTGGAAGATTTGCGGAGGAAGGAAAATTCCAATTTAGATAGGAATCATGAAAGTTTTTCTCAGCTGAGAATCTAATTATTAATATTATAAAACCTGTTCAATATAGTGAAGGAATTGGTTTCTTTAGCATTACTGTTCATTTAGAGCTCCTTCTAAAACTGCGTGTGGCAATTCCAGGCAAATGTAAGATACAGAAATGCTGAGATCATGGCAGAATAGGTATAACCAAGGAATATGGAGGTTTGCCGCCTATGTTCCCTTATTTTATAATTGTGTAGGTGCATAGCGATAAGCAATTCAAGCAAGCACTTCTCACACAATCATTAATGGATTTGCAAGAACTGGAGATCAAAGATGTATGAAGTAATCTCTGAATTTTATGTATTTTAATTACTTTTACAAGGTGTAAGCCTGGGTCTTCCAGAATACGTATTCTGAAAACCTTCCTCCAGGCCTGCAGATTGCATATGATGTGATCATAGAGATTACACTACTACTGACAGTTATATTGTGTAGGGATTTACCTACAGCTATTTACCTGTTCCTCATCTCCAGTTAAGACCTTTTTATAACCGGAACTTTGCAGTCAGCTGCAGTTCTGAACATATAAAGAGGTTTTTATCAAAAGGAATATGGCAACAGAGATTAAAGCCAAGTAATTTTAGATCCTCCAGCTTTCTGATGCTTTTCTGAGGTTAAATGTTACTTTAAAGGATGTTCACTGAATGTTCTCTGATTTGTGCTGATAGGTTATGTACAACTGCAATTCACAGAAGTTATCTCCTGCTCTTATTTTTTGGTTACAAATAAAATGCAAAGCTCAACACATGTTAATGGGACTCCCAGAAGGGAAAAAAAATAAGCAAAACTATGTAAAAGCCACAAAAGTAATTTGGTTTAATTAAATAAGGCCTAACACTTTTATTTCCCTGATGGATGCATTACCTGAATCAATAGGAATGTATACAGACTAAGGGCAGAAGAGTACAAATCCAATCACAAAGTCTTTTCTTTTCACTATTGTACTGAACAACTGCAAAATGGATCATCTGGTAACACTTTCAATTACAAATCCCAAAGACTTATTTCATGTAGATCTACAATGAAGGCAAATGCTAAATAAATAGCTATTTACTTGCAATAACCAGTTGCTGAAGATAACTACTGTTAGTGCAGATTACTACAGATATTACTAATACAGGTCTGAGTCTACTATATGGTAGGTACGTTTGTTCTGGTTTGTAATACTGAGTGAGTACTCAACCTATAATTAAGCAGCCTAGGGCTTTTGAGCTTTAAAGCATTTAAAATATTATGCCCTGTCATTTCTTTCCCAAAGAAGAAAATACACCCAAGACTCCACCACATACCTCTTGGCCAAATATCCATACCCAGTGCATGCGGTGCTACAGCCTCTGATCGTCTCAGGCCGGCAAGGTGCTCACAGTGCAGTTTCCTTCTGTAGGTGCCACTGGTATGCTCTGACCTCACAGCCTTGGTTGCAGCCACCTTAGGGACATTTTCCTGCAGCACATGATGCTTCCAAAGCCATGAGCAACACGTTTCTGCTGCTCACCTCCATGTGATGGGTTACTTGTATGAGAGAGGAGAATGGACCATGGCCAGGACAAGCCTGGAGTGGTGCTGAGCTCCCTTGGCCAGCGGCAGTAACCAGCTGTCTGAAACAATTGCATCAACCCTCTGCCCACCAGTGTAACGGGACCACCAACAGGCCGTGCCACCAAGAGGGAAGACATTGTGGGGCACTGCTGCATGCATTTGTTCCTGTGATTTCCAAAGAGCTTGGTCTAAACAAGCCCCCCTGTCCCCTGTGCTGGTGCTGTGCAATGGCCTTCTCTGCCTGAGAGGGATGACAATGAGAAGCACTCAATCATCCATTCACTGTGAGCCACTATGAAAACAAACACAATCTGAGACAAGAGGATGTTCCTCCTTCCTGGTTCATGTGGACAGTTTTGGCTGTGCCACAGGCTTGTTTTACCCTCCCCACCCCTGCAGTGCAGGGTGAGCACCTACACCTTAAAAAAGAATGAGTGCAACATTAAAACAGTTTTATAGCTGCCCCCAGTTGCCTAAAAGAGTCTTCAGCCACCAACCTGAAGATGTTCGGGGAAAAACTAAGCCACGGCAACTTCCCCCAACAAAGGAAGAATACTATACATTTTCTTGGAGGCAGAACAAAACTGTAATCTTATCCAGCGCTTATATCAGTTGTGTCTACATGGACACAGTGAAATAAGGTCCTAAAAATCATCCTGGCAGTTTTGTAAACAAATAAACTATAAGATCTTATCCGGTGTATAATTTTATCTGCTCAGGTGATAGATTTATTGTGTTAATACGAAACACGACTTTAAAAAATTGTGATTGCCTGTAATCTAGCCAGTCTTGATTGTATCAACATTTTGCTGTAAGGCAAAAATGTGACTCTGAAAAATATCCTGATCTTGTGCAATCTGGAACTTTCATGGGAGAGATGTTATCAAGATGTATCCGAACATTAGTTACAACTCAAGAAAAAAATAAAAAGAGAGGGATCTGTATGGCAACACTAAACTGTGTTTATCTTCTTCAAGGAATGGACTCTAGTCCATTGATTGCTAAAGACTGCTTTGTGGTTTAAAGAACAGTATCTGGTATGAGACTGTGCTCTCTGCTGTGATTGAAAAAATATCGTACAAAATGAAGTTTCCCCCAGCATGCCCTCCTCCTCCTGGTCTTTTTATGCCAAAACAATCTAATTAATATTAACTCAAAAATAAGGTTACATTTTGAACCATCTGCAGACAGATTCCTCTATATTAAACATTTCTGTAACTCCACTGACTTCAGTACAGAGGCTCAGTTTATTCTGGTGTAAGGTCACTCTGCAAATTGCTTCTGCGGATTAGAACAAAGTTCTGAAGGGGAGGGTAATGGAGCAGCTATCATTTGAAAGGTTCAACAGTTCCATAGGAAAACAAAAGATTTAAAAATATATGAAAACCTGGTAGACAACTGAAGAAACAACTTTAAAAATATCCAGGCCACACAATGTGAAAGTAAAAGAATGATCACTTTTTATAAACCAGCTTTTTAAAGAGAATCTGCTCATCTAGAAATTATGCTATGGCTCAATACATTTGATTAATGCCATATGTTAGTCCATTACCTCTGGAATAGTATTCCCCCTGGTGTTCCTTAGAGAAGATCAAGGCTGGGTAAATAATCTTTTAATCTATGTTAACACTTTTTATTTTACTTTAAATAGTTGAGACTGTTCTCAAATGCAATGAACTTATATGAAATAAAAGGTGAACTTGGACAAAATGTCAGAGGGAACCATGTTTTGCAAACAGATCTCTGATCCCTTTGCATAGAAATTCCAAACACCAACAACTGTGTTCATAGTGGTTTTCTGGCTAAATCAGGTCACAAACCTGTTGTACTGGTTTTCATGAAGGGATCAGTAAAATTGCTCCAGTAACAATACCTTGTAAGTATTCCTGTACTATAGGGTACTCACAATCACAACTGCCAAGTCTTCACTAGACCTGAAGTCACAGTTCTTAGTCCACAGAGAAGTGTTTACCACCTCTAAATTTTTAGTTTGTGGCACCTACTTTAAACACATTAATATTACCTTAAGGAACATGAAATATCAGTGGCTCCTTCTGTTGCTAACCTGAAACAAATGTCCTTGAGGATACTAAGGGCCTACACTGACCAGCCTTGGGGCAATCTCACAGCCTTCTTTATTAACTTTGAAAAATTCAGTTCCAAAACCTAATTGCTTCTCTGGGGGACAGTCACTAATAAGAAAGGCCATCATCTGAGGTGTTGCTTTCCAACTGGCTAGAACTGCCAAGGCAGAACTACGACCAGCTCACATCTGTTGAGAAGGCTGAGGTTTCATGATGGATTACACTGGACTATTTGACAGACCAGTTTAAGACATGATCAGGTTGGTGTGATCTGTGTGCAATTAGCAGGAGCACAGGTAGGTTTTTTGCAGTTGTTGAGCATGCCACTCAAAACACCTTCATTCCCCAAGGAAGCAGCTGTGGAAGGTGGCCTTGCTGGTTGTTATAGCCTTTTGCTCTTAGCCTTCTACTCTGGCATGCTTGGTAGCCTATTTGCTCTCTAGGAAATGATTTGATTAGGTATGGTATTTCTCAAGTATATGACTGTGTTCTGCTCACAGTGCTGCTGCTAGTGGATTGCAACAGTCACACCCATCAGCAGATAACATCCCTCCCCCGACCTTCTCCTCCCACACCACGTCTGTGTAGGTGCGAGAGGGATGGGTGGTGACTGTAGTTCAGGCTACAAATCAGGGAGGATCATGAAAAGGCTTTGATGTTCACCGGCAGGGAGACAGTATTCACAGGACTCACTTCTGAGCTTGGCCTTTGTGTGTTGCATCAGTGAATTAATGCGCTCTTCCCTTAACTGCAAGGAAAAAAGCTGTCCCAGTCATTTGTCAACTTCTCTTGGCAGCTCTAACTTTCTTCCTGAGCTGTTTGGAGTAGCAACGTCATCAGTCCTCCTAGCAATCTGTGAGAATACATTGCTTGTTCTCAATCCACATTGTCTTGATTTGATGGGCATGCCAAAAGAAGGAGCATTGCGTGCATGGGCTTTAAAGGCTGCACCAGAGGTACAGACAGGATGCTAATCTCTGTTTGCTCTCCTGTAGGACGTACAGGTCTTCGTCAGTCAAAAAAGGTACCGTACTGTTGTATTTTCAGGCCATGGCAGATATCCACCGGTATGTGACCATCGCCAGTGGAAGGCAGCATGGGCAGCTGCATGACACCCCTGTGTCCCACAGCTCTATCTGGACTGGGCTCAGCCAGGCCTGCTTGCTACAGCCACAAGAGCCCCAGGCAGAGCTGTGAAGTTGCTACTTATGTGTGACAATACCACCTTTATATGCCCCCTGCTTCACAAAGTCATCCACAGGCATCAAGACGCCTTACCAGGGACCTCAGTTAGGATCATAGAATAGAATCATAGAATTATTAAGGTTGGAAAAGACCTCCAAGATCATCAAGTCCAACCATCAACCCAAGACCACCATGCCTACTAAACCATGTCCTGAATTGCCATGTCTACACGTTTTTTGAACACCTCCAGTGATGGTGACTCTACAACCTCTCTGGGCAGCCTGTTCCAGTGCCTGATTGCCCTTTCAGTGAAGAAATTTTTCCTAACATCCAATCTAAACCTCCCCGGGAGCAACTTGAGGACATTTCCTCTCATCCTATCGCTTGGTACTTGGGAGAAGAGACCAACACCTACCTCACAACAACCTCCTCTCAGGTAGTTGTAGAGGGCAATAAAGTCTCCCCTCAGCCTCCTCTTCTCCAGGCTAAACAGCCCCAGTTCCCTCAACTGCTCCTCACCAGATTTGTGCTCCAGACCCCTCACCAGCTACGTTGCCCTTCTCTGGACATGCTCCAGCACCTCAATGTCCTTCTTGTAGTGAGGGGCCCAAAATTGAACACAGGATTTTAGGTGCATCCTCACCAGTGCCGAGTACAAGGAGACAATCACTTCCCTAGTCCTGATGGCCACACTGTTTCTGATATAGGCCAGGATGCTGTTGGCCTTCCTGGCCACCTGGGCACACTGGCCAACTCATGTTTAGCCAGCTGTCAACCAGCACCCCCAGTCCTTTTCCGCCATGCAGTTTTCCAGCCACTCTTCCCCAAGCCTATAATGTTGCATGGGGTTTTTGTGACCCAAGTGCACGACCCAACACTTGACCTTGTTGAACCTCATACAATTGACCTTTCCCAGGTCCCTCTGCAGCCCTCTCTGCCCTCGAGCAGATCGATACTCCTGCCCAACTTGGTGTCATCTGCAAACTTACTGAAGGTGCATTCAATCCCCTCATCCAGATCATTGCTAAAGCTTTAAACAAGACTGGCCCCAGCACTGAGCCCTGGGGAACACCACTTGTGACTGTACCCCAACTGGATTTAACTCCATTCACCAAAACTCTGGGCTCGGCCATCCAGCCAGTTTTTTACCCAGCAAAGAGTTACCACCTCGGTGACTTTCACCTGACACTGCAAGGTATGTTTGGTGGTCTAAAAGGGAAGGCAGAAGCCTATTTGGATCTCACTCAGTTAGTCAACGGAATATTTTCTTTGCTATCTTTTACATATCTAATACATATTTGCTATCTTTTACATATCTTTTACACATGCTGTCTTTTAAATGGAGGGTGGGATCATCCCACTCAAGGGGGACTGGCGGGACCCATTTTTCTTGTCTTGCTACTTACGAGAGCAAGAAGAGACTAAGTCACTGTTTTGCAGGGAACCTGAAATGTTTGGCATCTCATATTTTCTGAGTTCATAGCTCCTTCTTTCTGTAAGTGTTTTCCCCAACACCATCCATCTCCCGTTTGCTCTTGTCTTATTATTTTGTCATTTTTTCCCCCTCCACCTTTTCCCTTCTAGTGTGGCTGGCTACATATGGCAGACAATGGGCTCTGCACAGATCTTAATGCTATCCTACTCCTTCATGCCTCTCACGTGGAAAGCAGGCTGCTTGTGCAAACAGTGCAGTGAACCAGAAACATTTAATTGGTATGAATTGTGCAAATAATGATATCAAATGCAAAGAGAGATAAGAACAGAAATCAAAAGCAAACAGATGGCATGAACAAACTGGAGAAGTAAATGAAGTCAATGATAAAAAAAAAGAGTACAAAAATTAAAGGAAAATAACAGCAGCAAAGATGTAGGAAAACATTGAAAAAATAATAAAACACTAAAAAAATGTAAAACCCAAGCAACTGTGTAGGCAGTGACAATTCTTACAGTGCAAATATTCTGTAGTGTTGAGAAAATGCAGGTGGTAACATTCATGGTACTATAAAAGGAAGATAAAACTTAAGAAATAAACCAAAAGGTGCAAATGCTACAAACTTGTGTTGGCACTTGAAACAGTGACCACTGCTGAACATGACAATGGCCACTGACACTGCTTCTGCAGTTAACAACTGCTCCAGCAAGACCAGAGAGGGCTGAGGCCAAGGTGCACGGGCTGGAGGGTGACATGCAGCCTCTGTGGCTGTGGGGTGGCTGCTACAGCCTCCGTGGCAGGCAAAGTCCCAGAGACCTCTTGCTCTGGCAGCTCTGGCCACTGGGATGTGACAGGGAGTGGGGGAGGTGCTGGTGTGGCTGCTGTGCAGGTAGCAGACTATCGGCCTGTGGGGAAGGGTGCTGGAGCTTAGGTGAGTGCCTAAGTGAAAAGTGGGCTGACCTGGATAGCCATCTGGAGGGGACACTCTAGCAATAGAGCAGGCATATGGCTGGGGTACTGGACCATGGCATTGTTGGCAGGGCTCCTGAGTGTGTTTGTGTCTTGCAGTTATTATTAAAAACACACATGGAAGGAAAGAACCTGACAAATTAGCTAGGTGCGATATTCCTGGTCTGATCCATCTCTTCACCCCAAGAAAGCCCTGGAGATGCTGGGAAAATTCCTGACTAGAATCATAGAATTGTTTAGGTTGGAAAAGACCTTTAAGATCATCAAGTCCAACCATTAACCTAACCCTGCCATCCCATCACCAAACCATGTCCCTCATTGCTCTGCAGTGCTCTTCTTTGCGAGGCATTCTTGCTCCTCCTCCTCCCTTGCAGCCAGCTTCTCCAACAGACAAGGAAAATATTGCCTTTCCCACATTCCTCCTCTGTTGAAGCATCTGCCTTGCTGAGTTCTCGTGGGTGCTGGCATACTCTTAACTTGTGGGCTAAGCTGATCTGCTGGGCAGGCAGACCTCCAGCCCAGCTTCTGCCCTGGGGACTTCTGCTCCTTCCCTCCTCTTCTTGCCTGGAATACATGAACTGAAACCACAACACACTGTAGTAAAATGTTTCTATTGTCCCATCCTCTACACATTCAAATTTAAACATCTTAAGTCGCAGGGAGATCAATTTTTGTGTAATTAAGTATAATAGCATAAATTATCACTACATAGCTTCTGAGTTTGGAAAGTGTTTGCCCCAAAGGAAAAGCCATTGTTCCAAGTCATGGCAGAGCAACGTATTTCCCCTGGCTTCTCATGCTGATGAGGAGCAGAGGTAAACCAAAGAGTGGGTAAATTCACACAAATGATGAAAATCAAAGTGAGCAAATCCTGTTGTCCAAATTTGGAGGGGAGAAACTCTATGTACTTTTTTATGCTTTTGATACCACAGCAAGGAAGCTACAGAGCTCCAGCTAACTACTAGGATACCTGTGCGTGCCTGCTCTGCTTTCCTGTCCAAGAATGGATTGGCAATACTGTGCATTTTTCCTATATTTTGTTTCTAATTCCAGCTAGAATTTAAAAAATGCAGAAAAACTTAAGTACCTGGGAATAATTTAACCAGTTTTCTCTCTAAGGCAAAAAAAAAAAAAAAAAGAATTTTGATTTTGTTGGAAGGAAAGATGAAGATTTAAGTCTCTACTCCATACTCCATCCCCCTTTCAAGACTTCATATCCCATCTTCAGATTAGTACTAGCTACTCATCTCAGTTTACTCAGTTTTATGACTACTATAGTTTAGGAATAAGGAGATACAAAACATAGATGGAAGAGTCTGTCTAAACAAAATGTATTTATATTTGCACTATGCTACAAAAACTCCTTCTAATATAAATGCCTTGTTATTTCCATTCTGCTGTGTTTGATTTTCAGTATTAAACTATTCCTATGATTCATTAATACCACATCAAAATATATTCCAGCTAAAATGTTTAGGAATACTTTCATGATATATGTTTGTTTATATAGCTATATCTTGAACATGAGAATAGTAACTACTTAGTCTTGAGGTGTGTAAAGATCCAAGAGAAATTACCCACAGTACCTGTAATTGGAGTTCTCTTAAAGGTCATAACCTTCTATAGATCCACACTTACCCTCCTTCTGCCTCTTGGGATTTGGAATACATTAGGCTTTGGATGGATTGTTTAGTTCTCTTTAGACCATAAAGAAACTGATGAAGAATAAGTCACATGGTGCTCCCTGTAAGGCCTGTATTTATATACTTCATGTACATAAGTTAGCTTGACAGATGGTGAGAAATAAGCTTTCCAGTAACGTGATTCAAATATTACACTAAAAGTAATCATGATCTTCAAGTTATTTCAGTTACATAAAAGTAGTTTAATTTCCCTCTACTGTTATAGCATCTACCAAGCCTCTTATTTTAAGGATATGAAAATTGACTTAACTAATAAACAATACCACTACCTTTGACTGGAATATTGAACAGAAAAAAGAACCCCAGAAATTATGATTTTTTTTTTTTTTTTTTTTATATAAGAGGATTACAAAACAATTGCTATAGAAACTTCTGGTTCTCAACTATGACAATGGTGCAACATTTTATTTATCATCCCAAATGGAGCTTTCATGCTTTATATGCAAAATATTGCTACTTTACCTTACCTCTCCAATATTGACTGCATGAATGTAAAGGGCTGGTTTGAAGTTACAGCTTTCAGAGTAGATAGCGGTTGCTGTATTATAACTCAGATTTCATCCTGAATACATTAAAATGCTTACTTTTCACAAAGATTTTTTTCTCCCTTTGTTGTACTTCCAGTTATTTATTTCAGCATCACATAGTATTAAAATGCCTCCATAGAAAAGGTCACTCTTTTTCCTTTCAAAACATTTCTTTGTGGTTTCTGTTCCCAGAGGTACACATAGAATCAACAATCGATAAGAGAACATCACATAACGCTCTGACTTACCTTTGAGGAATATCATTTAGGTCAACTCATTTTATCAGGGAAAGACTTTTACAGCCAATCATTTTCCTTTTAATGACATTTTCTAATCACTAGGTAAATTTTCCTTGAATAGCAATAATACAGCTCAGTTATACAGTTTGATACATTTTAACAGGAAAAAAGCACTTTGAGACTTCATTCTGATAAATCCTCTTTTCCTGATTGCAGCCTGTTTTTTATGAATTGAACTGCTCCCTTGTTATAATTCTGAGGATTCCTGAAATGGATGGAGACTTGGTATCCTAAAGGATGGCTTAGTAAGTTTCCACTGTGCCGTATAGCCAATAGTACACTAACAGGATCCTAACAGTGGTATTTTGGATTCTCTGACCATCTCTGAAATCTTGAATTTTAGTGGAGAAAGCCAAATCCATAAGTTCTGCTATTTAAGATCGAGTACATTTTTTTAAAAACACTGTTCATAGTTCAGGAAGGCTTTCTTGACAATGGCAATACATCTTTCAAAGCTGTCACTAAACTACATAGAAGAGCTCCTTCAAAAGGCATGGTCACGGGTTGCTGTGAACTGTCAAAAACAAATCTAAATGCCACGTAAAATACTTAACCTTATCACTTTCTCAATTTACTGGAAGATGTAGGAGACGCAGAACAAATTGTGATTTTGGAATCATGTTAGTCATGAAGAGATGTATTGAGGTGATTGATTTCTAAGTAATAGGAAAAAATAATTTTAAAATATGCATTCATCAATCACTGTAGTACTTGGCAATTCCTATAATCTAACGCCTGCTTTCCAATGTGGCATGAACAAACATTGCTGTCCATAGTGGCATATATGATACCATTTAAGAAAGAAATATCATCTTTACAAACTATCTATCTGCTCATTTTCTGTATTGCAGACAAAAAACTTCATTGAAAAAACGTCATACTTGCATAGCGCATCCTGCCCTCAAAAGTCTGATTATGCCAGACATAACCACGAGGTTGTCCAACCAGTCATAAGCATTATGATCACATACTTTTCATAGGCTCATTTTAATATTCAGTACAGAGAAAGAAAGCAAGTTCAATGTTTTATTTTCTCTTCATTATTCAGAGCATAGCCCTATACTTGGGATACACCCTTCACACCTCCCATTGCAATAAAAAATGTCCTCATGAGCATTTCTATGCCACTTATCATCTTATGAAAGGGATGTAAAGAAACTCTAACATGGAGTTTTAGATTCCCTCTATTTACTTCAGTCTTTCTCACACAACATGCAGTCACTTAGGGGAAGAAAAGATTAAGGATACAACAAACCAGAAGAATACCAGTCGTTGGCACTTTGTTATGCAGTAGGACAGACAAGAGAGGGGATTGCTGGGGCTGAAAATACAGTAGGTTTAGTTCTGGAAGGCCAGCTTCTGCTGTTCTTGTAATGGAGTTGCACAGAGGAATGAGGTTGCCCAAGCAGCACAGAGCACCAGCTGGAGATCATATACCCAGATGTAACTCCAAATCTTCACTTCATGACTTGGTATTCCACTGAGACTGTGCTGTGCTGAGTATAGGCTTGAGAAGCCTAAAAGTCACTGTATGTACTTGCATTGCTAGTAAAATTTTACTGCTTGAGAAGCTTACTTTCCTGCTTTTTTTATTGTAGAAACTTACTCAGAGACCTTATATTGTGGCATCTCTGTGCCATGACATCCAGGCTCAGTTTACAGATCTGAAAGAGCCCAAGATGCTCATCCAGTGGCTGGTAAACTGCCAGGCAAAAGTAGAGGGGGTGACTCAAAAAGATTTGCAGAGCAATCAGGCGATAAATAACCTGTGACAACTGATCTGCAACACATTTTTTTGCTTCAAAAATTGTCCTAACAGCCTGCTGATAGTATGGGAAAAGAAAGATTACTTGTACCACAGTGACTGAGCTTCCTTTTCTTCAATTCCAGGCTGTGCATGCTACAAGCTCAGCATGGTGTAGGCCATGCGTGTAAAGCTTAGTGCAGCCATAAGGCACTCTGTGCTGTATCTGAGTGAGATTAACAGTGCCCTGCTGGCAGTAACTAACCTGTCAGTTCAGGTTTGGATGCAATATCTAACATAACATGTTTAAGAACTGGGAGAAGCAGAGGAAACTGTCTAGACCAGAGAAATATACTTGATGCCATTGCTAGTGCTATCAGGGTCAGTATAGATTTCTTTTACCTGAATTTGGGTGGAAATCAGAAGAAAATCATAGGAATCAGTTAAAAAGACCATGACCACCTAAAGACATTTAGCAAGAAGAGGTTCAGACATTAGCTGATGTCTTTTGCAGATATGCTTATTGTGAGCATTCTCTTTCTGAAAAAATAGATACCAAAGGATGATGTATGTTATAATGGACCTCTGGTTAGTCAGATGGCTTCTGTGAGGAGAAGTTTTCCAGACAAACTTTTGGAAGATGCAAATCAAACAGAACTACCACAGGTTGTGATTACAACTCCAAACCTGACTTGCTACCTGTTAAAGGAAGGATAAATGAGTGCCTTTTTGTTCACTGCTGCGTGCATATGCATTATGATCTGCACTGGGAAACCATATGAAGTAAGAATGACATGCAGGCCAGTTTGCTGGCCCTGAGTTTGAGAATATACATGTGGAAGTCCAAAGCGTTAGATGACTTGTGCCTGCAGACAGCTCAAGAGCATTCCTAACCTGTCTGAAGAATGAAGAAAGCATGAGAATAAACCTGATGCATCTTTCCATCTACTCCCCAGTTTAAACTACTCCCTGCTGGGAGTTCTTCTGAACTCTGTAACTTCTGATGGAGAAAGGCAATTATTCAATGAGATCAAGCATGGCAAAAGTGGTGGTGAGGGAGGAATGTTTCAGGTTTTGTTCACTACCTTTTTCACTTTTGGTGTTTTATGGAGGTGGGCAATAGCAGGATTGTCTCAAAGGAAGGGTTTCTGTTACTGGCTGCCTGGGTTATGTTTGTAAAAGACAGAAAGGAAACACAGTAGAAGAGAGATGTCTTGAAAGAGTATGTTTCTCCTCCTCCTGATGCAGGTGCAACTTAGAAAGCAAATACAGAAATTATCTTTCATGTGTGGCAAAAGGTTCTCATGAGCAGAAAAAGGTTTGCCCTGCGTGAAAATATGCTTCCTTATGATCAGAGGATGACAAACTACAAAGAAAGTACATAATTTTTTTTTTTTTTTTGAGAAAGGTTATCATGGTTTAACCCCAGCCAGCAACTAAGCACCACACAGCTGCTTGCTCAGTTTCCCCTGCAGTAGGATGGGGGAGATAACTGGAAAAAAAGTAAAACATGTGGGTTGAGATAAAGACACTTTAATAGCACAGAAAAGGAAGGGAAAATAATAATAATAATGATACAAGAATATACAAAACAAGTGATGCACAATGCAGTTGCTCACCAACCACTGACCAATAACCAGCCAGTTCCTGAGCAGCAGCTGCACCCACCCCAGCCAACTTCCCCATTTTTTTGTTCAGCATGACATCATATGGTATAGAATATCCCTTTGGCCAGCTGAGGCCAGCTGTCCTGCTTGTGGCCCCTCCCAGCTTCTTGTGCACCTCCAGCCTTCTTGCTGGCAGGGCAGCAGAGAAGCTGAAAAGTCCTTGACTTAATGTAAGCACTGCTCAGCAACTACTACAGCAGTGTGCTATCAACATTTTTCTCATCCTAAATCCAAAATAGAGTGCTATACCACCTACTAGGAAGAAAACTAACTGTATCCCAGTGGAAAACAGGACAGAGGTTATATTTTTATAGGACAAATGGCTCTGGATTTGTAGCATAAACAGAATCAGCCTGCAAAGGTGGTGGTGATATGAAACTGGCATTGTAACATATGCTGTCATAAGTGATTCAGCTCTGTTTGAAAGACAAATCCTGTTTTCATGTAAACAAATCCACAGACAACCCTATTGTACTCTAAAGCTAAAATGATGCAAGTGAAAATATATGTCGTATTGATAACTTGGTGCTGTGTTACAGGGCTATGAAATATTCAACTAAATGTGGTTGAAAACTAGCTTGAAAAATGTCACCACAGACAAAATTCTTTGATTGCTCTAGGAACTTTAGCGTAGTTTGTTTATTGTGGGCAAAGAACTTAAAGAAGGTACAATGACAGCATCAAACTCATCTGGAAATATCTGTGTTAGCATGAAGGACCCCTAGCCCTCCCCCCAACAACTTGTCTGCCTCCTTAACTTGGCTTCTTAAAAGATGGACAGAATTGTATTTGGTGCACTGCACCTTGTGGAATTAAACAAGTTTAAAGAAAACTGCTCCAGCATCTGTCTTCTTTCAAGCAGATTGTCAACAAGAGGAGGGGGGAAGGGAAGAAAGGGAAACTTTGCAAGGATGTTTTAAACCCTCCAGATAAACTGTCGCTTTGAGCCTTGACAGCTCAAGAACTTGACACATGCGTCTGCTCCCTGGGGGCCATCTTCTGCACGCTTGGCAAGCTGATCACGGTTGCTGAGCTGTGACGCCACAGCGCTTGCCTGACCTGACATAATGGGCAGCTATTTACTGCAAACAAGGTAGATGGAAGAACATAGACTTAAATGATGCTCTGGTGTAAGAAGGAATCCACTAGGGCCCCCAGTCAATCTTCAGGTTGTTTTTTTTTTCTTCTCCCTTTCTTCCCCTTCTTTTTCTGGGATTGTTTATTCTTTCCCCAAGGAGCAGGTGACTGTGGCACAGCACTAAGCCTCCCCTCCCAAGATCAATAAAGTGGGTTAAAGAAACAATTGCAGGACAATAAACAGAAAGAGAAAATGAACTTTGTATAACCACACCAACAGTTTGCTCTGATTGTTTTTCATCTGTTACTGTGAAAAGTAAAAACACAAGCCCCCGGAGGGCCTGCAAGAATGCTGTCAGCTTCATTCCAACATGCAAGCACAATCACACTTGATCATTGAAGAGCAGGCATCAAAAGCTAGAGCAAACCTTACAAATATTGCATCTATTACATGAATCCAACTGCACCTGGTGTCAAGTATTTCTTCCACACCACACTTTCATTCACCTATAAATGTGTTAAGGAAGATGCATGCTAAATTTCTGCCTCCCACTGTGGCAAGCAAGGAGGCAAGTTCAAGAAAACCCTAGCATTTTCTTTTAGCATGCCAGCTGCATAGTACAGGCAGCATTCTCCACTGATGTAAAACACTAACAGCATTGATCCAATATGCTGGTTTAAATCAGCTGAAAAAGTCATCCTGCTTGGCAAATGCAAGCATACACACAAACATGGGGATTAAAAAAAAATCAGAACTATACGGCACTGGTGTAGCTTCAGCAGAAACAGAAGGGTAAGATAACTCAATGAAAGGTTCAACCTCACTGTACGTTTTCCAACCCTTCCCTGTTTTTATGGTTACTAAATTTCATTGTTCTTCCTAAATTTCTTTGCTTTTTAGAATAAGTTTAGTAAAAAAGTGTCAAGAAATCTGTACAAAAGCTTTTCTTTCATTTATATACTAAAGAAGGTTCTGATTTTACAGCTGATTTTGGGAACTGCTTGCATTCATATAAGGCCCATTAACTTTAACGTATTTGCTTATACATCCAAGCACCTGCCTTGACTATGAGTGAAAAAGCAGAAGTGAAGTGCTCTGATGGTCTGCAGTCTTTAAATTCTACAAAATACAGAATTTTATATTGCAGGTATGCTGATTTCAGAATATTTAACCCAAGACATTATCAAAAATAATGCACTTCCATTACAATGGAATGTAATATAATGCATATAATGTTTTATACATGCTACTCCTTAAAATATTTATTATGTCCTTGATGTATTCTTCAGACCGAGACCCTTTGAAGCCTTATTAAAATCTCGAGGTAATGCACGTAACTTAGATGTTAATTATGAAGTAGGAAAGGGCACTGCTTACTGATAAGCTCTATTAGAATACCCTAATTACACAGGCATCTCAACAGTGGGTATGTCTAAAAAGTCAGCTCCCATACCATTTACTGCAAGACGGTTGAGTCTAGCGCTGTATTCAGCTGTGCTGTGGATGGGAAACTGAAGAACTGATGCAGCAGTAGCATTCCATAACCTGGAGAAATGTCACAAGACATAAATGATCTGATGGGCAGCTAAGGTACAGCTGCTCCAGCCTTCTCTGCCTTGACATAAACCCTCTGCTTGTTCCACAATTTCAGTGACTGTTAGTCAGGATCCTTGTGTATCTTAAGATAAAATTTACCTATCAAAGACCTAACAGAAGTAGCACAAAATATCTTGAGTCCGTTTGTCATGTGCACATAGATTAGGTGCATCCCTGCACATGGAAGAGCTGGTCTCTGCACATGCCACATACAGTACGACCTCATCAAATTTGTCTGAAAGAGAAATACAGCTTTTCCATTCCTGTAAATCCGACTATAGGATAAATCTGGCTTTACATAAACACCACCCACTTGCATTTACACACAGATAAAACTGAAGTGCCGGTAACACTGAAATACAATTCTAGATAGATCTGTAGTTGTCTAATGTGCACAATCTTCCTTCTGCATGTTGGTATGACATACTTGTTATATGCATCCAAATGATAATATCAAGCATTATGAAAATGATGGTTTGGAAATAAAAAATGTTGATCAGAAGCTATAGCATATATGAATAAGCCTGAAGGTACTGACAGCAGTATGAGACTGTATTTCTCAGTACTACGGTGAAGAATCACACTGTTTTTTTATACCAGGATACATCCATTGCTGCCTCTATTTTTGTTGCAATTGTTATGATACAGATGAAGCATACACTGAAAGCCCCTTGAATAAATGTCATGTTTTTCCATGCCTTCTGTGAAGCAATCAGTGTACTTCAAGAAGAATAATAAATAACAAGGCATGGATTTTTTTTTTCAATAGATGGATGGTGAATTGAATGATGAGCTGTACAGTGCATTAGTGAGCTTTCCTAAAGGCATTGCCATTCCCACAAATGACAGCTTATGGAATACTTTGGGAAACATTTTGCTTTGAATTAATTCAGTCCTCCTTCCAATTTTTAGCATAAGGATTCCCACTTGCTCTTTATCTTAAGGACTTTACTAATTACCATGCAGACAAGCAAAGAATAACCAAAAAATTGTGGGAATGAAGTTTAAGTTAGGATGTCCACAACCTCAGCAAGAAATACCACTATTCATCTTTTTTGTTTTCTTGTGTTTTGATTGAAAGTAGAACCCATTTCACCGTGAAGAGAGAGCAGATTCTAGAGCCACAGTTCCCAAGCTGTACTGCATTTTTTCTTCCTAGCACAGAGGAGCATTTCCAACTTCATAATGAAACACAGAAAGGATGTTGACTACAGACTCACGTATTGTTGCCAATGTTTCACACAATGCCATAATTACACTGGGAGAATTAACCAGAAAATTAGAAACATCTGCTGGGGGAAGTGTCTGTACATTTGTTTCACACTATTTGTACTAACACTGTGGAGTTATTTTAGTTTCAGGAATGTCTGAAAATAACTCCCTCTCTGTTCATACAAAGCCTGTATAAAACAAAAATCTCACACTGAAATGGAACAAAACATCCACTGACAGATTTTTTCAGTGATGCCAGGCCATGCTCCTACTTTGTATAATGACACAACACATGACAGAAACATAAATTGATACATATATGATCAAACTTCTGAAGGATTATTTAGTAAGGTCAACCCCAGGGTGACAGCAATACTTTCAGAAGTGTCTGAAATAGATCTCAAGGTGAAAAAGTAATAATACTAAAAATTGTTCTAAACCCCATTTCACCCGTTTAAGTCCAAATCATCCTTTCTCTGTAGGTCCTTGTCTTTGGCAGATGTGCACTGCAGGACCTCCAGGGGACTTCCCAGCACACGTTACCACTTTCATGGCACCTTGCAAGAAATCCACAATTCCAGACATGTGTTTTCCCTAGTGACAGAAAATGGCTGGATCTGTCTACAGGTTTCAGAAGCTACCTGCTAAATTACAAGGTCAGTAATATACTATTTCCCTGGTAAGATCAGCCACTTGAAGTCACAGCACATTTCAAAGGACAAGGATTTACACTGGTCCCAGAAGAACTGAGTTCCAGATTTGATTCAACAGTTAGCTGTGTATGTTGTCTAGGGAAAGTCACCCCTTTGTGTCATACTCCATCTGAACGTGGAGGTATGCTATGTATTCTCAAACATTACAGGGGTGTGACTGAAGGTTTACTGAAATAAATGGAATTAAAAAGCTTTTGATGAGCTTGACATCAAAACTGAAAATCTCATAGGGCAGTTTCTGTTTAATCGGGTGAATATTTAAAATTTTATATCTTCCTTCAAGATACTGAGTTTTGGCTTCCTCATAATTTCACAGGTTCCTACACGGGCAAGAAAATCTCATCTTCACAAATGTGACAAGTCTCCTGTAAGCCTCCAGGCTCAAGCCTATATCCCAGTATTTTATTGCATGCAAAGAACCTTCAGTGTCATCAACAGTCTCTGGGAAACTTCTGCCTCCTTTGATCCCTCTGATGCCCACTCTCCCGTGGCCCATGCAGCTCAACGGGGTGTCAATATCCTTTCTCTAGAGTGTGGAGAATGTGCTGAGGAGCTGAAACATTTCAGGTGTCCCTGGGCCCCATTTTATTACTTCATCACATCCTTGGGTGAGGAACATTGTGTTGTCTTCCAGTTCCCTTAAGCCACTAATCAAAGCAGGCTAAGTACAGTAATTGTCCATAAAATCTAGAGCTAGGCAGAACGCTTACACATACGAAAGACACATCTGAAGAACCAGCAAGAACAGCAATTCATCTGCTTACATTAAGGTTATGCCAAAAGAGCGTCCCCTTCCCTCATTCAGGTGACTTGCTGTTCTCCCTGTTCCCTTCCTTACTTGCTGAAGTGTGGTGTCCTCCTGACCTTAGTCCTCCTAATAAAAATAAAAGTTTTCCTTTCCATAGGTATGCAGACATGCCAATTTTTATACCAGGAGTCTGCACTGATTAGTAGACAGCTCTATCCTTCAATGAAGTGTGAAACTCATGGCTGTCCCTTTGATAGCTACTTAGTGTTCTTCAAGTAGGAATGCATCACTGACTGGTTCTTCCTTTCCCATCAGCTTGTACACTAAAATTACACAATACAAACATCTATATAATCTAATTGTATGCAGCTTATTACTGGCTTTTGACTGAGACTAGAAGTGATAACAATCCAATACTTTGAAGTGACTGCAGGTTTGTGTTACTCTATCTCCACTTTCCAAATAGGCAAACTGTGTCAATAGGCCAAATAACAAATAAATTCTTACTCTCTGACTGAACTATTAAGATAATTCTACACCAACTTTGTTTACTTTGTTTTAGTATCTGCTTTTGATTACCTACCACTTAATTTCCAAATGTTTTCCCCTTTCTTCCTAGAGATATCTGCCCTTGCAGGAGACCTGTTTTGTGTATTGCACACTATGCACTGTGATCTGGCACACCAAAGTATCCAAAGGGGAAAGCTTGAAAGCTTGAAATCAGAGGGAAACAATGGATTCTCTTTGTTGCGCTTTTCATGGGGATTTGTGGAAATACAGGTAAAAAGATTTTGCAGTCTGCAAACACAAAAAGATACAATGTCCAAACTCTAACATGTGCACCAGTAAAACACACTTTTGCTGCTCCACAACCAGGCAAGTTGTGGCACCAAGCTGTTCATTGCTCAGAGAGAATGACTTCCCATAGCCACCACTAGCAAAAAAGCCAGGCTCCATACTGGCTGGATCCACCCCTCCTGAAACAGCTCCAGCAAGAGCCAATGGGACAACCTCCATCTGATGTCTCACAGACTTGGGGTCATGATGCTTCCCCAATTCCAGGTACAAAACGTTGCTCCACATCAGAGAGAGGAGGGTAGTGAACCCATGACCGGGCACCATTTCTTGTGAGCCAATGTACCACTGAAGCGTGTCGTGTGAGAGGAACTGATTTAGAAATCTAGAGAAAGGAGGTTGTAACTGACTACAGTTCTGGCTAAAAGAGGTGCCCTCCCTTTCCCTGACTCACAGAGAAGAGCAGAGCTGAGTCTCTCCCTTCCACATATTTCCTTTTGGTTAACTTGGACTAGTCCCAGCCAGTTTGCCCTTTTGTGGGCAACCTATTATTATGTGGCTTTCTGCATTGTGGGGGAAAAATAGGGCTTTACTTTGTACTGAGGATTTCCAGAAGGAGCAAGATGTTAAGTCCCTTTGTGGTCTCACTCTAAATTGCCACCATCATACACAATGTCAGTGGTAAAGGAGGAAGTGAATTCAGATCACTTAAACTGTGGGCACAACTCTTTTATTGCAAGTTGCTAAAGCAAATATTTGTGGGATAGAGCCACCCATGGGAATATTTATTTAGGAAAAAAATGCCTTAGTTTTCCTGAATTTGGCTGAGTTTTCTTCATGAAATATTGTATCTGGATGAGATCTCTGGGGACAAGTTTCTCTGGGCAATGCCCCCACTTACCTGTAGGTCTTAAGGCAGTAAGAGTTAATCAAACCCAGAACATGGTGCAACATTTAAAGCCAAGTTTCTAATTAGGAGATTAACACATGAAATGTGTTAATCATCCCAGCCTAGTAACCACAACCACAGACAATGAGTAAATGGAACAGTATGACTGGTTCAATATTCACTAAACCTGTGTGGTCATAGATGATACCTATGCTCCCCCTAACGCTGGTTCACAGGTGTACTTATTTTTTTGTGTCAAGGCCTCAGACTTTCTCCTTTAGAAGTCTGGACTCTTACAAACTCCTTTTTTAGCCACCTCCTTTGAATGAAGTCCAAAAGCAAGGAACTGACATTGGTGCCTTCTCAGAAAAACTGACATTTTGATTCTGCAATTTACATACTGAGCCAACTCCAGAGATTACATCCTTTAGGAAGCTGACTGAGTGATGTCTGTGTTAGCCCAGATCAAGCATCTGTATTCAAAGGGAAAGCTATTCTTGTGTTACCACATTCCCACTGTCTCTGCACTTGGTCATGTGCACATGGAGGCATCTCTTTTGTGCTGGGACAACAGTGTCCTCTGTGGAAAGCTGTGAGGCAGAACAATATATGTGTGTGTGATTTTGTCACCATCCTCACAGAAAGGAACAGGCTAGGTACCTTGAATCCAGGGATCACCTTCACTCATACACTGCAGAGCTGGAAGCAAGCCACCTAACTGCAGTAACTGACTGTGGGAACCAAAATCTACTGACCTCCCTATCACCTCATTTGGGCAATTAAGTTTCCAACTTGAATTTGGAGATACTTTAAATCTAGGGAAGACCCAGCTTAACCTTAATTAAGTATGCCCTTTGAGCTTATTCCAGGAGGCAGTAAATCTCGAGGGCTCCAACAGAAGGGAAAAAATGGAACGGACAAGTCAAGGTGGGGACACGGGTGTCCTGAGTCTGTCCCAAGGCAACATCACTTGCTCATTCTGTAGCCATCTCCAGCTGTGACTGCTGAGTCCCATAAACTTGGTCTGCAGGTGCTTAAACCTTCATCTTATGTTCTTACTGGCTGAATTCCTACAGCTTACACAAAAGCAGAGTTTATGTTAATGCCCAGATATTTCAAAAAAAAAAAAAAAAAAGAAAAAAAGAAAAGTGTAGTGATCAGTATCCATCATCTTTCCAACTGCCTTGTCACTACATCAATTAATACAATTGAGCAAAAAATGTCACAAGCCCAGTGGAAAAAGCTTTACACAGCTTTTCAGGGGGAAGTTTACTTCCAGCTTTTTTCCCTTGCATTAGCTCCTGTCATCCACAAAACAACAGAACCCAGTGGTGTCAATTATATTTGATTGACTGAGTAAAGCACACACACAAATAAGCGAAAACAATGGACACAAAAATCTATATATGACTCCCCTTGTCAGTGAGAATGCCTGTCTTCTCCATTTTCATGCTGCACGGTGTCCTGCTGCTACAGGCTTAAATGTTTCCTTCAGCCCCCAAACTATCACCAATTAAGTTAGCAGGGTCTTCAAAGGTGTCAAATGACTCCCTGGGCAATTGGCTGTAACTGCTGTTCAATAAATGAGGTCTAATTTATCAGTTTAACTTCACTTTTAAAAACCTAATGTCTCCCGGTACCATGTGCCATTTGCCCAGAGTGTGAAGAGATGCCTGCCACGTCGCATTTTGAAAGTTGTGTGAGCTCTTGTTAGCAATCACATCCCCTTTTGAAAGATGCATTTGAATAAAATATACTTGAGCAGTATGGACTTGCATACTACGATACCTCAATAAACAACTCCTGGAAAAACAAATAAAAGGAGTTAAACAGCTCAGTGCTGATTTTGTTACGGGAGGGTTTGATTACACCTTAAAACACAGCACCTTGTTACTTTTCCTGCAAGTCCTTTACTTTGACCCTATGGAAACTAACATAATGGGGCTTTTTTAAGTGTTGGAGATGCAGGAAATCTGTGACCAGCATAGGAGATGCTCTGGCAGAGGATACATTCTTCAAGGAACAAGGTGCTGGGTAGGGTTGTAGTTCACCGTCAGCACTCTAGAAGTATCATGCAGGAACAGACGCAAAAGGTCAGAAAAGTAGGATACAAATTTAGGAGATCAGTAATAAAATATATAGGGAGGAAAGCTCTGCCTCAAGAAAAAACAGCATACAAAATACTTATGATTAAAACCTAATTGTTCTGCCATATAATATACTAATATAATTTGTGTGTCTCCTGGAAAGCAAGTGGATGGAATGGAAAGATGTGGAAAAGTGAAGGTGGAAAAGACAACTCAGAGTTAGTGGATATAAACTCAGGTTACAGCAAAGTAGTACTTTTTTTTTTTTTGGCATTAAAAGGTACAATATGCTTTCAATACAAAGCTTGCGCTAGGAACAAAACTATTGTTTTCATATATATCAAGATTAATATATATCAGCAGTAATGGAAATTCTGGTAATGCAGGGCAACTTTAATTGCATATTTGAGCAATACCAAAGTGTTACTTTTATTTTAACCAACAGTGAGGCAAAGACATTCTCCTGTGAGCTGCTACTTCAATGCAATTTTTTTTTAATGCATCCTACCCTATACAGGATTTGAAATCCACAGAAAAAAAAAAAAATCTTTCTTGTGCACAAAATACTGCCCCCCCCTACAAAGTGTGCTGGTCACACTGTAGGATGAGGATTAATATATTTTCTGTGTAACCTTCTTAACTTGCCTGCCTCTGTTTTAATCCAAAGATTAAAACACCTACTCTTAACCTGGAACCATTCTCTCATATAACTTTAGAAACTTAATTTAACATTGAGGTTTGTTATATCATTGGTATTAGCATGGCACATAGGAAACATTTTAGACTCTAAGTGTACAAACCGGGCAAGAAAGAACAGTCTGGCAAAAGCCAGGGACACTGCATTTCCACGTTCAGAAAGAAGACACCACTGGAAAAGAGCTCTGAAAGACACCGTTGAAAAAGAATCTTGAGAAGGACAGTCTGTGAGTGAAAGTGAAAGGGCAGTATGCAAGCTACAAAATTAATTACAATTACACATATTAAAAGCCATCTTCTGTAAGATCAGCATGAGTCAAAGGAGTGTAGGAACTCTCTTCACCCGAATGACTTTTTGAAGGGACATGAACAGAGGGAATGACTTTGTAATCTACTCACATTCCCTGAACATCTTTCTCAACACCTGCAGACTCTATTTGTCTGTAACAGACACTAAAACTTTACATGTCACATACATCCCCACAAAGTCTCAGCAAGTTTTTGTACAGTGTTTCTGTACAATATTTCTGGCCTACTATATCATCATTGTTTTTTCTTCTCATACATGACTGAAGGCTATATTGTGATCTATGATCACTGCTGTTTCTCTCCCTCTCTTGTTTTCAAGTACAAAGACTCTCACTTGTAGAAAAGATTTTTACTGGTACCTACGTTGTTAATACAGCCGGTTTTATGGTTAAGTTGCCTTTTATTTTTATTATGGTAACCCTTGCAGTTATTTGGTTGTTCCTGTAGGACACTCAGATCCCCTTCTGCTGACAGTTCCTCTCAGCTCTGCACCTTGGACAACGGTTGTAACCTTTCGTGCAAAGATTGCTAAGTAATACCGCTCCTCATGGTGACCTCTCAGAAACTCTGCCTGTAACCTTAGAGCAGGTGTTTAACTTGCTGTTCAAAAGAACCTGCTGCCACCTCATTTTTAGCCAATTACTACTGACTTCACAGAATTTATGTGACTCTTTACCTTAATTGATGATTTTCCATGTTAGAAGGTATCATATGTTTTACTGAAGTCCAGGTATCCTTGTTTCACCTTCTCTGAAAAATCAGTTACTGAAGAATGGTATCGAACTTTGGGAGGGTAAGTTGCTCTGGATCATTTGTTTTCTCTCAGATATAAACTGCCATTTATGAACCTGTAAAGTTGATTGTAGTATTACAGTTTTCTTATAAACCCTTACTGCCTGACTTGTGAATTTATATGCCAGAGTTTTCACAATTGTCAGACAGAGATTATTCACTCCCTCTATTTTAAACTCACATTGAACTCAAAGAGTTAAATGCAAATTTGAGTTTTTATTCTATCTTGGATATGATCTCCTCACTCATTGTCCCTTTGTATTGTGCCCATACTTCCATTCTAAATTTTGTTCTTATTACTAAGGAGGAGTAAGATCCTCTTCAGTTTCACTGCACAGTAGTTTCCTGGGTACAGTGGAATGCAACTGCCACAAGAGGTTATCTCTGCAGAAGGAAATACGACCCTCGGGTATCTAAACAAGGCAAATGTAGTGCTTTCAGTATGAAGGCAGTGATAGAACAGATTCTAGATTTAGTTGCAGGCAAGCATGGCAATATAACACCCCATGCAGTGATTCCAGCTTTAAAAATAAGAGTCACACCTAGCGATAACAAATCTGCGATGTCCATTTCTGGGATTAATGAGATAGGTAGAAATGTTCTGGCATCACAGATGTTGCCTTTATGAGTATGTGATCATCCAAAAGATTTGTGGAACTGTAAAGAAGCCACGCTGTTGCTCCAGTTAATGGTTCAAGAGAAGAAACCCTAAAATTTAGGTGTTTTAAAAAGAATTCAAAAATAAACTAAACCAAAGGAAAAAAAAACCCCAAACCTAGATCTATCCCAAATTTACTTGTATTCAGCCTGAACCAGACACAGCTTCCAGTTATTGAGTGAGCAGCTGAAAAGGTGCTATCTACATTAAAGGTAAGTAACAGATCCTACATCCATGCTACTCCTGTAAAACTACAACAAAATGAAGCCGTACAGTATCCACTCTGAAAACTAGTGTAGGAAGGCAAACCTCAGAAAACCTAAAAATAATAAAGCCAAACAGCCAGTTATTTGTACAACATAAATAAATAGCTTCAGGAACAAGAGTATCAGGCTACAACATCAATTTGGGGTTAAAAAAAAAAAAAAGATATTCAGAAGTATCTATGTACAGTGAAGTACTTCATCCCTCACCTCTGAGTCCTCGATGGGTGGCTGACTAGCTTCCTATGGCTTTCTGAAAAACTTTTCTTCCCCAGCAAAGCTTTGTCAGGCAGGTGTAGCTCTTCTTTGATCTCAGGGAGAGAAGTGATGCTGGTATGTAACAGCAAACAGTGCAAAATCTTTGTCTGAAAAACATGACTCATGGAAGCACAAAACAATGACATGCAAAATGCAAAACGTAAAAGTTTCTTTTTTTTTTTTTCCTTTCTACCTGCCTACTGTCTATTCAAGTCTTGTTTGGAGCCCGTTTTGATTTGCTGAGCCTGTGATTAAACCTGTAATGGTGTCCAGGTGAGGTTACCTTTGCTCAGAGCTGGAGCAGGGCAAGGAAACCTCCTCTGCATGATGGGAGAAGAGGCACAGTGCCAGCAGTGACAAGGTAGGCAGCAGGCATCTTGGTGAGGGATTAAAACAACTCATAGACCACAGGTAGTAGCAAAAGCCACCACAGCAGTGACCTGTGAGAAGCTTGAGAGGGCTTACTGATGTTACTAGTGACACAGCCAGTGTGAGAGTAGTTTACTTGAAAAACATAAGCCCTATCTAGTGCACTTTTCAAAAAACAATTGTAATATTTATTAGTATTAAGATATTTTTGTTCCTGATTAATAAGTCAAAGTGTGTTGCATTAACTAAGCTGTGCAAGTGTGCTTGCAGCTCAGATGATGCTTGCAAGAATTCCTGTATTCCTAATATGTGAAAAGTGTGATTTTTTTTTTAAAGTATAATCAGAATAAATAATCATAAGTTTTTATACACCTGTCATGCTCAGCTTAAAGCTATTCATTAGCACACACGAGGACTTACCCAAATTGCATGACCTATCTGACCTGCTTCCACAACATATCTTCTCCTCACTTATGTCCTACCTTGCTTTTCCTTCAGCATGCTACTGAACTACCATTAGACTGTTTTCAGATGTAAGAGAGCACTTTTTTTTCAAATTAGCCCCATATTCTGTTACCAGCTGCCCTTCTGACAACCCTGGCTGTAAGTTCTGCACCCACCATTGCTATGTGTCTATTGGCATGACCCCAGTTCTGCTGTTAGTATCAAGAAAGTTGTTGGAAATACCTTTTTTAATAAATGCCTACATACCTGTCATGCTGTGGACTATTGCCCTCTGGAGTTCAAAGCTGGAATGAGTTTACAACTAAGCAGGACTTTTTCTGGCTATCACTCAGCCTGGCCAGCCTGTATAGAGAGCACTGAAATATTTGGTCCTTGCAAACACATCTTTTGCTTTAGGGCCAAGCCAACGTTGGAGCTAATCTTGGTTCATTACATCACTAATGCTTATCTTGTCTTTAGAACTTTTTCAAAAAAGTTTAGAAGTCTTTGGCGGTTTTGGGCATCAGTGGTTTCTTGTTCCCACACATGCCATTAATTATGGAAATTACTGTTCCACCCCTAATAGTTAGTCCCAGCTACCATGGTAGGGGGGAGCGGGGAGAGATAAGAAACTCACCTACCTCTCTGCAGAATGGTTTTTAAGAAAAACTACAGGAAATCAAGTTAAAAAAAAAAAGTAAAAGTCCCTGCAGTTCTACTGTATTCTGTGGGAATTTGACTGTTCAGAGTCACAGAGTTTTGCTTGTGTTCAAAGCTGCACACACCACTTAATTGGTAAAAGCTCTGATCTAGAAATACAAATTTGATGAATAGTGGGATTTCAGTTACTCATACTTGCCAGTGAAAGACAGGAAAAAAATGCATAAAGTGGAAGGAAAGGAAAATACAGGTAGTGGAGTTTATTCCAGTGCTTGTGCCCAACTCTGTAGGCTACTTCTGTGATTTGCAGGGACTACAAGAGATTGCTATGGGCTGGAGGATGCACTGCCACCCACAGCGGATGTGCCAGCAAAATCAATGGAACACCAAGTCCTGTACACATTTCTCAGAGAGATATGCATATCTGTGGTGAATGCATTGTGTTAAGCAGCAGTGAAGTTATGAAATTACACATTTTCCTGCCATATTTTCCTTGTGCTGAATTTAGTGTAAATTAAGTAGAGCACAGACACAGAACACTGGTAACTGAAACATTTATCAAAGGAAGCTAGGCTTCTGAAAATCCCAAAGCTTTCTGCTTAAAAATACTTACTGATGGATCCTGGTTTATCACATTTTCCTGTGGCTTATGCAATCATGCTCTGTAAGTACGTGTAATGTTTATCTGTGTATTCCCTTACAGCAGCATTTTAACCTTTGGTTACATAGAACTATGGGAGATGCAGGGAGAGTGGTCTGAAAGAGAGTTAAACTCCTCAAGGTTTCATGAAAACAGGTGCTAAGGCAGGGCACAGAGACCTGTACATAATCTGACAGGGGAAATGGCTGTGCCAGACACTGTCATTCTTGGACTACTAAGTAATCAACTAGGATACACAAATCCATAGGAAGTCAGACGCCCGGAGTTCATGTCATCCTCAAATTACCTCTTTCTAAGAAAGGGTTTTTTAGGAAAGTGCCACCTGCAGCCCAGGTTTAGAAATATGCTCAGAATATTCACAGTATGCTTAACCAGATTTAGCTGCAGGCCGCCCTCCCAGACCTGGAGACACATTCCCTTTCCTTCCTTTCGTTGGATCTAGCTATCAGAACCAACCTTCATTTGTTTCGGTTTTGGTAGGGTTGGCTGGTGGTGAAATTAGGCAACACGCAGCCTGCGCTGTAAGGGGTCCTCGTGGCACGAGGGAGGCAAAATCTCTGATGATGTTCCTTTGGGGGAACAATTTCAGCAGCAATCCTGCTGCCATTGGCATAAGCAAGGAGCTCCACTGAACCAAATGAGACCATTCACATGTAGGCAAGTCAGCAGGACATTGATGCCTAAATGGCATTGGAAAATCCGTCCCTTAAAGTCACTGATAAGGAATATTTCACTTGACAAGAGCAATGTAATAAAATCCTTGCTTTACAGTGGCATCTGAATAAAATTGCAGGCAGCCAGTGTTGTTAGTACAGTTCCTAATGAAGATATACAGAGCTCTATTTTTGGAGAGTCTATAACAGGCCTCGTGACAGCCCATGGAGATTTATACTGCAGGATGTCCTCAAATATCTACTGGTTTCCCTCCCACAAAGGTATTCCACAGTCCTACAGACTTTGTTCTGATGCATCTCAGGAGAGAAGGCTGCTTATTAACTGGTCTAGTATGAAGCATTAACTGATGGCCTCGCATTACATTTTGTCATGCATTAAGCTTTATACAGACACTTAAAAAATCAAATCCGTGCCCATTTATTCTGAATTCTTAATAGTCATTTGAGAAATAGTAACAGGAACATTTCTTGGCTTAACACCGAAAAAATCAGATTTTAAAGAAGCTGAAATACTAATCAATGATTCTTTAGGCTGGCTTGTTTTTTACTATATTAAAAAAGTTCTGCAAATGCTTGAATCCCCCAAAGTCTGCTGAAAAAAATGAAATCTTCTTCTCCCAGACCACAGTGTGGTGAAATAAATTAGTATAATGATTTATGTTTACGGTTTTAGTCAATTCTGATAGAGATTATAGAGACAAAATGACAAACTGCCTTAGAGGTAAACTTAAATCATGTCAGCCAATCTTTAGTTTTTCCTTACTCTAATTGCTCCTCTTGTTCATTTATCTTCCTAGGCAATCTTTAGAAGAAATACTAGTTCAATCAGTGCATGTGCAAACCACCAGAGATAAAAAGTTTAGCCTAATTTGTCTCACTAAATTGTAATGCCTCTAGTAAACAAATCTTAGTTTGAAAGGAAACCAAGAAAATCTAAATAAACACCCTCTACAAAATGTTTCTCTCCTCTCTGCTACACATAGCATTGCTGACATTTTATAAACTTTGCCTTTTGATGCAAGCAAAACAAAAACATATGCACAACAATATGCTTTTGCAGTTAGTTACCTGGGGTAGTTGCTTTCAATTATTTGTGATAGCTTTTAAGCACAAGTAATTTGGTATTATTACAGAAAAGTAATGCAAATAATTAAATGGCAGAATTGTATGATGACAGTTGTGCAGTAAGTAATCAAAATAGATGAATTTTGATTTCTCATTCTATGATTTTGAAGCCAATACAGTTTTGCTGCTTGCAGCATGCAGAATTTCTTAACCTGGTGTAGCTTTATTGCTGTTAATCTTATCTTCCTCTCACTCAAGTGAACAGTTTTGCCACTCACTTTGAGAGAAGTAGGTTCAATCCATTAAGATCTTTCCACAAATGTATATCCTTTTCCAGTGGAAGTGCTGGGCATGAAAAAGCATGCAAGTGTGTGAATCTTTGCAGAGTAGAGGTATAAGACAATAAACGATCACTGGATTGAAAGCATCCCTTCTATAAATTAATTCAGACCATTCATTTGATTTCTGGACAGTTAAGGTCCCTGAAAGCAGACTGCATTTTCTAAAAAAAAAAAATAAATCCTCAGCTCTAATTCTCCAACAGCATGCAGTGGCTCATTTTAGAGGACTATTTCAATGGCTACACTTTTGTTGCCTTTCTAAAGCAAGAGTCCTATCAATGGGACAAATCTCATTAAAGAAAATTTTGCCCTTATAAGGCTTTCAGGATCCAGACTTTCTGGGCGTCCCAGATTAGAATCTGATCTCCATAGCTAGGTTTTCAAAATACATGTGTGTGTCATTACTCATATAACTAATCCCAGCAACCTGAATCAGACCATATATGTGAGAAAATGAGCACGTATTTTCAAAAGCTTGCAGGATCGGGCCCTAATCCTTCATTTTTTGCAAATCATCAGGATGCCATCAGGTTTTATGTATAGCAATTTTTGTTACATATCACTGCATAAAGCTTGGTCCTGTGGCTCATGCTCTACAGGGAGGAGAGACATTTTTAAACAAAAAATTACAGCAGTATCTATAATAAGGTCATTGGCTGAGATATCTTGTTATTAGACAGCATGCTTGCCAAATACATATGCACTGGGTGGAAAATATGCTTTCTTTCTAATTAAGAAATTAGAGGGTAAAGATAAAAGTAGAGCATCTCCATTTCTGGACAACAGAGACATAACTCATGTCAGATGCTGCAATTCTTATCACTTTCTCATTATGCACATTTATCATGGTCATTCATCTACTTATCAGGTCTGCATGATGGTACAAACATCAAAAAAGCACAAACAACCATAAGACTTCTAAAGGAGCATGACTTTGGGCCTGACCTTTGAAAATATATCAAAAATACATCATGTTCTGTCTCATAGACAGCAAAAGATTAAAACTTTAAAGATTAAAGACAAGCCTGCAGTATATATATATAAAAAATCTCTATTATCAACATATTTTTAATGGTCTATGTCTCTTTTTGGCTGTCCTACATTTCTCATTGCTCTGCCTGGGGAGCCAGCCTCTCAAATGTTTTTAAATCGCCACAGTTCCCTATGCACGCTACCCACAGCTGTGCCAGTTTACACAAACTGAGGATCAAGCCCATGCTCATTTCTGAAAAAGAGTTGGTCTGGTTTACATCCTGTTGTTCCAGGGCTTTAAAAGGACCTGACTGTGCTTTTACATATTATCTCTCCACCTCTGGGAACAGCACAACTACACCAGTGAGAAATCAGAAGCAGGGTTCTCTTCACAACACCTCAACACTAGTGGAAGCACAACAGGCCTTTTCTTTTTTTTTTTTTTTTTTGTGTCTTGCACAGTCTTTACACAGAGGCTCGTAGCCTGACTACATGGATGACCTGAAAAAAATAAAGGTTTCTCTCTGTTAACTTTGTCAAGTGATCAGCAGGTTCAATAAATCAGAACAATACCCTCTAAGAAAACCTAACTCCGCTCCCAGAGCACATTGAGAGGCTGATTTTTATAGCTCTTCTTTGTAAGGAAAGCTGTCAGATGAGCGATTCGTAGAGTACAATTAGGAAATACCACTCTGAAACCTGTTGGTTGCTGCTACTGCAACCTGGTGGAAAGTGGAACAAGTGGTTGGGCTCCAGCAAGCTGGTGTCCTTGCATCCATCTCATATATGCCTTGGCCAGCCCCTGAGGGAAATTAAAGGTGAATGAGGGCAGCCTGCCTCCTTACCTGGTAAGGCACAAGAAAGATAACACTGCATGGTAGAAATGACCATAGCAGATAACTGCCCATCCTCTCTGGAGACTCCTCAGGGTCTCATCTTGGGAGCTGGCAGCCAAGGGAGTGCTCAAGGTACAGGTGGTTCATGTGGGCACCCAGGAACTTTCTGATGCATTGCTTCTGAGTACCTTTGTACAAGTTTATCTGGAACAAAAATTTAAAAACAGAATACCATCCAAGGGTTCCTCTTCCCATGAAATTAAACAAATATGAGCAAGGTACTTGACATGAAGCCCAGTCTCCATTTTCAGTACAATCAAGGAAACACAGTGGCTATGAGACCTCAGATATGTCACTTTAGCTTTCTAGACTTGAATTACAGAGGGCTGAACTGGGTGTTGAAAACAATCCAGCAAATGTAGCCTTTTTGTGAGCTGCTTAAGACTAGATTACATTTGTAGAAATAATGGGTAATCTAAATCCTATGATGAATAGTTGATTTGAAAAAAAGTGTCTGCCTGCTTACAGCTTTTGCTATAAAGGCCATATCACTTGACATGCTGTGTCACATCTTCACTGTATGGCTTCAGCATCATACTCATGATGAGCACCACATGGAGCTGGGGGATGATCAAACAAGAGGAGGCAAAATCCCAGCCTTAAGCACTGCTTTAAGGTCCAGGCACTGAAGGAATACATGTACCCTAGCTGCTTTAATAGTAAACAATGTTGTCCCACAAGTACCTAGCTACATGAATGATGGTAGTTGTGGTCCTACAAGTGACAATCCCAGTTGGGAACAATGTCACTGGGAGCTCCAGCTTAAATTTGTGCCACTTTTATGGGGTTGCCTGAAGACCCAATGTGACACCAAACATACAGATGTTCTCAGCAGTTCCCTAACACTGCCAGTGAGGGCCATTAAATGATATTGGATGTCTGACCCATAATGAAGAGATGAGGATGGAACAGTAAATATGAAGAAAGAAAGATGACAGAGTAGTGGTCTTGGAAATCATCAAGGAAGGGTAGAGAAAGCCCTTCTCCATTGCTCTGAGATTCACAGGATGGGAGATGTCAACATCTCCAGTCTAACAATGCTGCCCTGCAGGAACTGCCTTTATGAGAAAGGCCATGTTCAAACTCTAGAATTATTAAAATGGAGACCTTTTTTTCCTGAGAGTGGCAGAAGTCTAAATAACAACAGTTGTACTTTTGCTGTGGGGATGATGGACTATTACAACCAGGATGTGAGTATAACGCCATGTAAAATAGGCCACCAAAGACCTACCCTAGAATAAGACTATCAGTGGCGAGAGGACCATATGAAGGAAAATCTGTGTTTCTGTTACTGATCCCTTGAGCACATGCAGCCCATCGTTCCCGTTTTCAGTGAACTCTTGCTGAGGCTCTGCAAGGATTTACAACTTTAGCACAGGATAATCAATTCAAATACTGAAGCACGCTCTGGAACTATCCAAACAAAAACAAACCGACAGTGACAAGGAGATAAAGTGTGTGTTTGAAAGCTGTACACTGAAGTTACCAGAACTAGATAGAGTAGTGGTGTTGCATCACCAGACAGAGTTAAAATGCACAGGCAGAAGACAGATTACTAATGCACAGAGCAGAAGCAGATTACAGCTGAAAGATGACAGGCTAACCATCACTGTTTTATAGACTGAAAGCTGGGCAGATTGTTGAAGACGCTGATCCTTTTACGCTACTTCACAGATGCATATGATGAGCCCGAAGCCTGGGGGAAAAAAATAAAACACACTTACATTGCTGAAATTATGATACAGCAATAGGTTTTCCTTTTTGCCTGTGTTCGCTGGGCTTTGGTTATATGGCCAGAGCATATCACACCCCATCTATTGCATTTCACAGAAAACACTGAACAGGTTAACCTAAAGGTCCAATAAATTATACACAGTGTATTCTGAGGAGATTTAATGAAGAAAAGTATGCTTTAAAGTTTAATTCATAGCAGTTTTTTAAAGGAAGACTTATGGTCCCAAATGCCTTTAAGTGGCTCTTTCAAGGCCAAGAGTAGAAAATGCAATGCAACATAATTGCATAATCTGACTTCAGTGGTGGTATTAAGAAGAGCTGCTGTTATTAAATATGAAGCCTTTTGTGAATCTTAGATCTCATTTTTGGGGATTCATTTACTACTATATTTGTGCTTTTGTAAGGCACAGGCTGCATTTCTTATTTTTTTGCTACTAAAACATTTGCCTTTCTGGAAGTTTAGCTCTCAGGATAACCTAACTTGTAATTAAGAAGATAGTCTTTTAAATAATATATTTAAGAAGGAAGAGAGTGAAAACTGTCTTGTAACAGACACGTTTCATAGATATGCAAAGCAGAACAACTGAAATAAACTAATAGCTCCTGCAGCTTTGTACAGCAATTAAACTAACTGTAGAGGAAGATGCACATACTGAGAGAAGATTCACAATTGTTCTAGGAAGATCATTGGCAACATCTAATCAATCAGAACAAGATCTTTTAGAGTATGAAATTTTAAACACACAAAATTAACACCTAGAGATCACTATAGGAATATATAAAACATAGAATTTAAAAATAAATGCTACCTTGGTCAGTGACAGAAGCCCTCAGTTGTTGCAGGCTGCAAAATGGCATAAGCAGTATAGACAAAGCATGATGGGGCAATAGATCACAGTAATAACATTTGCAATAAACAATAACAGAACAAAGCAGACATCTATAAAAATCCCATGAGGAACTTGCCTTATCCATAATTTTTCTTTACATTTGAGAAACTGTGTCAGGGAAGGCCATTACAGCCAATGGCACCAATTAATATCTGCAACTTTTAATGACATCTTTCTGGGTAAAAACCTCAGATAATACCCCAGGCTCATGATTGATAGAAGCCTGTGTTTGATTTGTACCAGACTGTTGATTTTTCTAGTATTTTTAAAGAGTCCCAGTGCAGCTAATCAAGAAATCAACATGAAATACTCAGATCTTCTCTTGTAAAGTACAAGAAAACAGAAAGACAATGGGACTTCCTTTGTAGTGTTGACAGAGTATTGGTGATTTTATTTCAGTAGCTCTCCAGAAGATGGATTACATGAATTTTTATTCCAGAAGAAAATGATAGCTGAAAATGATACCCAGAAAGAAAGCTTTGATTCTCATGCCATTCTGGATATTATTTTACCCTTAAAAGGCCAGTTGAAATGCAGAGGAGATAAAAATAATAGATTCTAAGAGGTGAAACATGAGAACAAAGTGATCTCATGTTTGGTTTTCTGGTCCTCAGCTAACCAACAGGTTTCAAGCAAATGACAAAATACAGCCTGGGGTTCTCTCAGATAAGTATTTGGAGAGTTTAGAAAATGCAAATTCAACTCCCTGTTTTTACCAGAAGAGTTTACCAACATCATTCTCTTATGCTTTGAGTTCAACTGTGTAATTAAACAGAGCCTGAAAACGGAGGTAAGTAGCTCTTCTTTGCTGTCTAGCGAGTTTCTACACCCATCAGAATAAAACCTGATGTCCCTACGTCTGTAGCAGGTAAGACATGTAGAACGGCTGTGATATTAAAATAAGTAAATAAGTAAATAAATAAATAAACAACCCCCCTCAATGAAACCAGGGAAAATCACGTATTCGTGGATCCATTCTACAGCACGACTAAACATTGTTCATGCAGGTAACTCTCTCTGCATGCATGAGCGCTGGGGTGTGACGCCTGGCTATCACAGCTTTTAGCACAAACCCAAACACAGCGGGGAAAGTGACAGGGGCCGGTTTGCTTAGCTACCTGCTTAGCATATGAGCGCCGTATTCGCCTTGCACTGTTCTCATGGGTAGCTGGCCAGCCCTACAAGCAGCAAAAAGATACGTTGGACAGGTTCTGTGAAGTCTGGATTATTGCACTGGCATAGTTGTGTAAGCCTGGTAAAAAGGGGCAGACGCGGTTGTACAGCTACAGATCTCATGCACTTGTAAGAGTGCCTGTTAAAATTAGGCTCCCAATGTCCGGGACTTCTGATGGAGGCTTGGATGCGTGTCCTGCACAGCTTGCTCAGCCACTTCCCTGAGTCTCTGCGGTGACCTGTCTGTATCTGTTGGTGCCTGCCTCCGCGTGCCTTTTTAATTGCTGTAGATGGGATGTGTGCCCTCATGGAGACGACACCACAGGATGATTTCCCTGAGGCTTAGCTCTCAGGAGTGCCTAACAATAACTTTTCTAGTTATGAACTCAAATTAATTTCTGAGATCTGTGGCTTTGACATTTGACGATTGTTAACTGTATGAAAATAAGCAATGGAAGAATGGATCTCATACACGAAACTACCTTGAAGGATTCCAGTAATATATATTTAATTGATTTATTTGGAATATTTTCTGAATGCTAGAAAGTTTTGAAATACTATAAATAAGAAGATACGTACCATCTAAATTTGATCTTTTAATGAGCAGCAAATAACAGATCACTGTAACGATCCTTGGTGTTTTGTATTTCTCAAGATTAATACTGTTACCTTGTGAGGTAATAGTTATTTTATTCCCCTCTCACTGCTCATTAAGAACCCAAACTGCTGGCGCAAATGGTAATAAGCTTTTTAGCTGGGTGCTCTCACCTGGACTGCCAGCAAGGATCATACCAGCTCACAGAATCGGGCTAATCCCAGCCAATTTACAACATTAGCAGGGAGTTCAGGACTGTAAATCCTATGAAGCTACTATATCTCATTCCCTCCAAGCTTTGTATACACAGTATTAGTATTATTCCTTTTTAAAAGACCTCTCTGGTACATTACACTGATTTTAATCAGTACTCCAAAGCTCTTGCAAATGAAACTACCTCTCCCCAAACCCTAATTTACTTTTACTGTGCTAGTTCATAAAAAAAGAAGTCGTGTCTATCAGTCCCTCCCTGCCTTAAAAAAAAATTTACAGTTATCCCTATAAGAAAGCAAATATTTCCATATTTCCCTTGGACAAAATAATTTTCCATGACAGTTTTATAGTTAATACTTCTTTCATTACAGGAAATCCTTGTTATATTATCCATCATAGGGGTCATATCTGCTATCATTGCCTACCATATAGCTATCATATAAGTATGATTGCACTAGGGGTTAAAATTTGAGTCTCATAATATGTATTCTGCAAGAATCTTCAAGTTCTTCTTATCCCAAGCATTGCCCCTCTCAATTCCTTACTGCCATCTCTTTGAAGAATAATTATGTACCATAGAAAAATAGTATCTGCTCTCATGTATATCAGATATGACAAATTCAGACACTAGGAGAATTAACAAATAATTATGTTTACTGTTATTGGAAGAGCTCCTCAAAAGAAGAGCTCAGTAACTGGAGTGCGGATATTAATTACTGTGTGATGATCAGGAAAGAGATTTTGGAAAAAATACCACCCAGTTTTGGATACAAACATTTTTCTCTCTTGCTGCCTTTGTGAACTACTGGGAACACTCAAACTAAAAAGTGAAATATGTCATGGATTACTCAAGTAAACATGCGTTTGTTTTGTGAAAAGTCGGGTGTTTCATCCCAGAGCCTAATTCAGTAGATTTATCTGCTACAATTACAGCGCTTTGATCACTCCAGAATAGGTGGTGTAGTGCGGGGTGTAGCTGTCCTTTTCCAATTCACTCTCCTTATCAGGATACATGTCTGTTGATTTGTGGGAAGCTGGCTGTTTTTCGTTCCTGACAAACTCCAGTGATTAAAATGTAGTGGCTTGCTCTTGTTCCCCTGATAAAGGTGACAGCTGCAGAGTTTCCAGTGTTAGTGGATATGGTCCATGCAGATTGCTTTTTAATGAAAGCAATATATTATCTTACCTAGAGACCCTGCAGCCTTACCTTGTTAATGTATTCTGGCTTGGCACCACATTCATCTATAAATTAGTTGTATTAAACATGCTTCTTACTATTTATCCAGTCTCTAAAGAGTTGGGGGTTTTTTTTAGTTTATTTTGTTCGTAACTTTGCTTCATACCTGCTCCAGCAGCAACATCATACTCTCAATGAACAGCGGTGTAGATTTTCCATAAAAATATCTAGCATTAAATAATATAGTCACAGACACTTCCATACTCAATGACTTGATAATCCTTCACATTTAGCCATTAAAATATGCACTAAATGACGTAGCATCAACAACAGTTGATTATACAAGTCATATCTGCAAGAGTTTCCTCCTTCACTGCAATTTTAAAATCAAAATTATAGAAGTAACTTATAAAATAAAATAAAACCCAAGATTAAGCTAAACAAGGTTGTGCTTCAATTTTGTTATTGTGTCTCTTTCAAATTGTCTGAAATAAGGCAGACTGAAAAAATTCCAGTTGCATTGTATCTTTCAAGAAAATGTTGCAGGTCTCTGGAATGCTCAAATGCCAAACTCATTATCACCATGAATGGTCTGTTCCTCAGTGCATTCACGGCCAATAATTTATATTATTTCCACCAACCTTCATCTTGAACTGAATTTCAGAAAGGGACTGGAATATCGCTTAGTGATCTACTTTATTCTTCTTCTACTAGAAGTGTTTTTCTAGCAAAAGACAAATATTTTAACTCAATTTCTCTCATAAAATATAGAGAAAAATATAGAAGTTTAATTACATTCCTGTTTTTTATTCCTAAATTATAATAAGAATTTAGTACATTGGTATAATTCAAAGGTGATCATTACATCTTTTAAAATCTCCTATATCTATCAGAATAAAAAAAATAAGAAATGTTTCGATAGTCCAGAATACGCATATGTGAGCTACTAACTACTGTGAAAATGTTTTATAAATCTTAAAAATTACCTATGCTATGGTCACTGCAAAGACTTTTTCAATGGAGGGCATTCTGCATTTTGTACTTGAAATATTGGAATTTAACTCCTTTAGAGTGCCTGTGTGTCTCTGCTCCATTTGTATCTTTGTTAACAATGCATGTACAGTAGGAGAGATAAGTAAGGGATTAGTAAAGGATTAAAGGAAAGCCTTTGGTTTACATACACTCTGAACACTGCCTCCACAGTTAATTTTTTGAATTTTTACATTTTGCCAGAAAGATAACAAAATACCATACCTGTTTATTTCCTCCAGCTAAACCAGCACTCTGCTTGTCTTCTCATTTTCTTAGAAAATGTTTTCTGATTGTCTAGACAGTTTATAAAAATAAGGACACTCTTGAATTTCTCTTAGCAGCAGCTTTGGCGCTAAAGGCTTATGTTAGTTTCTTTTCTGTCTTGCTTTTGTTTGCTTTGTAAATTTTCAAGTCACCTGGACCTGTGAAGTTTTCTTGTCTCAAGGGAATAAATTGTCATCTCTTGGTTAAATTGAGCTTGTGGACGCAGAGATAAAGATGGAGAAAGCAAGCATGTAAACCTGTAATTCTGTCCAGGGCCATCCAGCCTTCTGGTCGCTTAACCCGGAAATACCAATTCGCAGCTTGGGTGGGAACTGCACTTTCTCATGCTCCCTTTTCTCTGGCAAAGTTTGTTTCTAAAAATAGGCTCACTTTCCCTCCCTGACAAATATGTGTGATGTATTAAAGGTATAAGCACACCTCATGCAATATTGTACTAAGTATTTGACATTCCTTCCAAAGATCTTTGAAATCAAAAAGGCTCCAGCTTCCTAAGTGTTTTCAGACACATGCATTTGCTCCTTGTCAATAGATGTAATCTTATTTTTGTGTTCTTTCTTCTCCTTCTAACTATCTGAAGTCCCTATTATACCATGCTGACATCTGAATCGTATGTATAGTAAATAACTGAGGTCATAATCAGAGATTTAATGCTTTAGCTGATAAATTATTATCATGGAAGAATCTGAGTCCCTACAGAAGCCAATTTGATTTTTGCTATTGCCAGAAACAGGACCATGAATTCATACAGTACAAAACCGAACAGCACCAATTTAACGCTCTGTTTATGCCCTCTGTGGTGATCTAAGAAGGCTGCCTGCATGTACTATACATCATCATTCAACTGCTTGGGCTGATTACCTTGTGCCAGTTGTGCCTCTGTTAGCAGAATTGGTTCTAGTAAAATGGAAAATGTTTGACATAAGATCTTCTTTTAAACATTGGGTACCCTTACAAGATTGTTCTCTCTACTTGGTATAATAGTATGGGCATCGCTGTCATTGCATTGTCGTATTTTTGTGGAGAGTTCATAGTAAACCATGTGTATCACAGGGCTAAACTGTGTTTTATTTCATTTCAGTGAATTCTTGCTTCTTGGTGGTTTTCATGAATAAAAACCTCAGTAAGTGATCAGTGAAAGAGTGTGTAAAATTATGTATTATGAAATGCAAAATTTGATACCTGTGTAGAAAGAGATCAAGTGAAGCACCTTCATTCTCACCTCACTAGGAGATATTAAGGACCACAATTAAGTTATTTTTCTACATTTGCCATGCATACACATACACAGCCCCTTGAACACAGAGCCTTGAATGCTTAGGATGTATTCCACCCCCTTTTCTTTCATCAGCTGCAATTCAGGGGTACAGAGCTGCCAAATGAGGCAAAAACCTCTGAACCTCCCCAGCCTGCTGCAGTAGCCTGTGTAGCAGGGAAAGGCAACAGCCAGGCCCTGCGCTGTTTCTCTCCTTGGTCCCAGATAATGCTAGGAAGGTGAGGAGGAGATGTGATGTAGCAAAGACAGAGGATATCACTCCACCATCAGGAGAGAGAAGGGAAAAGTACAAAGACTCAAAAGGAAAAAAAAGAATTTTCATTTTGTCCTCATTAATCATTTAGACAACTGTACAGATCCACAAAACATATGCAAGCAAACCCACAGAGTGCTGATTGCAGCATTTGTTCTTTACATATAAGCAACCGTTGCTTTCCAAATTGGTTCCTCCAATATATTTCCCCATAAATAATCTGTTTAAAGCAAATATTAGACACAGACTATGGGTTGTTCGCTATCTTTTTTGTGTATCGCTGTTGCATGAAGATATTTTGATTGACAAAATAACATGCTGGCATAAAACAAGCAGAAATGCCATCTCATAAATCACAACAGAAAGAAAAGAGATTATCAAACAACTAAATAATGCAACCCACAGCAAAACATACCAGTAAATCATACAAACCAGGGTAAATTAGGTAACTCTCTCCATATACAATTACATCGGTTGGCTCCCACGACAGCCTTTAAATGTGACATGTTATTTGACATGTATGCAATTAGGGCTTAAAATCAATTTTTTCTATTCCATTTAAAATAAAAAATGTACTGTTTCAAAATCAAACACTACCTTTTTAGCCAAGATGGACAAGAAGTAGTATCAGGTTAGCAGCAGCTTCTCAGCAGCATAATGCAACCCAGTAAAGGATGGTTTTCCTGGATATTGTGAAAGACCCGATCCCAGGTCATTACTGTACACTATTTAAGCTCATTTATTATTTCAACTTTGTTTTCACAGGACCTATTGTAAAACCAGGATCCACTGTAAAACAAAAACTCTAATGCATGATTATGTTGATAACACAGTAAGCATCAAAGAGGACTTAGCTCTATCCGGGTAGATATGCACAGAGCTGGAGCATCTCTAGCATGCACTCCCATGGGAAAATGACTGAAGGCACAACCCTGGTACACTGCTGAGCACAGGGCTGGGAGGAGGTACGTTGCCAGTGTGGTGTTTGAAGGCTACAAGAGTCACATACCTACTCTGCCACTGTTCTTTCACCAGGAAACTCAGAGTAGCAATGCTTCTTTATCCAATTCAGAGAAGCATTAGAAATCTTGACTGGTTTCAGTGAAAGTTTGAGCACTAAGGTCACTGGAAACACGTTCAGTGTTACAGCATCACTGGGCAATAATTGCTAACCTGAGTCCCAGCCTTCTTGTGCTTTTTGGCTACCCACTGACATGTGGGCACATCAAATGGCTGCAAGGCTCTGGGCTGACAGATGGGGTGATGTGAAGTGGCCAAAAGGTCACAGAGGCACATGGGTGCAAGCAAATGATCTAGATTTCTGGCTTTTCCTTACTTCCACCTGTTCTCTCTCTCCAGCCCTTCTCACTGCTCCCAGGTTCAAAGCTAGCTGCATGGCCCTCCCAAAAGCACTCCTTTCCCTCCCCATGAGCTGCTCCTCCTCCCTGTGACTCCACTTCTGCCACAACTGCCCAGTCTCTCTCTGCTGAAGGAGAGGAAGGAAGACAAACACGCTTACAGAAGAAGGGAGCTGACAGTAGCTTGGGGCAGATGAGGAACATGCAAAGCCCATGGACCTGCAAAGGTTCCTGAGCTGCAAGGGCCTGCAAACCCAGTTTCATTTCTCAGTCTCTGTGGAGTTTATGTTCCTTGTGGGAGTACATGAGGGCTACGCATCGGGTATATCCATGCTGTTCTGTGTGGTGCAGCAGAGTGATGCTCCAGCTGGTCCTAAGGAAGTTCAGCTGGATGCTACCTCATGATGCCTTCCCAGAGACGGACTTCCCACACAACTCAGGAGAAGATAGGTAGCTTTCATTTCAAATTCTTGATTTGTCTTCTATTTTACACACTTTTCCCTCACTTTTCCTCCCTAGAAGTGATTAAAAGCTAGTATCTTCCTGATGGCTTCTCAATGTTTATCCAAAGCAGGTTGTCCAGACAGATGGACAGTGCTGAGAGTTCAGGGACTCCGTCTGAATCATTATTGCATGCTCAACAGCTTTCTCTCTCCTCATGTGTTTGGCAAAGAAACAAAACCCTTCTGATCCCCAAAAGAGCAAGATGACAAAATGAATCACAAAATTTTATTTAAAAGTGTACAGATATTTCCCCTATACCTAAAAAGTTACACCTCATGAAGACCAGTCGTGCAGTAACTTTAACATTTCTTGTGAATTTTCCTGTAGAGGAAAAATTGCTCAGAAATGCATGCTAATCACAGCTTATAAGTAACCAGATGACTGCTTAAAAACTATGAAAAAAAAATTATGATTGCCCTTATGCATACAACCTCTAAACTGATATTAAAATAGGATTATGTAGCCTGGTACTTCTATCTCTCCTTTCCCCTTGCAGTCTATCTGTTGTCCAGACACTTTAAAAAAAGGAAGGGAGTACTTTATAATTTCCACACAGATTCTTCTCCAGGTCGTCATGAAAATTTTTGCCCATTAGAGGGATCAAACATAATGTATTACATCGCACCCAAAGACAGAATGCCCCAAGAAGTGAGACAGCTGTACAAGGTAGAATCCCAGGGAAAGGATAAACACCACAAGTAAATAAAAGTAGTTTTTGTTGCCATTCACTGTTCCTTTCCTTTCTGTTTCTGTCTTGTCTCAATTGTAGGCTATTGCATCAGGGATTGCCTTTTATGCTAAGGTATATAGTTCTCGTTTAATAAACACAGATGGAATAAGTGTGAATTATACATGACAACTTTTCACTCTTTCATTCCTGTAGAGAATAAGAAACCTAAGGAAATAATAATTGCTGAAACAAACTCTTCTGCAGAGATAGCTGTAATCCTGAGTGTACTTTGTGACAGGGTCTTACAATGAGGTCCCTTCTCGAATGCTTCTGTGCACTATCCTGTTGGTGTTAATGCTGTGCTGTTGACTCAGGCCCAGAGATAAGACGAAGTCTGACGACAAGTGCTAAATCAATTCTTCACTACCTGTCCTTTAATTCTATGTGTGATTAAAAAAAAAAATGCTGCCTTTTCAGTGAAAACTCATTCCGTAGTTTTGATCAGTTTCATCCGATACGCTTGATATGCAAAGGACAAATATTCTGGAAAGTTCTCATTCCACGTTCTTGATTCATGATGGATGCAAACATGTGCTGTTCTAAACTACTTCCCTGGAAAATCAGGCAGGACTGAGAGCATGATACCCTTTGTGGCCGATTTTCCTGACACAGAGGAAACAATTCAACCACACTGGATTTCTTTTTGAGACCTGCCCCTTCAAAAACCACGCAAGACCGAACCCTGCCTTAGTGAGGGGAGCAAAACCAACAGATCTGCCCGTTCTAGTCACCGGGGCTGATGGGGAAGAGCATTTTCTCAGGCTGCCTGTTGCAGGGAAGGAGGATGGGTGCAGGGGACGAGAAAAGGACGCAGCTGCCCACCGTAACGCTTCTCCCGGGGGACTGACTTCAGTCTTCGCCTTGCGAAGGGCGGGCGCAGCCGGCAGGCGGGGGAGCGCTGCCTCCCACGCCACGGAAACGCTCCCGCACATCCCTTAACCCAGGGGCAGAGCTTGGCAAATTTTATTTCCTTCCTCCGCTTCGCTCCTTCCCCGCTGGCAGGCGGCAGAACGCGCCGGGGAGAGGGAAGGAGGCGGGGGGCAGCCCGGAGCCGCCGCGGCTGGGCAGGGGGGGCGCGTGTGTGTGCGTGTCTGTCAGGGTTTCCTCCGGCTCCTGACCCCCCTGCGGCTCCGAGGGGGCTCGGGGCCCTTCCCAGCCGACGGGGAGACCTCGCCGGCCCCTGCCTGCGGCGGTGCCGCGCCCCGCGGCGGGGGAGCGGGGCGAAGCGGGGGCGGCGGGCGGCGGACTCGTAGCAGGGCAAGAGCCCCCTCTGCTGCCGTCCTGGAGGAAATGAGCTTCCAGAGGAAAATAACGCTTTTTGTCGGTCGGCGCCGAGACAGCGGCGTTGTTTCGGGGCGAATATTGACGCCGAGCACCTGTGATGCTGGGGGGATACCGAAAGGAAGGCTTGGCTGGCACCGCTTCTTTCCAGCAAGGCTGTGTGGGAGGAAGGAGGCGCACCAGCGGGGTTTTTTTTTTTGGCCACCTGTGCCCGTTGCTACCCAGCCATGCCACAACCTCACATTGGGGTAACTCATTGCAGGAGATAACTGGTCATTTTTCTCCCCCTTGCTGCTGCTACCAATGCCTGGATGGGAAAGCACAGTAGGGAACTCATTCCGCATATGCAGTCCCTTATCTTAGCCAGTGCTGTGCAAAAGCGGGCAGATTTACAGCCCTTATTTATGGTGTTAGCAGTAAGCCAATACACCATACAATCAATACACAATCAATTTTCATATCTGGAGGCAGACAGAAGGGCAAAACTCAGCAGTCATCTTTCTAGCCCTACAGTGACAAATGACCGCGCGGCAGTTCTGCTTATAAAACACTCCTGGTGGATCACGTAAAAGGTCAGGCCACTGACTTAATGCACAAGAAGAGGCACTGACTGTACCACAGTAAGGCAATTCTGGCCCGGTCTGACTCCCCTGTTGTGATTGCAGCTGTGTTTACTTACTGAGTAACGGGACTTCTTACTGAACCTCCTTGCTTTGCTATTGTCCTTTGACAAGCTTATCGTCTTCCAGTCTCTGCCTGGGCACCTCGTTGCGACAGTCAAGAAACACAAAGAAAATTATGTAAGAGCTCAGATAAGCTCTTGCCGAGTATCGGAAATGCATCCACTTCTCACTTTTACTGTTTGACTCTACCAGCCTGATGGGCAGCTGCAGACAGCTTCTCCTGTAGGAAGGGTTGGGCTCAGGGACTGACAGGAAACAGAAGTCCATAATACCAAATAGCAAAGGAGCAAAAGCAGAAGGAATCCAAACTCAGAGTAAAAATCACCACCTTACAGATTACCCTCACCTTCCTGTCTCCTAGGGTCTACTTGAGATGTTCTCCTGCTTTTCCAAGTGTTTCATTTAAGCTTGGTGCATTCGTAAAACTACAATAAGCGTAACTTGGAGGCACAGCCTCATCTGAATAAAGGTAAGCCAAACAGGTTTGTGAAGGCTTGCAGTCAGTGCCCAAGCAGTAGCAGAGCTAAGGAACTGTTATGAGACAAGTTTTTACCGTTTCCATGCCTTTTTTAGTTAGTGATGAAAGAGAAAAGATATTTTAGATTGGATCAGCTGTAGTAAATTCTTGGGTTACTACGTGCTAGTGTAAAAACCAGCCTTAAGAATACCGTGCTCCTCCAAGCTGATTCCTCTGTAACAAGTGGACACGCACTGATTATTCTGGCTAGCAGAAGAAATCAAACCAGGACTCTGTCTTTTTCTCTGCTTGGCTAAAAAAGTTGCAGTGCTGCCTCAGGGGGGAATGGTCTTTTCCGAAGAATGAGTTTTCCCTGTCATAGACAATAAAACCAATTGAGATCCTTTGTGGCTGTCATTTTGTAACAGGTTTGGTTCTATGTTTTAAAGTGCTGTGACAAAGGTGATAAATTTGGGTGGCATTTGTCCCTGAAAAATACTGAAAGCCGAAAAGCAAGTGCATCTCCAGCAGAGGCCAGAGGATATTTCAAAATAAAACAACTTCTCAAAATGTGTGCCAAATGCTGTTTCAGAGACCTGTATAGACTTGTTTCTAGAAGCACGCTCAGCTCTCACTTGCACCAGGCCCAGGTATCCACATGTGGTACCACCCCTCAGTGCCTTGTCGTTCATCATATCATGGTCCTCTCTGCCAATTAATTTCTTTTCCTGCAGTTCTGCTTTGCACTTTATTTTCTGACACTGAGTTTTGTATTTGTCAGTGCATAAATAGAACCAGGATTGTAAAAATATTCTGCTTGGCAGCTGGGCTTGGCAGTTCCAATCAATTAGGACCATTAGTCATGATGGGATGGAGAAGGCAGCCCAGGCCCAGGGCGTATAAATGTTCTCAGGGCCCAAAAATTCTCTTGGCAGCCCAAGCCCCAAGCGATTCAGCCTGCTTAAATTACTCCATTTTCCAGAGTGCTTGCACTGGACTAGTGTGGTTTGCCTCATACTCCTGGGGTGAGTGGGACCTCGGGAATTGTTTCTGTAATGCTACAAGGCATCTACTTACCTTGGGTCCTGAGGGTGAGCAGCAGGGATAGGGGAGGTGGTTGACAGGTCTCTGGTGAACAGTCCCTGTGGACGTGGATGTGGATGGGCAGCCTGAGGCCTGTGATGGGAAAGGAGCTGCAGAAGTGCCCAGCTTCCCACACCCACACTGTGGTTATGGTCAGCCTTCACAAAAGTAATGAAGGTGTCACTTCTAGCTCAACTTCATCTGCAACCCTGCTCAGCTTCTACAGTGAAGTACGGTCCAGCCCAGTCAAGGCATGGAGAAAAGCCATATAGGAAATACATTAAAACAAAGAAACACTGGTGGTGGTCCAGCCAACAGCTCACCCTTTCCCTCTGACTAATCACTGAACAACTGCTAGCACTGATTTTAGGGACACGTAGTGTGCCAGTCCAACCTGTGGTAAATTAGTATTAGCTGTTCCTTGGAGTTGTGTTGGCATCTGCCACACAAGTGAATTACGATCAAGATAACTTACCTACATGTTTACTTACATGCCTTCTACAGACTCAGCCACAAGGAAAAAAAGGTGTTTCCAACAGCTGTCTGTCTGCCCACAGCTGGGGCAGCACGTACATGCATTGCAACACCGTGTTGTGTTAGTCCATCTCAGCTGTTGCGCAGAGCACAGGGGGAGACCAGGACCAAAATAACTACATTACCACCGTAGCTAAGGATTCCTTGGTTTCACTTGGCAGCAGATGCACCTTGTGAAACATAGGTTCAATTTCTCCCATGTGGGCTGCCTGACCTGATACCAGCTCTAGCACCCAGCTTTCAGAAACAGTTCTGGGTACTGCAGATTGTGGTAGTGATTAGTGCAAGGACAGAAGAGCTCAAATTCATCTGCTGGCTCAACATAGGGTATTGCTTTGAATTTCACATGGACTATGGTCAACGAGGAAAAGAAAGCATTCTTTGTACCAGCTCTGGCTATGCTGCAGTCAGTGGGTACCCGCGTGCAGCACAGACTGTATACTGTACACACAGAGCTGTGTGTGCTATACGCACATAGGAATAGCTGATCCTTTCTATCAGATCATAAAATGTTAGTTCTGGAAAACCATTCTGCTGGAAATGGTGCTCTGGTTCCAGCAGCAGTCTTACTTTGCTGAATTGATGGTTTAGACACTGTTCTTGTGGGCAGATTAGTATCAAGCTCTAAGGACAGCCGGGCATGACCGTATCCGGATCTTGTCTGGTCTATCTCTCAATCTGGTCATTTCAGGCAGCCCTTCTCCAGTTCTCAATATGGTTCCCAGAGTTTCCATGTCTGAACAAGCCCATGACCAAAATTATAATCACAGTATCCAGGCAACAGATTCAGATCATCTCTCAGATTAACCTACATAAGGATCCATCCTCTTGGTTGCTAACTGCAGGCTAGCTTATAAGCATCTTCTAATAAAATTCATAACAGACTTATTCACTGGAGTGAGGTATTTTCCCAGTTTTGGTTCTTGCCCAAAAAAAGCATGCTTTAATTTAACATTTTTTTTCCCCTCTGGCACTTTAAGTTCTATTTGACCTGCTCTTTTCTCCTGTCAAGGAATTCTACTTTGTGTCCCTGTGGTATGAGTATTCATGTTCTTTGTTAGCCCCTGCTTAAGCTTTGCTAAACCCTGGATTACTTACTTGCCCAACAAATATATGGGTCTCATTTACCTTTTACAGTAACCAAAACTGAAATTATTGATTACCTGTTTCCTTCAGAACACATTGTTAAACTGCTTCACTTCCAAACCAGCAAAGCTGCACACAGCAGAAAGCCCCCCTGAAAATGTAAAAAGGTCAATGGTGCATTTGATGACATGAGTGCTTATGAAGCCACATATTCATTTGTTACTACAGAACTTGTTCCTAGGGGAATTAACATTTGCCAATAAATATACCATATGCTGGATTCTGTATGGAGATATTTTAAGCTACCTTACTAAGTCATTAAGGATATCCCATGACAACTATGACTAAAATGGGCCAAACACACCAGGGTTCCTTAGACCAGTGAAACATGTGGGTTAAAGGATGAAGTCATGTCTCATTCGTGTACCAATTCTTCAGTGAGACGTTTACAATTAAATAGCTTGCTTGTGACTTGTCTTTTGGGAAGAACTATTACTCCTCTATGAGGACATGGACTTAACCCTTCCTTCTCTCCTGGAGGAGAAGAAAGGAGAAAGAACGTAGGTGAAGGTAACGGAGAATTTGAGCAGCAATTAGTGGCCAATGCGGTTTAGATTCTAACAAGCACCATGGAAATCAAAGAAGGGTTGTTATCAGTTTCTTATTACTGTTGAACTCTAACTTATTTTTTGAATCAAAAGACCAAATAAAAGGAATAAAACTAATTTTCGGAAGTTGGTCTGTCATAGGAAGAGCTCATGTGTTCCACTTTCCTGCTGTCATACTCTTTCCTTAGCAAAGTTGCCTGAAACTGCAGAGGGAGAAAATGGTCTTTCCAGCGCCGGCAGCAGGAAGCTCTGTGAGACAGACACAGGCATGAGCTCACTCACGCTCCGTAGCAGCCTGTACCAACCAGCTGAGAAAATCTTTTTGCAGGCAGGGAGAAAGTATCAAATTGCTTCTTTGGATCTCAGCTACCCTCCTTGACTCCCGGGCCAAAATAGTTAATATCTCCGTTGCCTCCCCCCAGCCTCTCCCGTGTTATGCTCTGCCAGTAAATGAAACAATGGCTCTTTAAACCACATAACCTGTCCTGGTGCATGTACGGACCCAAGCGCTTGCACAAAACCATGTTTGCTTTTGATATATAAAGATGTTATATACACACACCCAACACTGCATGTGCTGAACTAAAACCTAAATCCCATCACTGGAGACAAATTCTTTGAAGAACTAAGAATGACTAGGGGCAGGTCCACAGTATGTGAGAAACTCTGAGGATCTCTGGAGATGAAAGGCATTACTTAATTGTGAACACTGGGAAAAATTCCCAGTATAGCTGAAAATTAATGACAAAATTCCCAAGGAACTTCATTAGATGGAATATTTGGCTCATATGATATAGTACAGATGGCTAAATTTTATCATGATGGATACAGTGTAAATGACTGAATAACAGAAGAAAAGGAACAATGAAATAAAAACAAAAGTAGTGTATATTTTCTAAAGTGACCTTGAAATGGATGCTCAAAATAGATATAATGTTAAGCTTTTACCTTTTTGAAAACCTTTTTGTTCTGTTTAACTTTCTCTTTGCACTGAGAGATTTCCTGAAGGAAACCATGCTATGCTAGTACAGAAACTTCCAGTTCAGATAATATTCAGATGAATGCGTGTACTACCTGTAAAAATATATATGGCTTCTTTTCTTTATGTACTATGTAGAATTCATGTGAGAACTAGCAGAAACTTGGCAAATCTGAGAGGAAAACAGAATAAGAGAAGAACAGTATGTGGCTGCTTATCTGTTTAAGCTTATTCTTAAATGTGAAAAACTTTCAATAAAGCCAAACCCAAGAAATTAACAACCAGGTAATCCCATTGGCCTGACCAATCCAGAAATGGCATTATTTCAGTGCTACAAAAGAAATGGTTCATAAAACTGGCATATGGGACACTTTTTCCAAACTAAATTTAGAATAGTTGCAATAGCCAAAATGAACCGAGGCCAGAGCCCTACATGAAAGCACTATTCTGAACAGAACAAAGTGAGCTGATTAACAGATTTTTATTTTTTTTTTTGCCTTTTTATGCTGTGGAAGCTGCTGTGTCTTTCTTTTTTGTCTCCTATACTTCAAATAACTCTTCATGTCATGGTGTTTGAATAGATGAAAATTGTAGCGTACCTGGTAATTTAAAATGAATGCTGTGTAAGCGATCCATTCCTCCTGCCATCATGGGCGGTACACAGAAGGAATGATAGATTTTCTGCATGTGTTTTGGAATGCAGAGTACTTGAGAGTCCACATTATCTTGACCATTACAGAATGGTTCTGCTCTGAGACATGTCAGTGAAATGACACTGAATGGGCTTTCAGCAAAAAACAGTGCCTGACAGCCTGACTACTTGCAAATCATTGTTGCCAATTTTTTCTTTCCTATCAATAAAGTAAGAGAGAAAGCAGAATGAAGATGTGTAGCCAGATAGGCAGTTAGCAAATCCAACATCTTGAGAGCGGAGGATGTTGATTAGCTGTGGTAGCTGTGAGAAGCCATCTCATCCAGGTAGTTACAATGCCTCTGAGATCTGCAGGTCTATTGCTTGGAGCAGTACCATGATTTTTGGCTGCCAGATTTTTTTTCCAGCAGTCATTGCTACAGCCGCTGTAGACTTCTAAATCATTATTTTGGCTGATGAAACAGGGAAGGCTTGAGTTCATCATCCACAGGCTTGATCTCACTGCTCTGCAGGTGTCAGGCCCTGGCGCCCAGGCAGAGAGGATCTCTGCTGCCTTTTCAGCCATGTTGTAACACAGGCTAATTACAAGCACCGTGGATATAAAAGACAATGCATTTCCCGCCCCCCCACCCCCCCACCCCCCCCCCGCCCCGCAGTATTCTGGCCACCAAAATCTACATTATTATTACCAAGTTTTTAAACACTAACATATAAATGTAGACATGCCCTTTTCAATAACAACAGGTTTTCTCTGGTTTGAAGATGATCTCAAACACCCTTTTTGTTCTCCCTCAAAAAGACTGCACCCCAATGAAGCACATAAGCATGTGCTTCTGTGTTGATTTGGTCAAACCATTCACGTTTTCATTAAGTATTGCATTAACTTAGAATAAAACAAAATGATTACTAGTGAGTTTGCCTTTGTTCAGGAATATTTTGTCGTCAGCTGACAGGAAGTTACTCTCTTCTCATCTTTCCCCCACCCTAAGGAAAACACAACAAATCAGCGAAGTCTCATTACTATGCATAGCTATCACTGTTTTGGAAACTCGCATAATCTTGTGCTATCTTTATCCTGAGCACTGCTTGCCACTTTCAGAGCCACCCTGAAATTTTACACGCTCTGTCTCCCTCTGGTGACTAACGAGGTCACACAGCAGTGAGCAACTCTGTGCTGCCCTGGCTTGTCTGTCACTCTAGTTTCACTGTCCCTCGTGTTCTACACACAGAATACTGTTAATTTCCCACTTAAAACTCAAATGGTTGTATGCAAACAATGCCTGCATTCCTCCCCAGAAACATTTTTTTTTAAACAGCATGGTCCCTGCGATAATAATTTTGTCAAGGGTTTGCTGAATTATGTGTCTGTTCATTCCTTCTTCAAGGCCAGAAGCAGGAGACCATGTTAAAGAGCTATTCTCTAAAACCTGGAGCACACCACACTTGAAGTGGCACCAAAAAAGCATCTGGAATACAGAAACTAATACTACAAGGACAGTTGCTGATTGGATGATCATACTACTGACTTACAATTTTGCAGTTACTGGGTTTCAAATATAATTTCAATGCATACAGTTTGAACCTAATTTCTAAAAAGTTTGTGTGTAAAATCTTTCCAAACTTATGTTGAATCAAGCTCTAAATATACCATTAGGAAAATTTTGGCTCCTAAAAAGGCTTTTATGTGAAATATTTCTTAAACAGCTCCCTGGTGCCTTGCACAGCATGCCTTCACTGCTTTGAAGTTACCATTATTCTCAACAAGCAGCGTTTGACTGACATATGTTCTGCTGCATAAATGCATATGAGGAACGCAAAATGCCAGAGAAAACCTGTTAGTTTAACAGGTAGCTGCCAAGTTATACCTTATACCTGTGTGACATCTTAAATTCTTCAGAGAGAGATATATGTACACACACATTTACATATACATATACATATACATATACATATACATACACATACACATACACATATACATACACATACACAATACTCTCTCCTTCTCTCTCCATCTCTAGCCATCTAGAGGACAAAGGTAAAAGCGAAAAATCATTCCCTGTTAGAAATGGATTTCTCCTATTTCTGGATCCCTATGCTCTCTTTGCTTTTCACAATATATTCATTCTGTTCCAGTACCTGACTTAACAGTCCAAGAGATGGTGACTTCTAACAGCTTCAAAAGGTGCAGTTACAGGAGAAGCATGAAGTGGCCTTTTGACTGCCAAGCACTTCTCTAAGAGACAGTGATGGAGATCTCCAAGTGGCTTAGCCTCTTTGGCTTTAATCGACACCAAACATTCTTACCTTAATCTCTGCGAGATGTGTCCTGGTCCTTGTTTTAAAGGCTGTTCAGAGCAGATAACAGACCCATTAAACACACCCAGGTTCTGGCCTAAAAATTTTATGTTCAAGTACAAATCCCTCCTCTCTTTCTATTGAAAACAGCTGGAAAGGGATGAATAAGAGCTCCCTAAAGATGCCTACTATTTTTCATGTGGCAAATTTCTTTGCCCAA